>RCIC01000018.1:0-600000 GCA_018883505.1 Ceratosolen fusciceps
TTAATCGGGTCTAACCAGGCCGGCCGCCTAACCCAATCAGAGGCATTACATTCCGCTAAACTACTTCCATACACGCTTTCCGAAAGTATCCCATTGCCTCCTGGCCTTTGCTAAATAATGAATCGATTATTAAAAAAAAAAAAAAAAGAAAAAAAGTTTAACATAGAAGCTGGTGGATTGTGCCGAGGGTACGGAGTCGCAATTATCCCCCTTTCGAGTGCGTACACGTGCTCCTACCGATGCGAATTAATGCTTGAAACTCATCTTAATGTAAGCTCTATTTATCCACTTATTCAACTATATTTATATCTCGCCTTTATGCCTGTTACTATTATATCCCCGTTGTTCCTTTGTACCTGTCTCATGCTCCAGATACTCGTTGCTCGTTGCACTCGAGCAACTTGGAGAAGACTCGCGTCCGGTGCTCGAGTAAAGTCCAATTACCACCAATTAATGTTTAAAAAATGAGACATTAACTAATACTTATCAACCGAACCCGACATTTTTCTTTTTATTTACAAGGACATTTTTAATATGAATTCGTTTAATTTCGCTCAAACGTTCGGGCAACTTGTCCTTTCTCGATCGCTTTCACTTGGCATCCTTTCATTCCGAAGTAACGGCCCTTTTATTTATTTATTTATTTATTTATTTATTATCATAAAATTGACGATTTTAAGACCGAGTCCTTGCATTCGCGATTACACCGGCAAGCATTGAATTTTCTATGACAATGATAATTTAGCAGAGGAACCGCAGTAATCGTAACTCTGGATTCCGTTTGTAATAAATTTCGAGAGCACGACGGCTTATTTGTTTCCATAGAATTTAATTTTTGGCCCTTTTATTGCGGAAATAAATGAGTTAAAAGGGTCGTTTGCAAGTAGGTCGAGCCTGTTATTACCGAGGTTAAGTAAGAGGTATGTATGTATTGGAAAATTTCTATGAAACAGTATCGTAAAATTTTCTTCCGAGTGGCATTTTCACTTCGTCTCGCTAAAAAGAGAAGGTTGTGCGAGCTTTATATTGACAATTGATTGTATAGAACAAGAAATTCGTAATAAGTCGCGGGACGCGGCACCAAGGACTTGTAAATAACAATGCTACTTACGACGTTAATGTATAATGACTGGAAGGGAGTTTTAATATGAAGCAAGTGAAGTTTATTCATATTTGGCCCATGAGTTATAAATGATGGTTGCTGAAAAGCTGAAAAATGATTAGGAATAAATGGGCTTCCCATGATAAAATGACCGGAATGCTGTATAGGGAGGGCGGCTGCTGCTTGCAGAAGCGTCAAGCGGCGAATGCGGGTCAGCGCTGGGCGAGCGCGCGGGCGCGCATGCGCGGAGGGCAGAAAAAGTTGCTGAAAATAGTTTCTGCGGAACAGCGGTCGTAAAAGAAGCTAAGCTGTAACTGGGTGTGGAAGGCGCAGGTGCTAAGTTTACACCGAATATTTTCATATCACTTAACGCGGCCAAAAGACCCCCCCCCAGCCCCTACCCCTACTCCCATCGCTCATCACCGAGGACTTGTAAAGCCAAAATCCGCCTCGAGGAGCTAACAAAGCCAAGCTCTTTTATGCCCAGATGGACTTACCTCGAAGGTGAAAGCTCGTCCTTGAAGGAGCTGCGACTGTGGAACCTCTTTGAGGGCGTGAGATGCTCCTCGTTGAGATCGTGACAGGATGTATGGTAGGGGTAATAGGATTTGTCCTTGCTACCCCTCATACCTCGCATGAGGGCTCTGCTCGACGTGAACCTGAAAGCGCGTGTAAGGAAACAGCTCATCACACGTTTCACAAATACGTCTTTTGAACCCGGCTCGTCACGTGCTGCTACGTCGTGCCGCTACATCGTGCTCGGGGATTTCCTCGAGAGGCCAAATTTCTAAGCAATAATTAATGATAACGAAAGGTTCTCTCCCTTTCTCGAGCTCCCGATTCAACGCTAGACTCGCGCGAGTTCTCTGGCCCCTTGGCTGCTTAACTATCCAGTCTCTGCCCTCCCCCCCCATCCCCCTCCACCGCCCATATCGCATGGGGAAATCGGGATAACGGCACTCGGCGGCATCGTTGCCGGGAACACGAAGTTTGCGATATTCCAGGCTCCTACGGGCTCCTTCCTTTCAGCCGGTGCGATACGTACGGGCTCGAAGATTGGAGTCACTCTGACTGCGCTCCCGGGGCCAAACCCCTCCCGCCCCTTCCGGCCACTCCCCCGGACCGGCTTTACCAAGCAGATCTATGGATCTTTTGAATCTCCGGGACTCTTGATTTCTCGTGCCCGGTGTTCACACCTACCTCGTCCCCGACTCCCGACAATGAGCTATGGCCCCCCGCCTCCTCCGTCCCTCCGCCGCGGCTTCGATTTAGAACGGCTGAATAGCCGGGAAAACTTGTACCGTTTATTATTACAGCCGATCGAGTTCCGATATTTCCCCGGGGACGCGCGGCTTCCCCTCTCGCTCGCCCACTGTTCCATTTAATCTTAAACGCAATTACTCAACCCTGTCCTCGGCCCTTACCACGGACGATCCCCCTCGCATAACGACTCGACCACTTTAATCGTTCGCGTAGTTCACTTAATTGACCTCATACTTTCCCCGATCCATGAACTACTGCATTAAGTACCGCGGCTGCATGCTGTGAATTTATTTTCTCGCGGCTTCCAGAGTGAGAGAGAAAGAGAGAGAGAGAATTCGTATCACGGGCAGCTCTCTTTATAATTAAATCAATGTTACTTAACTCCCGATCCTCCTTAAATCCCTCCTCCGCCGCTCTCGAACCCGTAGGATTTAATAATCTCGAGCCTTATAAAATTCAAAGGAAATTAAAAACCCATTTTATTTTAAGATATAATCCATTAATACTAGAGCTCGTTGTTATTATTATTATTATTATTATTATTATTATTATTATTATTAACATTATCATCGTCGTCGGCGTCATTTTCATTATTATTATAAAGTAGCAAGCAAATGAAATACTTAAGCTTAAGGCACAGCTATCTTCTATAAGGCACACCTTTTGCAGATTCAGCTATCAAGTCTGAATATGTTTGTCCTCGAGAAAATGCTCAATGCTGTTTAAAAGTTCGCCAGTCGTTTGAAGTTAAAACGTTAAAATAGATCGCAATAGGTCCCCCTTGCCCTTTATCATTTAAAGCTTATCATACGCGAAGAGAGGGACTCGGGAAAATTTACCTCCATTATCAACAGCGGCTGAGAATTTTAAGTCTCGAAAGATTAATAGCATTACCCGTGACTTTATAAACTGATTTAACGAGACGGTGTGACTCGTAGCACTGGGAACAATTTACTTGCAAAAATTCACCCGTAAATATATGCGCAATGAAGTTTTAAGGCGGCATGGGAGAAAGCTAAAGCTTATGTGGGAGCGACAATTATCGACATGATTTATCATGGTCCCGGTGGGAAAAGAGAAATAGATTATTTCTACAAGATTATGAGGTGAGCGGTTTGACGAATCATTGGCGTGAGATGTTTGTGAGAAAGTGCAACAGCAGCGACGGCGGCGGCGACGGCGGTAGCACCAGGAGTCCACAACACGACTTACCTCGTCGGCTCGAACTTGTACTGTGGTCTTCGCATGACCAGGAGCCTCGGCAGGATGTGTATGAAGACTCTCTTGACCCAGGGCGCCATCTTGTGGGTTTGGGGCGAGCGGAAGTGGACGTTAAGGACAACCACGGTGACGCATATACTGAAAGCAGAGGAAACGTAATAACGGGGAGCCGCCTTTTACAGGCTACGCTCGAATCAATTTCAATTCGCCCACTGAGATTGATCGCTCTTCTTGTATTTACGGTTAGATTTATGGCTCTTTACACTCGGACTACTTCCCTCCGAGTCACAGAGCTAAATGGTTATAATGATAATAATAGCGCCGACGCTCTACCATCCTTATGGCGGCCGCTTTACGGTCCCTCCCCCCTTTGAATTACTGCTACTAACCGAAGCTTTGATTTTCTTAGACCAACCGCGAGCGAGGATACGTTCATCCATACCTCCGTACCTACCTACCTACCTACCCATTCCATCCACTCTCCACCCCATCTACCCCATAACTCCCCAAACTTACCACCAAAGAGACCGTCCGTGTCAGACCGCGAATTATGCACTTTAACGGATATATTTTATTATTCATTAGGTACACGCTAGCCTCTGACCAGTTTCCAACTATAAAGCGCATTTCTGGTGCGCCATCGCGTACTTCGTCTCACTATGACTATTGAATCTTCGAAATATCATTACCCCCTGTTTCGGGAATAATATATTTATTATTATATATCTCCGTTACATTTTAATATCCTCAACAGATTTTTCTAATCACATTATCTAAGCAATTGACGGTCGAAGAGGTTCTGTGACCTAATGTACTTCAGCTTAAAGACTTCTGGTAATTATCTTCTATACATGGATATTTATTTCCGACCAGACCTTGCCATGCCACTCAAGCTATTACCTATTGGAATGCATTATTACGTTAGTAGATTTTCTTTACCTTCTAAAGTAAATTCAATACTGCAGAACCGAGCCAGTGTAACTTTATACATACTTACATACGAAAACAGAAATAAGTACAAAAGAAAAGATTACATTACAGGAAATTATTAAAAGTAGACCTCAAGTGAAAAGGCCGGGGAGAGAAGCACTATTATGGTAATTAAATTTTTATTATAAATTCAAAACGTACAGGCGTAACTTTTAAAAACTGCACTCGAAAATAAAAAAATTCAAGTTCTTTCACCAAGAGAAGAGAAAGGGTAGTAGGGAAGGGCGGCTCGGTAGCGACGACGTCAATCCGTCGCTTGAAAGCCCGAAAAGATGCCCAAGAGTTATAGTCTAGGTGGGCAGGGGAATACTAGGCAGGGGAGCGGTGCCCGCCCCGTCGACAAAACAGAGAGGGCGCAGGACACCAGAGCGGGGGGGACCGGGAAGGGCTCGTGTGAAGGAACCGGCAGGGGAGAAGTTGGGCAATGGTGGGGGGCAAGCGCGGCACAAGGCGCAACCCGCGGACAGAAAGGCGAGAAGCCGAAAGGCAGGGGGGTAGATGCGGAACGGCAGACGGGGAAAAGCGGGGGAACAAACGGAAAAAGGACCGAGGGGGAGGGAAGGAGCGAAGAGAAGCGGGGGGGTGGGGGGGTGGGGGGGGGGGAATGGGAGAGGGAGTGAATCAGCGGCGGAGGGGGGGAAAGGCGGATAACGGCCCGTATGCACCGGGCGGAGAGCGCGCCGGCGCGCCCCGCGCCCCGGGACGGGGCGGGTGGAAGTACCACGAAACGGAGGAGGGGGACAACGGGATGGAGCGGGAGGGGCCGGTCTGCTGGACGGTCAGAGGGAGTGACGGAGAAAGGGAAGACAAGTGGGCGGCGCGGTGGTCCAATGGCCGTGTACAGTGGGGGCGCCCTTATAAGCTTTTTCATCCATTTATTTATTCATACACATTTTTTTTTTAATCCTTTTTACTTTTCCTATTACAATTTTCTCCTCTCTCTTAAAGATTTTCGTTACTTATTCATTTAGTACGCAAAATTAGTAATTTCTGATAAAAAGATCTCGAATACTGTTACCATATTCCTTTTTGTAAAAACTAATGTACATTAAAATGAATTCTTTAAATATTATTATATTTAATTTTAATAAATATACTATATAATGAGAATTTCAGTTATTTTTGTAGCTTTCGTATGGTCAATGGAAAAATATAATACGACAAATATTTTAATTATTGTAATTCATTTTTATTAGGAAAGCACACGTACGTGACTTATACACGTTTATATAAAGTTGTTGTAAAATGCGATATTAAATGAGAACATGTGATCTTTATGTACACGTTACGTAATCGTAGAGAAGATTTTCCAATTTAAATCAGAATTTAAGGTAAGAAATGTTAATAACGAGCTTAATTATTACTTTGACGGTTGCTTTTGACGTAAATCAGGCAAACCAGGATAAACGAGGGGAGGGGTTACGGAAAATGTGAGGGAATGGATGAATCGAGCCCAGCTTCTTGGTTCAGTCGATCCTGAGAGACGAAGAGAAAGAGCGGTTTCGCGAGATGATAATTCCACGTAATTTACGAAATCGTTCCGAAGGGAGACCAGTGCTGCGATCTACAATTGAAATAACCTCTTCCGAAGCTTTGTAAGTTTTGTATGGCCGAATGAGCTTTGATGGGCGAGAGGCCCGGAGCGTGAAAATGAATTATACGTTGCACGAAGCAGTCGTACGATGTAAGGCCGTTCCGCTTGAGAGTTAAGCAAAGCGATATCGGCGATTGCGAGTCGCGGAGCCAATTTCCTGGATCAGTTGTCATTGGGTCTTCGGGAGTCGGGGATCGCGACCGTCATAATCTAATAAACATCCGGAGGCTGCTGGATGACTGACTTCTTCCGACTCGGACCGTACTGACAGCTTTTTAAAATGCAAACGAGTCAGGGGCGTGGAAGGGGGGCTATGAAGTTCCTGGTTGGCGAAAATCCATGCATAAGAATGAATCGGTCACCGGGACTAATGCGCCGACCTCTCCCACGTACACGCGAACTTACGGAGCTTAGCGAGTCGCCCCGGATCGCCGGCGATCGATATGCGCGCTGAAGGAGCTTCGCAGTAGTCAGCTGTCGCTATGGAGGATCGATAAGCCACGGTCCTAGCGAAGAAGCGATTTGATCCACGTCGGTGTCTCGCTTGCCCGTTCCGGTAGCTCTGCAAGGGATGGCGCGACCGAGGAAGTGTCAGCCAGCATCCAACCGGACGGGTTCATTTTACGAGCTTTCCCAGCCGCTCTCATTCTTTGTCCTCTGATGAAGGGGGTCGAAGAGGACGGGGCGGGGATCTGGATCTAACGCCGTTCTGACCGACCAAAAAACTCTCCAACGGACAAGTTAGTAATTAGAGAGGACGAGCCGAGCCACCGATTTTACGTTCCGCTCTTCTTGTTCCGTCATCTCTTCCTCCTCCCCCGCCATTATCCTTCATTATTCCCAAGCGCTTTCAAAGAATGCATCCGCACCTCAAGAAGACATGAATACTTTATCCGGCTTGCATCTAATAAGTAGATGCTTCGCTTTATCAAGGAACGCAAGTGTTTCTGTATTCTTGTACGTGTGCGTACTCCCTCCCTCTCTCTCTCTCTCTCTCTCTCTCGCGCGCGCGCGTGCGTCTCGCTCTCGGGTAGTTGGATTAAGATTTTATAGTAGAAGTAAGAAGGAGTAAGCTTTGCGACTGGCAATGGTTTCTGCTGATCCCATTAGCCCAAACTTTCCTCGTACTCGGTTCAATTTATTCTAATTAAAATCCATCGCAGCTCCCGAACTCATTTTCAAATAAAATACTATAAACAGGCAGGAGGAGAGCGTGCGCGTGTCCCCCCATCCCCACTCTACCCCACCCCCCGCGAGCATATTTATCAAATACGTCCACCAATTTATCGAAACTCACTGAACGATATATACCGAGAAATTATAATAATGCCACTGGTTAAAAAAACAAACGAATCTGTTATCGTATAATTATAATTTGTAATTAATTGTAGTTGGTGAACAAACATTATTTCCGTGCTCACTTGCATATAATACAAATTTTATGAAAATGAAAAAAAAATGTCTCGAAACGTGAATGAGCTCTCGAGTAAAGCTTCGATAAAGCACAATCGACGCGCCGGTATAGAAAAGGGACATTGTCTCGTCCGTTATTTCTTCATTGTCGCGATTGCAATTGTGGTCACGTAGTGACGCGCGACGTCTTTTCAGGCCATTCGCTAAGGACAGAAAGACACAAAGCCGAAGTCTCTCTCTCTCTCTCTCTCTCTCTCTATCTCGCGCGCGCGTGTACACCGACACGAGGTTCAGAATGGTGTCGGTTCAAAATCCATGTGTCAGAAGCGTGGGCGGAGAGCGAGGGCGCGTGGCGGAGATACACGAAATGAGGGGGTTGGGGTTGGCCGTGGGAGTGTAAAATGTAAAAGAGTGAGCGGCGTAAGGGGAAAGCTGCAGTAGGCAGTTTTTCGGGCCTTTGTTTTGCGGGCGAGATCTGGAGGCGCAGGAAGTTGTTTTTCGCTGACGGAGCCGAAAGTGGAGAAAACAATGAGGTGAGATCCTTGGACGCATAAGCTCGCTTTACAGACCTACGCTTCTTTATCGCCCTCTCTTTTCAATTATTCATTTAATTACTTTTATTATAATAATAATAATAATAATAATAACAAACAACAACAACAACAACAATAACAATAACCGTAAGTCTGTAGTTGTTGGAGACCGTTAATTGACGCGGGAAAATCAGTGGCGGGAATAATTTAGAAATGACCGATCGCCATTGTAGTTGGCGCGTAAAAAGAAAAACAATTGAAGGATAGGCGCGATGAGTCCCGACGGGAGACTTCGCGTGGTGGCGCATGCAAGGAATCTGATTACAGCCACGAGGTCGTACAGATCGAGGGAGAATACAGATCATTTTGTGCTTCTTCTAACTCGTCCCGCCGAATTCTAGTTGATAGTATAAATTCTGTAAGAGGTGAAAAAGCGGTAGGCAAGGCGACTTGCGGAAGCTTACGAACCGAGCTTCTGACTAGTGATTCGCGAAGTGATAAGAAGCTCCTGAATCCACCCCAGGGGGAACTATCCCTGGGAGCAGAGAAACGACTCCCGGTGGCCGATCCAGAGGACAGGGATCATAGAGGGGGGGGGGGGGGGGGTGGGGGGGGGGGGGGGGGGGGGGGGGGGGGGGGGGGGGGGGGGGGGGGGGGGGGGGGGGGGGGGGGGGGGGGGGGGGGGGGGGGGGGGGGGGGGGGGGGGGGGGGGGGGGGGGGGGGGGGGGGGGGGGGGGGGGGGGGGGGGGGGGGGGGGGGGGGGGGGGGGGGGGGGGGGGGGGGGGGAGAGTGTGAGAGAAAGTAGTTCCTCTGTGGCCGGGTCTGGTCTCCAAGACGTTGGAGACAACCCGGTGTCCGCACCCACATACACAGATCGGCCATCCAGACGTCCGAACTGTGTGGAATTCGAGACGCATCGGTGTCACGGCGTAGGGCGAATGTCCAGCTGGCAACAAGGTACCGTACGTACATTCCTTCACGAGAGCTCTTCCGTGCGCGTATCGCGAAACCGTTCATTTAATATTATTATTAATTTGTACGATTGTAAATTTGCGTTCGTGCGTCAAAAGGACTTTTTTCTCCTTCCCGGCGAAGGAGGTTTTTTTACGCCTCGCGGCGATTAGGGCAATATAAAATAAAGAAAATTAATTTTATTGTTAACATACAACCAAAGACTTTTATTTTTCCTCTTCCTATCCTTTATTAATTTATTTCAGGACTCACGGATACGGTAAGTAGCGTATAAATTGCTACAGTAGTTCATTACGATTTCCCGCCTAAACCAAAGACTAATGGTCACTCTCGATGGTCAGGATTCCTTTGGGCGCTAAGCTCTGATAAGGACAACGTCAGTCAATCCAGAAAAATTATATTTAGCCCTCGATTAACTTACGAGCGAGCTCAATTTTATTTTCCGTAGCAGCATGTGCGACTGCGATCCGCAGCATCAGCACGAACAAACGAACGAACGAACGATCGGAACGGATCATTTTATTTTCGGCAAAATTTATGTCGACGGTTACGTGGACATTACATTTCTTTAAAAGTACGTTTCTAAGGTCCCCTTTCGTTTCGGACTGCGGAAGACATAACGCAGGGGGCAGGGAGGGATGGCGGCGAGAAGGAGGGTGGAGGAGTCTGTCCGGGAGGGCAGATGGAGACGAGCAGCTGAAGAGACTATTTCACACAATAAGAGTCAATCGATTCGAGTAAGATTAAAGACGAGTAGCGATTGGGGTGGGTGTGGGTGGGTGAGGGTGGGTCTCGTGGGTAGAAATCGTTAAAAATAAGTTTGTTTGTAGAACCGAGTCGGAAGCTCTTGGCAGCAGCTTCTTCATTCCTTCCCAGACGGTTTTATCGTGATGCGGATGTGGAGCACCGGGTGGGGTGGCATAGAGGGTTCACAAAGAAGATCCGCAAGGGTCATCGAAGCTTTGTGTATTTCCGAAAGGATCCGAGCATTCCGGCTCGGTACGTGCGCGTGCGCGAGTAAACGCTCACGTTTAATCAAAACTAGAATAATAAGATCAGAGCTCAGGCATTTCACATCACGCGCACACGCGCACACGCGCACACGCGCACAGAAACATTCTAATTCTTATGCACACCCTTATGATTTCCCCTATTCGAGAAGGTCATTACGGAGGGGTAGGAATTAATTTTCGTAAACACCTGCTAAGAAGAGGTTTCGACCGGAATGCCTCGTTTTAAGAGAACGGATGCGCGAAACAGTTTTCACAGTTTTCGCATTTCCCGGAAGAACCGAGCAGCGAATGGCCTTTAAATAACCTGATATTTATTACGAATCGAGGATTGCCCACTCGGCTCACAGTCGCCCGATACGTTGAATATTGATTATTCGTGCATATTCCAGTAGGGACTAGCTGCATGAAAATTAGAATGCAGCATTATTATTTTACGACCGCGTTGCGAAATGGGAAGAATAATCAATCAACAGAGAGGCAGTTAAATTTAATAAACCTTTCAAAGCTATCCTTTCCTTCAAAAGTGGACGATACGGGGGATTAAGGGAGAATTTTCACGGTTAGAGCATTGGCTCCGCTCTCTACGCGGCTGCCGTTCGTTCCGTAAATCATAAATTTCTCTTGCTCTCGGAGTCCCTTCTCCTCTTCACCCTTTTTTTCACCGCCGCTCACCAAAGAGCTCGCAACTTTTCTTCTATGCGACTGAATAGGGCGGAAGTCCCATCTTAAAGTCCCGGCACTCTTACCGAGGACTTTCCTCCGACCGACTTTCCCAACTTCCTTCACGGTCAAAAAAAAATTACGACCCTCATTATTTATTATTATTATTATTATTATTATTATTATTATTATTATTATTATTATTATTATTATTATTATTATTATTATTATTATTATTATTATTATTATTATTATTATTATTATTATTATTCCCATCCGTAGTCTGCACCTTGTCGAAGATCGACTGCTTGCAGTCGATCGGGTGATGGGCTTAAGGGAGTGGAACCCGAGAATGAGTGGCAGTGTGAGTGGGTGAAATATTTGTAAGAGAGGCCGCTGTATGAATGATTCGAGAACCTTCGAAATAGGGTTTTCTCGATGAGTGAGTACGCGCACGGAGCGGATATCGAGGCCGCGGGCCCTATAAATGGGTCTTCGCCGGCTATATAGAGATGTAGGTGGACGAGCTCCTCGTGGGCCCTATAAACGGGCATCTTGCGAGGAAGGAGACCACCCGCGGAGCGCTGGCCAAGGAAACCCCGCGGAAAAAAAATAAAGGGGTATAGCCATGGCCGTTTGAGTGCAGGTGAATGAGGGAACCCTATAAACGGGCTATTCCCGAGCAAATGAGGGCATTCTGAATGTGCTGAATGAATGAGGGGAACCACTCCCGAACTAATGGCAGACCGCCGTGTTGGCCGTGCGGTGCGACCCGTGAGCTGCCAAAAGGAGATCCTGGGTGGTGAGGCGCATCCGAGGCTGCGTGCCAAGGTGACCCAAACCATCTTTGGCTCCCGCTGGAGGCAAGACGGGAGGCTGGACCGTAGCCTGGTCCGGTCAATCGGCTTCGGGGCGAGTGCGGTCTGGTGCGTGACGTCCCCTGGAAGCTCTCCAGAGAGTGGAGTGTCTTTGTTGGGACACAAAACTCGAGAGAGACGAAGGGGGAATAACGTACCAGGGTGTGCTATATCCCTACGTGATGGCCCGATCCAGGATAACCCCTTCAGGCATGTGTTGGGGGGTTATTCTGGTGAGCTCGCCGTTGAAGGGTCCATGGAGGCCGGTCACACGTAGGGACGAATCAAAAAACATAATATATGGAGAAAATAAAACAACAGGGGGGAGGGAAAGGGAAGAAGGATGGGGAAGGGAACACGGCGGTTCCATTCCCTGAAACGGTGATCGAGGGGGAGGGGGAGATCCCATCCGCGACCGGAACAACACCCGAAAGTATCGGTACCGCGTACGAGGGTATCTTTGCCTCCATAAAAATCATTATGACGGAGATGATGGAGGCGCTAAAGCGCCAGCCAAACGTCTCCAAAGTCATAAAAGAGGGCCTCCCAGTATTACAGGGGAAGATAGAGGCCCTCGAGGAACAGGAGAGAAGGGAGCGGCGAGGGATCCGGAGGAAGGTGGCGCCTCCTCTCCTGAAACCACAGACAACGGCCGGTAAAAGACCACCACCGGCAACACCACCAGAGGCCCAAGCGGGCAAGAAAAAGAAGAAAAGGAAGAAGGAGGCAGCGGTAGCATCGCAAACGCCTCCTCCAACCACCACCGTGGGGAAGAGCCCGACTGGCGCGGAGTGGAGGAGAATCCCCACGCGAGAGGAAAAACGGGAGGACCGCCAAAAGACGGTAAGAGATAGGGTAAAGGGGACCCCTACAAAAAAGAGCGCCCCCAGTAAAAGAGGGAAGGTGAGGCCAGAGGCCATCGTCCTTAAGCCAGCGGAGGGCAAGACCTACGCGGATATCCTGAGCGGAATCCGACATCAGGTCAGTCCCTCCGAGCACGGGCTCTCGATCAAGGGCATCCGCAAAACCCAAAAGGGGGATGTCCTCATCGAGATTAGAAAATCATCGTCGGTTGAGTGCAAGGAGGGCTTTGCCGATGCCTTGAAGAAGGCCGTCGGAGCCAGCGCAACACTCCACACTCTGATCCCCAGGAGTACACTGGAGATCAGGGACGTGGACGAGTGCGCTACGACCGAGGAGGTCAGAGGCGCCCTCCTTGCGATCCTGCAGGACTACACTGGTCCTCTAGAGGTGCGACTCACGGGAGCCAACAAAGCCGGTAAACGGCTGGCGATCGTGACCGTCACAGAGGAGGCCAGTAAAAAGCTACTGGAGGTGGGCAGGGTCCCAGTAGGGTGGGTCTACTGCGGCATAAGACCACGGGTCCAAGTCGAGCGCTGCTTTAAGTGTCTCGGCTATGGACACCGGGGTACGAGCTGCAGGGGCCCAGACAGGAGTACGACCTGTTTCCGGTGTGGGGAACAGGGTCACAAGGGGGCCGGATGTAAGGCCGAGCCCAAGTGCTTCCTGTGCCCGGGGACCTCTCCCGCGGCAGTACACCATGTCGCGGGGTCAGGAGCCTGTGCGGTTTTCCGCGAGGCTCTAGCCAAGTGCCGCCGAAGTGGCTAATGTCCTGCAGGCCAACTTGCACAGAAGCCGGACGGCGCAGGATCTGCTCGCCCAGGTCCACCTCGAGCTGCGCGCTGATATTGTTCTTATCAGTGAGCAGCATCGGGAGGGGCCTGCGGGGGGGTGGTATCGTGACATCACCGGTACCGCTGCGATCTGGATCCCCAGCCCGCACTGCTTCCAGGCAGAGTGCCATGGAGCTGGTAGCGGCTTCGTTTGGGTGAGGAGCAGGGGCGTATATTACGTCAGCTGTTACCTCACTCCAAACGAGGCCATCGATGGGTTCCAAGTTAAATTGGATGCCCTCGAGGATGCTATCGGGGACATGGAGGGTGAGCTGGTAGTGGCCGGGGACTTTAACAGCAAGGCTGTAGATTGGGGTGAACCTGTGACCGACTCCAGGGGAAGGCGAGTCCTGGACATGGTATCCAGGACAAGACTGGTAATTTTAAATACCGGTTCAACGGCGACCTTCCGGAGGCCCGGTTACAGGCAGACCATCCCCGACGTCTCCTTTGCGACGGAACGTCTGGCCGCAAAGGTGCGGGACTGGCGGGTGATCGAGGACTATACAGCCAGCGATCACCAGTACATCACGTTTCGCGTTCGTGATGACCGGCCGGTCGGGACGGCGATCGTACGCCGTCCTTCCAGATGGCTCGTTGCGAGGATGGACGACGCCTTGTTTTCCCGTGCCCTAGAACGCGGACAGCGAACCCTGGACGGGGCTTCAAGGAGCGGAACGTCCTCCAAGCAGGCGGAAGCGGTGTCAGGCGCAATTATGCGCTTGATTCGCCAAGCTTGTAAGGAGGCGATACCGAGGATGTCGGCGAGAAAAACACGCCGTCCGGTTTATTGGTGGACCAGCGAGATCGCGGAAATGAGGCGGAAGTGCCTTCGGCTACGACGAGTAGCCCAAAGGGCCCGACGCCTCGACCGCGACAACTCTCCGATGATCGTCGAGCATCTGGTGGCGAGAAGAGCCCTCAAGAGAGCCATCAAGGCGAGTAAAAGCCGATGCTGGAAGAAGCTGGGGGAAGATCTCAACAGAGATCCGTGGGGATTGGGCTATAAAGTCATCACCCGCAAATTGGGGGCGTTCGCCAAGGGCGCACCCATGAGCGAGGTGGTGATGGACGGGATCGTCCATGCCCTCTTCCCCACACATCCCGTTCGAAGGGATGAGCCCCCGGTGCCATCGGGTCCTGAGGCTCCGCTTTTACAATGGCGGAGCTAGAGAGCGCGGTAAGCTCTATGAGGAGCCGTAAGGCACCAGGTCCCGATGGCCTTCCGGCAGAGGTGATGAAAGCGGTGGCCAGAGTCATCCCACAGCTCTTGCTCACCATGTACAACTCGTGCCTACGAGCGGGAGTTTTTTATTCTCGTTGGAAGGGGGCGAGACTTGTGCTGGTGAGCAAGGGCAAGGGATCGTGGGACGCTCCGTCGTCGTATAGACCCCTGTGCATGCTGGACACCGCCGGGAAGCTCCTGGAAAAGCTGGTGAGACCCCGTCTTCAGGCGGCGCTTTTAACATCTGGCGGCCTCTCCGAGAGTCAATACGGCTTCCGGAGAGGTAGGTCAACCATCGACACAATCCAGAGAGTAGTGGAGGCGGCCAGGAGCACGGAAAGGGGAAACCACTTCTCTCAACCGATATGTCTCCTGGTGACATTGGATGTCCGAAACGCCTTCAACTCGGTAAGGTGGACAGACATGCTCGGGGCAATGGATCGGGACTTCGGGGTGCCCCAGTATCTCTTGCAGATTATTGGGGATTACCTTCGGGACCGGTTCATTGTATACGAGACGGCGGAGGGCTCAAAAAAGAGGGCACTGACGTGTGGTGCGGCCCAAGGCTCCATCTTAGGACCCGATCTATGGAATATTTCCTACGACGGGATCCTGAGATTGGAAATGCCTGAAGGCTGCTCTCTGATCGGGTACGCGGATGACGTGGCAGCCATCATTACAGCCCGTAACATGGTCCTGGCACAGACGCGACTCGACCAGACCATGCGGAGAATTCGCCACTGGATGGACGATCATGGGCTGGAACTGGCGGAGGCCAAAACCGAGATTGTGCTCCTTACGAAGAAGCGCGTACCCAGAGTGCAGCCGCTTATTATCGGAGAGGAGTCGGTCCAGACCAAAGCAGCCGTGAAGTACCTGGGGGTGACGCTAGATACGAAGCTCACCTTCGGGGAACATATTCGGAGAGTGGCGGATAAGGCGTCACGGGTAGTGACTTCCCTGTGCAGGATCATGGCCAACGTAAGTGGGCCACGTCCCTGTATCAGGCGGTTGCTGCTCCGTGTCGCTGAGTCCGTCATGCTTTACGGTGCAGAGGTTTGGGCCGACGCGCTTCGGTACAATATGTACCGGAGACGTATGGCGGCTGTGCAACGGAGATGCGCACTTCGTGTAGCGTGCTCGTATCGCACGGTCTCGGAGGCGGCCTCGCTAGTGGTCGCTGGGGTAATTCCCATCGACCTCTTAGCCCAGGAGAGGAAGCTGGTCCACCAAGCAAGGGGGACACTCGACCGTGGTGAGGCCAAGGTGCGAGCCAGGGAGATATCCCTGGCTAACTGGCAGGATAGATGGGAACAGGATACGCGCGGAAGGTGGACCGCCAGACTAATCAGTCAGGTGGCCCCGTGGATCGGCCGACAGCATGGTGAGGTGAACTATTACCTCACCCAGTTGTTGACCGGCCATGGGTACTTCCGTGCGTACCTCCACCGTGTGGGTAAGGTGGCGGATCCCCGATGCGTGCATTGCGGATCCGCCGTGGACGACGCCTTGCACACATTTTTTGTGTGCGAATACTGGGGGCGACAGAGGGAAGCGTTGGAGGGCGATGTCGGAAGGGTCACTCCTGAAGGCATCGTCCCTCTGATGCTCGCGAGCCAAGAAAACTGGGGAAGGGTCGCTTCTTTCGTCGAGGATATCCTGAGACGTAAGAAGCCGGCTCTTCCCTAGGGTAAGGGGGGAAAGCGTAGAGGGTGCCTCGAAGGCATAGTTTCTGGTTCCCTCCCCGAAGTAATGCTTAACGGCGGTGCCGGGGAGGATATAAGAACCAGGAAAGGAGGTCTCCTCGACGAACTCGCGTCGTCCCCGCCCTGTGGTTTTCACTACAGGGCGCGAGCGGCGAGAGTGCGCTGAGGGGGTGAGGTTTTAGTGGGTATACCGGCATCTTCAATGCCGGGGAGTCCCACACACCGGGGACCCGGGTCCCTGATGGTCTTTAAAAGATTTCCTCCCTCCTTTATAAAAAAAAAAAAAAAAAAAAAAAAAAAGTATTGTTTGTAAAGGTTAATTTATCGGCAAAGCCATTCGATTTAACGTAATAACTGGCGCCCCGTCCTTACCATCTACATTAGTCGTTCATTATAATTACCACGTTATTATACTAAATATGCGCCATTATGATTTTATCTCAAATAATATTATCTCTATATATCATTTTTACTCCGACGAACTTATTAAGGACGACTTTTTATTATTTATCTGAATATTTACGGTCCAATTCCACGACTCTTTATAATTATTGTTTCAGAAAAGGTGATTAAATTTTCTAATGCATATCGATAATTACTGTGTCGTATATTTATATTAAACTCCATGGCGTGCCGGCAATTGAATTTACTTAACTGTATTCATATTTCAATAAATTTATTATCGTTTTCAATCTATATTTGTATAATTTTCATGTCCTCTGAATACGCGATGCCTCAAGCAACTTTAAATACATGTACGATTGAGAAAGGACATTAAAAGTTTAATAATGTACGATTTAAAAACAATGTGTACCAATATTTATCTCGCGTTTGTATATTCTTAATATATACACAATTTTGACTATATATACTAAATAGCTTCCAGCGGTTTATTAATGTTCTAAAAAATTAAGATTTTTCTAGAAATTAAATTTTTCTTACACGAATTCCTGGATTCGAGCGATACTTGCACAAATTACAATTACGCCGATTTTGTTTAGCTTATTTACGAGCATGTTACATTTGCACGTTATATACTTAATGCAATTACGGGAACTTGACCGTAATAATCATTTCTGTACGCATATATATATATATATGTATCGGAATACTAATTAATACTTTGTTCTCATAGCAACGAAAGCTCTTTAATACCTAGTTTATAGGTAATGTATAGTTGATTAGAGGAAGCAGGTATTGATGAAATAAAGTAAGAGTAGTTTAAAGGAAACAATATTTCGCGTAAATTAAAGTATAGTTACGCCGCGAAAAGCCGGGAGCGAGCCTCGGCAGTTACCATTAGAATATGATTAGATAAAATTATCATTGGGTAAAAGTTGGGATAACGCCTTGTAATTAAAAGCGCGTTATAAAATACCCGGGGCGCAATGGGAGGGGGTTAGGGGAGGAGGGAGAGGAGAGGATGATCAGATAAGTCATTGTCCAAGCCCGGCATTCGAAGAGAGTGGTGGCGGCAGCGGTGGGAAGAAGGAGGGAAGAGGGATCTCTGGAAAACTTTGTATCCTGGTGGCATTAAGTTTGCCGTTGGACTACTCTCGGAGCGCAATGCTGCTGGCGTAGTAAATTCGAACAACAGTCGTAATTCACGGAACTGCGCAGTTACAATAAAATCCGATCCGCTCTCTCTCCCCCCTCTCTCCCTCTCTTTCTCACACACACGCACACGCACAAGCACACACACGGACGCGCGCGCACACGAGCACAGTGTCTTTCATGGTAAATTCACGTAGCCGCGAATGTCTGTCTCGTCAGCTCGGAACAATGACTCTCGAGGTAACCCGGATATCCCCGACGGAAAATTCACGAGGTAAAGGGTCCGTGGATTGCACGCGGAATTTACAGGAGCTCCCCTCGTCCGCCAGGATTAGGAGGTCGTTAGTTGTATCGTAAGAAAGGTTATGCGTAGGAATAAGCCGCGGGTGGCCGTCTCACCTTGGTCGAGTCCTCCAGCATCTTGGTATGCTCTGCGATGAAGCGCACACAGATGCAGGATCTGTGTATCTCCGGCGGGCACTTGGAGTGCGAGAAGGTGGAGGAGGGTCTGAGGACCGGACTCTTGGAGCCATCGAGGACGGACGAGGCTCCGACGTCCCCGCCGACCTGAAGGTCTTCGCAGTCATCGTGAAGGGGCAGTCGAGGTAGGCTCGGTCCGTGAATCAGGCAGCTACCCCCGAACCGCGCCCCGTCTGTCAAGCTGAAACCGAGCAAGCCAATCCATCTCCTGTATCAGTCCTTGACAACCGCTCCCGCCCCACGTCCTTTTATTAAAACAGCAGAGGGTAAAAAAGTAGGGCGTGCCGAGCATACGTTATCCTTTACTCCTAATTTGAAATTGTGGAGCTGTTCTTTCCCGAGCTCGTCGTTCTCTATTCAAGGATTTATATAAAAAAAAAAGGATAGATGAGTAATAGCCGTACGTTACACGTTTTGAGTAACGAGCTTAATCGGGTCTCGAACCAGGCCGGCCGCCTAACCCAATCAGAGGCATTACATTCCGCTAAACTACTTCCATACACGCTTTCCGAAAGTATCCCATTGCCTCCTGGCCTTTGCTAAATAATGAATCGATTATAAAAAAAAAAAAAAAGAAAAAAAGTTTAACATAGAAGCTGGTGGATTGTGCCGAGGGTACGGAGTCGCAATTATCCCCCTTTCGAGTGCGTACACGTGCTCCTACCGATGCGAATTAATGCTTGAAACTCATCTTAATGTAAGCTCTATTTATCCACTTATTCAACTATATTTATATCTCGCCTTTATGCCTGTTACTATTATATCCCCGTTGTTCCTTTGTACCTGTCTCATGCTCCAGATACTCGTTGCTCGTTGCACTCGAGCAACTTGGAGAAGACTCGCGTCCGGTGCTCGAGTAAAGTCCAATTACCACCAATTAATGTTTAAAAAATGAGACATTAACTAATACTTATCAACCGAACCCGACATTTTTCTTTTTATTTACAAGGACATTTTTAATATGAATTCGTTTAATTTCGCTCAAACGTTCGGGCAACTTGTCCTTTCTCGATCGCTTTCACTTGGCATCCTTTCATTCCGAAGTAACGGCCCTTTTATTTATTTATTTATTTATTTATTTATTATCATAAAATTGACGATTTTAAGACCGAGTCCTTGCATTCGCGATTACACCGGCAAGCATTGAATTTTCTATTTATTTATTTATTTATTTATTATCATAAAATTGACGATTTTAAGACCGAGTCCTTGATTCGCGATTATTGAATTTTCTATGCAGATAATTTAGGAGGACCGCAGTAATCGTAACTCTGGATTCCGTTTGTAATAAATTTCGAGAGCACGACGGCTTATTTGTTTCCATAGAATTTAATTTTTGGCCCTTTTATTGCGGAAATAAATGAGTTAAAAGGGTCGTTTGCAAGTAGGTCGAGCCTGTTATTACCGAGGTTAAGTAAGAGGTATGTATGTATTGGAAAATTTCTATGAAACAGTATCGTAAAATTTTCTTCCGAGTGGCATTTTCACTTCGTCTCGCTAAAAAGAGAAGGTTGTGCGAGCTTTATATTGACAATTGATTGTATAGAACAAGAAATTCGTAATAAGTCGCGGGACGCGGCACCAAGGACTTGTAAATAACAATGCTACTTACGACGTTAATGTATAATGACTGGAAGGGAGTTTTAATATGAAGCAAGTGAAGTTTATTCATATTTGGCCCATGAGTTATAAATGATGGTTGCTGAAAAGCTGAAAAATGATTAGGAATAAATGGGCTTCCCATGATAAAATGACCGGAATGCTGTATAGGGAGGGCGGCTGCTGCTTGCAGAAGCGTCAAGCGGCGAATGCGGGTCAGCGCTGGGCGAGCGCGCGGGCGCGCTTGCGCGGAGGGCAGAAAAAGTTGCTGAAAATAGTTTCTGCGGAACAGCGGTCGTAAAAGAAGCTAAGCTGTAACTGGGTGTGGAAGGCGCAGGTGCTAAGTTTACACCGAATATTTTCATATCACTTAACGCGGCCAAAAGACCCCCCCCCAGCCCCTACCCCTACTCCCATCGCTCATCACCGAGGACTTGTAAAGCCAAAATCCGCCTCGAGGAGCTAACAAAGCCAAGCTCTTTTATGCCCAGATGGACTTACCTCGAAGGTGAAAGCTCGTCCTTGAAGGAGCTGCGACTGTGGAACCTCTTTGAGGGCGTGAGATGCTCCTCGTTGAGATCGTGACAGGATGTATGGTAGGGGTAATAGGATTTGTCCTTGCTACCCCTCATACCTCGCATGAGGGCTCTGCTCGACGTGAACCTGAAAGCGCGTGTAAGGAAACAGCTCATCACACGTTTCACAAATACGTCTTTTGAACCCGGCTCGTCACGTGCTGCTACGTCGTGCCGCTACATCGTGCTCGGGGATTTCCTCGAGAGGCCAAATTTCTAAGCAATAATTAATGATAACGAAAGGTTCTCTCCCTTTCTCGAGCTCCCGATTCAACGCTAGACTCGCGCGAGTTCTCTGGCCCCTTGGCTGCTTAACTATCCAGTCTCTGCCCTCCCCCCCATCCCCCTCCACCGCCCATATCGCATGGGGAAATCGGGATAACGGCACTCGGCGGCATCGTTGCCGGGAACACGAAGTTTGCGATATTCCAGGCTCCTACGGGCTCCTTCCTTTCAGCCGGTGCGATACGTACGGGCTCGAAGATTGGAGTCACTCTGACTGCGCTCCCGGGGCCAAACCCCTCCCGCCCCTTCCGGCCACTCCCCCGGACCGGCTTTACCAAGCAGATCTATGGATCTTTTGAATCTCCGGGACTCTTGATTTCTCGTGCCCGGTGTTCACACCTACCTCGTCCCCGACTCCCGACAATGAGCTATGGCCCCCCGCCTCCTCCGTCCCTCCGCCGCGGCTTCGATTTAGAACGGCTGAATAGCCGGGAAAACTTGTACCGTTTATTATTACAGCCGATCGAGTTCCGATATTTCCCCGGGGACGCGCGGCTTCCCCTCTCGCTCGCCCACTGTTCCATTTAATCTTAAACGCAATTACTCAACCCTGTCCTCGGCCCTTACCACGGACGATCCCCCTCGCATAACGACTCGACCACTTTAATCGTTCGCGTAGTTCACTTAATTGACCTCATACTTTCCCCGATCCATGAACTACTGCATTAAGTACCGCGGCTGCATGCTGTGAATTTATTTTCTCGCGGCTTCCAGAGTGAGAGAGAAAGAGAGAGAGAGAATTCGTATCACGGGCAGCTCTCTTTATAATTAAATCAATGTTACTTAACTCCCGATCCTCCTTAAATCCCTCCTCCGCCGCTCTCGAACCCGTAGGATTTAATAATCTCGAGCCTTATAAAATTCAAAGGAAATTAAAAACCCATTTTATTTTAAGATATAATCCATTAATACTAGAGCTCGTTGTTATTATTATTATTATTATTATTATTATTATTATTATTATTAACATTATCATCGTCGTCGGCGTCATTTTCATTATTATTATAAAGTAGCAAGCAAATGAAATACTTAAGCTTAAGGCACAGCTATCTTCTATAAGGCACACCTTTTGCAGATTCAGCTATCAAGTCTGAATATGTTTGTCCTCGAGAAAATGCTCAATGCTGTTTAAAAGTTCGCCAGTCGTTTGAAGTTAAAACGTTAAAATAGATCGCAATAGGTCCCCCTTGCCCTTTATCATTTAAAGCTTATCATACGCGAAGAGAGGGACTCGGGAAAATTTACCTCCATTATCAACAGCGGCTGAGAATTTTAAGTCTCGAAAGATTAATAGCATTACCCGTGACTTTATAAACTGATTTAACGAGACGGTGTGACTCGTAGCACTGGGAACAATTTACTTGCAAAAATTCACCCGTAAATATATGCGCAATGAAGTTTTAAGGCGGCATGGGAGAAAGCTAAAGCTTATGTGGGAGCGACAATTATCGACATGATTTATCATGGTCCCGGTGGGAAAAGAGAAATAGATTATTTCTACAAGATTATGAGGTGAGCGGTTTGACGAATCATTGGCGTGAGATGTTTGTGAGAAAGTGCAACAGCAGCGACGGCGGCGGCGACGGCGGTAGCACCAGGAGTCCACAACACGACTTACCTCGTCGGCTCGAACTTGTACTGTGGTCTTCGCATGACCAGGAGCCTCGGCAGGATGTGTATGAAGACTCTCTTGACCCAGGGCGCCATCTTGTGGGTTTGGGGCGAGCGGAAGTGGACGTTAAGGACAACCACGGTGACGCATATACTGAAAGCAGAGGAAACGTAATAACGGGGAGCCGCCTTTTACAGGCTACGCTCGAATCAATTTCAATTCGCCCACTGAGATTGATCGCTCTTCTTGTATTTACGGTTAGATTTATGGCTCTTTACACTCGGACTACTTCCCTCCGAGTCACAGAGCTAAATGGTTATAATGATAATAATAGCGCCGACGCTCTACCATCCTTATGGCGGCCGCTTTACGGTCCCTCCCCCCTTTGAATTACTGCTACTAACCGAAGCTTTGATTTTCTTAGACCAACCGCGAGCGAGGATACGTTCATCCATACCTCCGTACCTACCTACCTACCTACCCATTCCATCCACTCTCCACCCCATCTACCCCATAACTCCCCAAACTTACCACCAAAGAGACCGTCCGTGTCAGACCGCGAATTATGCACTTTAACGGATATATTTTATTATTCATTAGGTACACGCTAGCCTCTGACCAGTTTCCAACTATAAAGCGCATTTCTGGTGCGCCATCGCGTACTTCGTCTCACTATGACTATTGAATCTTCGAAATATCATTACCCCCTGTTTCGGGAATAATATATTTATTATTATATATCTCCGTTACATTTTAATATCCTCAACAGATTTTTCTAATCACATTATCTAAGCAATTGACGGTCGAAGAGGTTCTGTGACCTAATGTACTTCAGCTTAAAGACTTCTGGTAATTATCTTCTATACATGGATATTTATTTCCGACCAGACCTTGCCATGCCACTCAAGCTATTACCTATTGGAATGCATTATTACGTTAGTAGATTTTCTTTACCTTCTAAAGTAAATTCAATACTGCAGAACCGAGCCAGTGTAACTTTATACATACTTACATACGAAAACAGAAATAAGTACAAAAGAAAAGATTACATTACAGGAAATTATTAAAAGTAGACCTCAAGTGAAAAGGCCGGGGAGAGAAGCACTATTATGGTAATTAAATTTTTATTATAAATTCAAAACGTACAGGCGTAACTTTTAAAAACTGCACTCGAAAATAAAAAAATTCAAGTTCTTTCACCAAGAGAAGATGAAATGTTTATTATGTAATTGCTTTTCGTTATCTACGACTTTCATCCGTACGCTTTAAAGCCCGAAAATAGCCAATATTTATATTCTATTTTTTCAGGGTAAAATAGGATGGGATCGTTTCCGCCCCTCTACAAACAGATACTGGCGCATACACATATATGGTGGGACTGTAATTGCCTTGAAGTACCTGCAGTTGAGAATTTGTTCAATTTTGTGAAAAGCTCGTCACAAGGCGCAGACCGCTTTACAGAAATTCGAGAAGCCGAAATTCATTTTAGACAGCGGAACGCAGAACTTTAAACTCGGGGGAAAAATGAAAAAGTACATAGTGTGATTTGAAGAGCGAAATAGAAGCGGTGGTTTTTTTGTTATGGGATAGTGATAAAATCTTAGTAATGGTGAAATCTTTATAACGGCGTAGTGCTTATAGCTCTCCTTCTCTCCCCTCTCCCCGTACTTTTCGTTTTTCTATTTACCACGAAACGGATTAATTGGGTACAAATTTTATTTATCTTTATTTTCCTTTCTTCTTTGACTTTTCATATTTAGTTACGGAGAAAGGGAATGAAGTTTCTTCGTTTTTCCAATTTCCGTTTACATTTTTTTTCCGACCTTAAGCTTTTTCATCCATTTATTTATTCATACACATTTTTTTTTTAATCCTTTTTACTTTTCCTATTACAATTTTCTCCTCTCTCTTAAAGATTTTCGTTACTTATTCATTTAGTACGCAAAATTAGTAATTTCTGATAAAAAGATCTCGAATACTGTTACCATATTCCTTTTTGTAAAAACTAATGTACATTAAAATGAATTCTTTAAATATTATTATATTTAATTTTAATAAATATACTATATAATGAGAATTTCAGTTATTTTTGTAGCTTTCGTATGGTCAATGGAAAAATATAATACGACAAATATTTTAATTATTGTAATTCATTTTTATTAGGAAAGCACACGTACGTGACTTATACACGTTTATATAAAGTTGTTGTAAAATGCGATATTAAATGAGAACATGTGATCTTTATGTACACGTTACGTAATCGTAGAGAAGATTTTCCAATTTAAATCAGAATTTAAGGTAAGAAATGTTAATAACGAGCTTAATTATTACTTTGACGGTTGCTTTTGACGTAAATCAGGCAAACCAGGATAAACGAGGGGAGGGGTTACGGAAAATGTGAGGGAATGGATGAATCGAGCCCAGCTTCTTGGTTCAGTCGATCCTGAGAGACGAAGAGAAAGAGCGGTTTCGCGAGATGATAATTCCACGTAATTTACGAAATCGTTCCGAAGGGAGACCAGTGCTGCGATCTACAATTGAAATAACCTCTTCCGAAGCTTTGTAAGTTTTGTATGGCCGAATGAGCTTTGATGGGCGAGAGGCCCGGAGCGTGAAAATGAATTATACGTTGCACGAAGCAGTCGTACGATGTAAGGCCGTTCCGCTTGAGAGTTAAGCAAAGCGATATCGGCGATTGCGAGTCGCGGAGCCAATTTCCTGGATCAGTTGTCATTGGGTCTTCGGGAGTCGGGGATCGCGACCGTCATAATCTAATAAACATCCGGAGGCTGCTGGATGACTGACTTCTTCCGACTCGGACCGTACTGACAGCTTTTTAAAATGCAAACGAGTCAGGGGCGTGGGAGGGGGGCTATGAAGTTCCTGGTTGGCGAAAATCCATGCATAAGAATGAATCGGTCACCGGGACTAATGCGCCGACCTCTCCCACGTACACGCGAACTTACGGAGCTTAGCGAGTCGCCCCGGATCGCCGGCGATCGATATGCGCGCTGAAGGAGCTTCGCAGTAGTCAGCTGTCGCTATGGAGGATCGATAAGCCACGGTCCTAGCGAAGAAGCGATTTGATCCACGTCGGTGTCTCGCTTGCCCGTTCCGGTAGCTCTGCAAGGGATGGCGCGACCGAGGAAGTGTCAGCCAGCATCCAACCGGACGGGTTCATTTTACGAGCTTTCCCAGCCGCTCTCATTCTTTGTCCTCTGATGAAGGGGGTCGAAGAGGACGGGGCGGGGATCTGGATCTAACGCCGTTCTGACCGACCAAAAAACTCTCCAACGGACAAGTTAGTAATTAGAGAGGACGAGCCGAGCCACCGATTTTACGTTCCGCTCTTCTTGTTCCGTCATCTCTTCCTCCTCCCCCGCCATTATCCTTCATTATTCCCAAGCGCTTTCAAAGAATGCATCCGCACCTCAAGAAGACATGAATACTTTATCCGGCTTGCATCTAATAAGTAGATGCTTCGCTTTATCAAGGAACGCAAGTGTTTCTGTATTCTTGTACGTGTGCGTACTCCCTCCCTCTCTCTCTCTCTCTCTCTCTCTCGCGCGCGCGCGTGCGTCTCGCTCTCGGGTAGTTGGATTAAGATTTTATAGTAGAAGTAAGAAGGAGTAAGCTTTGCGACTGGCAATGGTTTCTGCTGATCCCATTAGCCCAAACTTTCCTCGTACTCGGTTCAATTTATTCTAATTAAAATCCATCGCAGCTCCCGAACTCATTTTCAAATAAAATACTATAAACAGGCAGGAGGAGAGCGTGCGCGTGTCCCCCCATCCCCACTCTACCCCACCCCCCGCGAGCATATTTATCAAATACGTCCACCAATTTATCGAAACTCACTGAACGATATATACCGAGAAATTATAATAATGCCACTGGTTAAAAAAACAAACGAATCTGTTATCGTATAATTATAATTTGTAATTAATTGTAGTTGGTGAACAAACATTATTTCCGTGCTCACTTGCATATAATACAAATTTTATGAAAATGAAAAAAAAATGTCTCGAAACGTGAATGAGCTCTCGAGTAAAGCTTCGATAAAGCACAATCGACGCGCCGGTATAGAAAAGGGACATTGTCTCGTCCGTTATTTCTTCATTGTCGCGATTGCAATTGTGGTCACGTAGTGACGCGCGACGTCTTTTCAGGCCATTCGCTAAGGACAGAAAGACACAAAGCCGAAGTCTCTCTCTCTCTCTCTCTCTCTCTCTATCTCGCGCGCGCGTGTACACCGACACGAGGTTCAGAATGGTGTCGGTTCAAAATCCATGTGTCAGAAGCGTGGGCGGAGAGCGAGGGCGCGTGGCGGAGATACACGAAATGAGGGGGTTGGGGTTGGCCGTGGGAGTGTAAAATGTAAAAGAGTGAGCGGCGTAAGGGGAAAGCTGCAGTAGGCAGTTTTTCGGGCCTTTGTTTTGCGGGCGAGATCTGGAGGCGCAGGAAGTTGTTTTTCGCTGACGGAGCCGAAAGTGGAGAAAACAATGAGGTGAGATCCTTGGACGCATAAGCTCGCTTTACAGACCTACGCTTCTTTATCGCCCTCTCTTTTCAATTATTCATTTAATTACTTTTATTATAATAATAATAATAATAATAATAACAAACAACAACAACAACAACAATAACAATAACCGTAAGTCTGTAGTTGTTGGAGACCGTTAATTGACGCGGGAAAATCAGTGGCGGGAATAATTTAGAAATGACCGATCGCCATTGTAGTTGGCGCGTAAAAAGAAAAACAATTGAAGGATAGGCGCGATGAGTCCCGACGGGAGACTTCGCGTGGTGGCGCATGCAAGGAATCTGATTACAGCCACGAGGTCGTACAGATCGAGGGAGAATACAGATCATTTTGTGCTTCTTCTAACTCGTCCCGCCGAATTCTAGTTGATAGTATAAATTCTGTAAGAGGTGAAAAAGCGGTAGGCAAGGCGACTTGCGGAAGCTTACGAACCGAGCTTCTGACTAGTGATTCGCGAAGTGATAAGAAGCTCCTGAATCCACCCCAGGGGGAACTATCCCTGGGAGCAGAGAAACGACTCCCGGTGGCCGATCCAGAGGACAGGGATCAATAGAGAGAGAGAGAGTGTGAGAGAGAAAGTAAGTTCCTCTGTGGCCGGGTCTGGTCTCCAAGACGTTGGAGACAACCCGGTGTCCGCACCCACATACACAGATCGGCCATCCAGACGTCCGAACTGTGTGGAATTCGAGACGCATCGGTGTCACGGCGTAGGGCGAATGTCCAGCTGGCAACAAGGTACCGTACGTACATTCCTTCACGAGAGCTCTTCCGTGCGCGTATCGCGAAACCGTTCATTTAATATTATTATTAATTTGTACGATTGTAAATTTGCGTTCGTGCGTCAAAAGGACTTTTTTCTCCTTCCCGGCGAAGGAGGTTTTTTTACGCCTCGCGGCGATTAGGGCAATATAAAATAAAGAAAATTAATTTTATTGTTAACATACAACCAAAGACTTTTATTTTTCCTCTTCCTATCCTTTATTAATTTATTTCAGGACTCACGGATACGGTAAGTAGCGTATAAATTGCTACAGTAGTTCATTACGATTTCCCGCCTAAACCAAAGACTAATGGTCACTCTCGATGGTCAGGATTCCTTTGGGCGCTAAGCTCTGATAAGGACAACGTCAGTCAATCCAGAAAAATTATATTTAGCCCTCGATTAACTTACGAGCGAGCTCAATTTTATTTTCCGTAGCAGCATGTGCGACTGCGATCCGCAGCATCAGCACGAACAAACGAACGAACGAACGATCGGAACGGATCATTTTATTTTCGGCAAAATTTATGTCGACGGTTACGTGGACATTACATTTCTTTAAAAGTACGTTTCTAAGGTCCCCTTTCGTTTCGGACTGCGGAAGACATAACGCAGGGGGCAGGGAGGGATGGCGGCGAGAAGGAGGGTGGAGGAGTCTGTCCGGGAGGGCAGATGGAGACGAGCAGCTGAAGAGACTATTTCACACAATAAGAGTCAATCGATTCGAGTAAGATTAAAGACGAGTAGCGATTGGGGTGGGTGTGGGTGGGTGAGGGTGGGTCTCGTGGGTAGAAATCGTTAAAAATAAGTTTGTTTGTAGAACCGAGTCGGAAGCTCTTGGCAGCAGCTTCTTCATTCCTTCCCAGACGGTTTTATCGTGATGCGGATGTGGAGCACCGGGTGGGGTGGCATAGAGGGTTCACAAAGAAGATCCGCAAGGGTCATCGAAGCTTTGTGTATTTCCGAAAGGATCCGAGCATTCCGGCTCGGTACGTGCGCGTGCGCGAGTAAACGCTCACGTTTAATCAAAACTAGAATAATAAGATCAGAGCTCAGGCATTTCACATCACGCGCACACGCGCACACGCGCACACGCGCACAGAAACATTCTAATTCTTATGCACACCCTTATGATTTCCCCTATTCGAGAAGGTCATTACGGAGGGGTAGGAATTAATTTTCGTAAACACCTGCTAAGAAGAGGTTTCGACCGGAATGCCTCGTTTTAAGAGAACGGATGCGCGAAACAGTTTTCACAGTTTTCGCATTTCCCGGAAGAACCGAGCAGCGAATGGCCTTTAAATAACCTGATATTTATTACGAATCGAGGATTGCCCACTCGGCTCACAGTCGCCCGATACGTTGAATATTGATTATTCGTGCATATTCCAGTAGGGACTAGCTGCATGAAAATTAGAATGCAGCATTATTATTTTACGACCGCGTTGCGAAATGGGAAGAATAATCAATCAACAGAGAGGCAGTTAAATTTAATAAACCTTTCAAAGCTATCCTTTCCTTCAAAAGTGGACGATACGGGGGATTAAGGGAGAATTTTCACGGTTAGAGCATTGGCTCCGCTCTCTACGCGGCTGCCGTTCGTTCCGTAAATCATAAATTTCTCTTGCTCTCGGAGTCCCTTCTCCTCTTCACCCTTTTTTTCACCGCCGCTCACCAAAGAGCTCGCAACTTTTCTTCTATGCGACTGAATAGGGCGGAAGTCCCATCTTAAAGTCCCGGCACTCTTACCGAGGACTTTCCTCCGACCGACTTTCCCAACTTCCTTCACGGTCAAAAAAAAATTACGACCCTCATTATTATTATTATTATTATTATTATTATTATTATTATTATTATTATTATTATTATTATTATTATTATTATTATTATTATTATTATTATTATTATTATTATTATTATTATTATTATTATTATTATTATTATTATTATTATTATTATTATTATTATAAGTGAAATTATTTAACCGACTACTGCCGCGGCTCTTATCCTTGCCAAATCACCCCGCTTGATAATTTTCCAGCATTCGCGAGATCACGTTGCTTTTACCTTTGCGTAGAAGTAATTTAAAAAAAAAAAAAAGAAAATCATAACTAATATTACAAAAATACTTTACTAACAGTTTCGGACATTAAAAAAGTTCACGATAATGATAATAATAATAATAATAATAATAATCGTTCCTACGGAACGGGACTCTGGAATTTATGAATTTATGATTGGGCTTTCCTTTTAATTTAGGAAGATTCCCGAGATGTGAATAAAGTTGCGCGAGACCGGGGCTTCCCTGGCTCGAGATCATATCCTCGCGCGATTTTTAATGAGCTTTACGCACCGGATTCCGGCTTACAAAATTACATTCCGAATTAACATTTCCAGTGCATTCGTCGGCTGCGCCGGAAAATTAAAAGAAACTGCGGATATTGTCAGGGGCGACGTGCACGTGACCGTGCAATAATGAAGAGAGGGGGGCCACGGAGTGCGAGAGGATTTGGAAATTCAAGGAAATATCGAATCTAATTAAATGTACTAACTAGATTAGGGGAGAGCTTAATAATAATCGAATAATGCAGTCGAGTGATTGGAACTTATTGCACGCAGATAAGATTAAGCCATAATTTGAAGTTTATTCAAATATTAATTTGTTAAATTAAATATTGTTTTAAGGATTCGTACGAATCGTTACGTCGTAAAATAATATTCGTGAGAAAACTGGTCTATAATATTGAGAATATGCATTCGATAGGTTACTTGCATCAGCAAGGTAAGCGTTAGTATTGGCAAATTATGTATGGTTACTTTTTGGTTTATTATACAGACTGAGCCATTGTAGTGAATTCGCTGAGAAATAAAATTCAACGTCACAGGATATTCTGCTTTCCAGTTAATAAATATTATTCATTCGCATTTCATGCTAATTCATAATTAGCATTACATATTGCGTCACATATTTAATTTATCACACCGATGCTTTCTCTATATTCTCTTGATAGCTTGAGCTTTAGGCTTCTGTAAGGATATAATAGATAATATGGCTTTAGACTTAACGGACGCTGAACAAAGAACAACAGGTTTAAGGAGAACTTTCTTAATGAACTGAGATGGAACTTAATGAGAAAATACAGCACAAATCTTAATGATGTATTACTTTTCTTTGGAATTCTCTTATACGATTATAAGCTTAAAGACACGTATTAAAGAAATTGACATAAAACTGCAAAATTGATGAAGTAATATATCTTTACCCAGATAGATATATTTATACTTCATCAAACTAAAATTATCTCGCATTAATTCGAGTAAGATAATTTTAATAGAGTAGTTAATAGTATTTTAACTAAGATAATTATATTATATTATATTATATTGTGTTATTAATATTGCTGAAAGTGTATTATATCTACTCTACAGATTTTTGTTAAAAATGTTCATATTTCATATTATTTATTTGAAAAATCGTTAAATTTTATTTTCTTCACAGACTTCGTGTCATACTTCTGTGATATGTTATATTTCATATTTTATTGTAAAATTTTTTTTATGAAATCTAGCGCAACAAGAATTTCTAGCGCAACAAGATCCGATTATTAAGTAAAAATAACTATATGATTCAAATTAACCTTTGACTAACCGCCGTACACTTCCTTCGGAGACAAAAGGTCCAAAATAAAATAATTCTATGAACGATTTCTAAAGTAAGTAAGATCTAACAATAATATTAACATTAATAATATATTAAGAACTAACAATAATATTAGAGAAGGTAAAGGAAAGAGTAGAAAGGGAAATACAAAAATGGCAATGCGATTTACAAATTAGAACTGGAAGCTGAATATATTTAATAAACTATCCCCGAAAAAGTGTATCGCCCAGGGTTATAAAACAGGCCCTCCGTCGAAGTACATGCACTCCTTGGTCTGACGATCTTCCGCACTTTTGTACCCGACACCTCGGAGTCCGGTTTAGTTGTACTTGTCCCCTGTTACTATCATTACTACAATAAACGATCATTTTTAAACAGCGAGTGCAGTTGTTTAAATTCGTGCATCCGGAACGAGAGGAAGGAAGGAAGTCTAGCTATTCAGAGTAAAATCCTAGGCTAAAAAGGGAGCAAGGCATCTTTTTCTCGGTGAGGAAAGACTGCTTGTAAAACGTTCGATTCACCTTGGCGCGCGAACCGACGTAACATTAGTATCAATCAAAGATGCTTTGCGAGTCATTCCGGAATTTGATGGAAGTAATATCCCCTTCTGCCAATTCTTCGAAGGATGTAATGAAGCCCGAGATATGGTCGAAGGTCACGCCGAACCCAACCTGGTGCGGTTAGTTAGATGTAAGATACAGGGAGAAGTCAAAAGATCTGTCACCGGCCAACAATTTTCATCCATCACGGAATTATTAAACTTCCTGAAAGGCATTTACTCGCCTCCCCCGAACAGTCGCTCAATTATTGGGAGACCTAGGGAACGAATTACAACAGGATTCGGAACCCGTGATCACTTTTGCAAACCGCGTAAGAGATTTGGGTAACCAAATTTTGGAGGCTTACGCTTTAGAAAATGGGGCGATACCTTCGACATTTCGTACATCGACACTAGCCAACATCGTCGACTGTTTCACCAGAAGATTAGCACCCGAAATCGAGCAACATTTACACGTAGAGGACCAAGCTGGAATGACGGACATGGTCAGAAATGCCATTGCAATAGAAAGGAAAATGGTAAATCAAAAAACATTCCGGAGAAAGGCCCTTCTCAACCATCAAGCAGCTAGAAAAAAAGTTTTCGCATGCACCATTTGCCATGCACGAGATGAAAATCTGTGCCAATGTGCAAACGATTTTTTAAAACCCAATATAATCTGCCAACTCTGCAGCAGTGAAGGGCACACTGCCACCCATTGCAAAATGATCGAGAAATGCCAGCTGTGTAACAGAATTGGTCACACGGCAAAGGACTGCAGGCAGAGAGAGCCACCCTATAATAAAAACATTACGGTCTGCCAAGCATGCGGAAAATCTGGCGATACCGCGTCAACTCAGCAGAATCAAAACAGGGGTAGAGATCACCCTTTTTACAACAGAGTCAGTATAAGGTGCCAGATATGCCAAAAACCGGGACACCTAGCAAAAGATTGCTTCTCAGATAATTATAGAAATGAATACCGAAGCCCACATAATCTTCAAAACAGGGAAAAATGCTTACAGTGCAATAACATTAGGCACACCGAAAATAACTGCATAAACTTCAATACTCCCGGTGAATGCAATTACTGTAGAAACGTTGGGCACACACGTGCACACTGCTGGAAAAGACAGAGGGATAATACCCAGTCGGGAAACGGGCAAGGCTGTCGTCCTCTGAACGCAAGGAACGAAGCCCGGAATTTCCAACCGCGTTCCAACGCCAACCAACCCAACACCGAATCGCGTCGATCAACCTAAACCAAACAAGCAAGACCATCCCTTATATACAAATTACAGATCAAAACAGCCAAACCATTATGAACTTTATGATAGACTCTGGATCCGAAGCCAATATAATAAAAGCTTCCATAGTACAGGACAGAATCGACACCATTAAATCAGCACCGGTATATTTAAAGGGAATTAACAAAGAATTATCCAAGACGCTCGGAGAAATAGAACTCAACATTCTAGGAGATCCTACTAAATTTTATATTGTACCGGACGAGCTTAACATACCCTGTGATGGTATTTTAGGGTCCGCATATTTAAATAATAATAAGTGCACCATTTATTTCGAGTACGGAGTACTATTTGTCAACGGGCATACCGAACCGCTGAGATATATGGAACGGCACAAACAAAATGCAACTTCCAGCATTTCAAAAATAAATAAAACCCTGACCGAAGCAGACGAAATTGTAACTAACCCATCTGAAACCCTAAGGAATGGTCCCAACGAAGCAGAAATACCAGAGGAATTCCTGTAACTCGAAGCCGAAATATCGTCAAGCACCGCAAATCCCCCTGATGAGACACCAGAAAGTCTCCTAGCAGAGATAGAGGACGGATGTATTAAAACACCTGTCAATAACCAGGGTCAGGAATGGGATAGCTATCCCCTATCTTCAATATCGGAAGGATCAAAAGTAGGAGCGTTATACACAAACAGTCATGAAACAGAAGTTTTCCACGTCCTGCAAAAGGAACCTTTCGCGACTTGGATATTGCTGAACCCACGGATGTCGAAGTCTTAGAGACACATAAATTATTTACTGTCGAGCTAGAAGGACCTGACATACCAACCAATTCGACCTCGTTAGTGGATCAGCTGAGATTAGATCACCTGGATGAGAAAGAAAAACCGCGTATCGTCTCACTAATTAATAAATATTCAGACCGATTTTTATTATAAGGCGAGCACTTGAGTTCAGCCACCAATGTTACCCACCGCATCATCACCACTTCTGACATACGGATCAACGTTAGGCAGTATCGATTCCCCTTTTCCCTAAAGGAAGAAATAAACCAACAGGTAGATAAGTTACTAAAGGAGGGAATAATAAGACCCTCAGAATCGGACTACAATTCGTCCATCTGGATTTTACCGAAGAAGCCGGATGCGAATGGAGAAACAAAGTATAGACTAGTGTCGGACTTCCGCAAACTAAACGAAATTATTAAGGATTATATCTATGGGAAACGAGTGAAGATAATCACTGATCATCAACCACTTCTATGGTTTAAGTCCGCAGATCTCAACACGCGAGTACTGAAGTGGAGATTTAAACTTTCCGAGTATGACTACGAAATCATTTATAAGCCTGGAAAATTGAATTCAAACGCAGATGCTTTGTCCCGCAATCCCATAGAGCATGTAGAAGTCAATGCCATTACCCGGCAACAAAAACGCCTAGTGGACCAAGATAAACGACTAATAGATAAAGTTAAATGAAGTACTACCAAGAAACCTCGCAGACCCAGTTATCCCACGCACCGGGTAAATACGAATCTTAATGTTAAAAGAAAAAGGAGACAACCCCGAAAGAAAACATTTACAGCCAACACCACAGACCTGGAGGAGATTCGAGCACCAAGTCTGCCCGAATCTGAAGCCAAAATCCGACATCTCAAAGATACGGGGAACTTATTAGGTCTACAACTAGAGTCACCTGTAAGTGATGACTCACTTTCAGAAACTGACACCCACACTTTTTCAAAAGCTCCAAGCTTAGAAGATAACACCAGGGAGTCAACTCAGCAAGTACAAAACAGTAGAATAGTGGAGGTGAAGGACCCGCTACATTATCGTAAGGAACCAACGGTTTGCTATGTAGACACTGATGGACAACCGTGCGATGAAGCTGCCAAAAGCCTAAGGGATGCCAATAAAATACAATGTCAATTAAAAGTAAATCTTAAAAGCTTAAACACCTATAAACGAAACAACAATACTTACATATCACTCTGTATTAGAGAAAACCAGTTGGATTCCGTAATAGACACTAGGAATAATATAAAGACAACTTTACTTAAATTAAAAGAATTTGTTGAAGATCAAAAAATACCAATAATCAATATTGCGCGCAGCCATCAAGTGGCAAACATAGATTGGTCTGAAATACTGTCCCTTATTAAAAACGTTTTCCACGAAGTTAAAACAAAAATAATGATATGCAAAGGCACGATTAAGTATGTCCCTTTGGAGAAACGTGACGAAATCTTTCAAGAATTACATAACTCACCGATTGGAGGACATAGAGGTGTATCTAAAACATTCCACCGGGTCAGGCAGACCTACTACTGGGAGAACCTGAAGGATGATATCCAAAGACGAATCCAGCAATGTCTGGATTGCCAATTAAATAAACTAGTAAGACTAAAAACCAAGCAATCTATGGTTATCACTGACACCCCTGGAAATGTTTTTGACAAAACAGCAATGGACGTAGTAGGACCTTTACCAAAAACAAAGTAAGGATTCGAATTTATATTAACCATTCAAGACCAACTATCAAAATATTGCTTGGCCATACCTTTGGAAAATACTTTAGCCTCTACCATTGCCGATGCATTCATTAAACGCTTCATCTGCATCTTCGGCACACCTCAAGTTATACTCACGGATCAAGGACAGAACTTTCTTAGCAAACTAATAGCCCGAATCTTTAAAAGATTTAAAATAAAAAAGGTTCGCACCACTGCATTCCACCCCCAGTCTAATGGATCCTTGGAGAGATCCCACCATTCTCTGAGTGAATTCCTAAAAATGTATACCGATCAGGACAATGAATGGTCTTCGTGGATAGAGATCGCAATGTTAAATTACAACACCTGTGTACAGGAAAGTACCAAACATACTCCATATGAAGTTGTGTTTGGTAGATTGGCTAGATTACCATCTAATGGTCCTCTGAGAGAAGGAGACCTGTTACCAACTTATAAAGGGTATATCGTAGACATAGTGATACGGTTAACAGGAATTAGAACATTAGTTTATAATAACATAGTAAATTCTAAAATTAAATAAAAAAAATATTATGATACAAATTTAAACTCAATAAAATTCAAATTAGGCGATTACGTTTATTTACTAAAGGGAACTAAACAAAAAAAAATTTGAAAAGAATTATTCCGGACCTCACAAAATCATAGAAGTGCTAGATTCGTCCAACGTCAGAATACAAATAAAACAAAATAACGGTAAAATCGTTCAGACAAATCGCCTCAGGACGTCACACATAACCGAAAGTAAGTAAACCAATACTTTAACACATATTAATATATATTTAATATTTCAGAAAGAAAAAAAAATATATTATAAAATAATGCTCCGAGTATTATATACCTTATCCCTCACCCTGCATAGCGCACATGGGCTAATTGGATACGACTGTGGATCTCGAATGATGAGTCTCACCACCCTATCGCTCCGAGAAGTTAGAGAATGTGAAATCCCAAGGGACCCTGTGAAGGTGGACAAAAGCTTTATCCAACTGCTACAACGCAACGACTTCCACGAAACCACGGTCATACAATGTAAAATCGAAATTCGCCGAACCATTTATAATTGCGGTATGCACTCACATAGTTCCATAGTGGCAAATGGGGAAAACGAATATATAAAAGAAATATCGCGCAGAGACTGCCGAGACATACACCAATACGGAACCTACTCTACATGGGTAGGACACATAATACACGGACTAAAAGTCAATAGCTCCGCTATATATCCAATAACCCTTGCCGGTTCAATAACCAGCGACGGTTCCTGTACGGGTACGCACTACTCCGATCCATTTGGCATATGGAACAATGTTGTGGTGCAAGGAACAGTCAAAATCACGTTACGGTCCCATATCGCGCGTATATCTTAAGATACTAATAGAATACATTTATACTCCGGCATTTCATGTATATTTTCCGATAACCATTGTCTCGATTTTTCTAACGGTAACACGTTTTGGTCAACTTTACCGGTAGATTCTTGTAAGTTTGACCAATATACGATATTGTACGAGGGTTACTCTGATAGAGCCCAGGATATTAACAGCGGTAGCGTAATATATTCTGTCGTTTCAAACGAAGTCACTTTCGCGTTAGCCACGAAAAGAGAAAAGTCCGTGTGTGGATACGTGCTCCTCACCACCGAACATCCCGAACTCTTCATATTCAATACAACTCCCAACAAATCATTCGCATTTACCAAAAGCAAAAGTATATCAAACTTAGACATATTCACTTACGTCAACTCCAAGTTTGTATATGTCGAAAAACATATAAAAAACAAATTTTAGAACTATACTACGATATTTTAAAACAAAAATGTGAAGTGGAAAGAAAAACTCTCAGAAATTCCTTATCTATCGCCACGCAAGCACCGGATGAATTTGCATTCGATTTTATGAAGGGATCAGGATACATGGCAGTGGCAACAGAAGAAGTCGTGCACCTCATCAAGTGCATTCCGGTAGAAGTGAAACTCCACGAAACAGATAATTGTCAGTACCGAACTACCAGTCGAACATAACAATCACACGTATTACATGACCCCACGGACCCATATCCTAAAATCTGCAGGAAACCAGATACAATGCAACGCAATACTCACCGTAGCCTAGTACATCGACTCCACTTGGTATAAATTGACGCCGAGACCAACTCACATCGAAACACCCATGATCTTGAAACCGTTAACCAAATCCAATTGGAAATACATAAACCCATCGGAATTGGCTTCAACAGGTATCTATACAGGAAAAGATTTGGACCAACTGAAAGATAGAATAATGTTCCCGGTCGAAACAATTGCAATTATCAACGACTTGGCCAGGGAACTAAAAGCAAATGCAGAGACTGGAAACGAACGTGCCGTGGAAAAAATTGTAAATAGCACTTGAGACAAACTTTGGACAAAGTTCCTCACGTTTGGTACCCTTAGCGCAGGAATGATAACAATCCTAATGATAATACACACAATTAAACTATTGATAGATATAGCAATCCAAGGATACACGCTTGACACTATCTACGGATGGTCCATCCACCTTTTAGGTGCAGTTTGGAGCTCATTGACTCATTTACTCTTACATCTCGGAAGACCAAAAACACCTAACGCTTAAAGGGTTACAAACAGTTTCGGTCGAAAGCGATGTACTACCACTAGATTATGAATACAAGGGATTACCCACCAGCCCATCTCATACCACAGCATATTTCCGGTTACACCCACAATTACCTACCACACTAAGAACGGAAGAGGACCCACTCCGAGAAAATCCTATCCCACACAGTCACAACAGCACTAAAGATAACAAAGAGCCAGTATCAACAGATATCCTCCAACCCAAAGATGCAAACCCCAAACCATTTTTCCACGTCTAACCATCCCTCTTATGGTTGCTCTCCTCTCTACGTTCCTTAAGCAACCATTTTTCGGTGGGCGTGTTACCGTCTCCTCACAAAATACCTATCATGCCGGTATGTACCCTGTCAGCATTACGACAGCTGATCCTTTTCGATGCATGTCTTGCAAAACTTACGTTATCAAAGAGTCGAATCACACAATACACATGATCCTCTTTAGAGTGACCGCCGTACAAATTCCTCCCGAGATAAAAACTTCAAAGAATAATTCGAAGAGCAATTTCTAGCGCAATAAGATCCGATTATTAAGTAAAAATAACTGTATGATTCAAATTAACCTTTGACTAACCGCCGTACACTTCCTTCGGAGATAAAAGCTCAAAAATAAAATAATTCTATGAACAATTTCTAAGGTAATAAGATCTGATTGTTAAGTGAGAATAACTATCTGATTAAAACTAACCATAATATTAGAGAAAAAATGGGAATGCGATTTACAAATTAGAGATAAGAAAACTCTTATAAACTACTCACATTACGGCGACCGACAAGCGACCCTCCTCAAAACAAGAAACCGAGGAAAGAAAATAATCGACCAATTACCGGAAATAGAAACTAGATATATTTAATAAACTATCACCGAAAAAGTGTATCACCCGGGGTTATAAAATAGGCCCTCCGTCGAAGTACATGGACTCCTTGGTCCGACGACCTTCCGCACTTTTGTACCCGACACCTCGGAGTCCGGTTTAGTTGTACTTGTCCCCTGTTACTATCATTACTACATAAACGATAATTTTTAAACCGTGAGTATATTGGTGTTACATTTTTCTTTGAATTTCCTTTCCCTATTCCGCGCCATCCGCGACGTGTTTCGTGCATCCGGAACGAGAGGAAGGAAGGAAGTCATATAACCTACTCAAATACTTTTTCACATCATCGAAAGGTAAGTGCATTTAAGTTCTTCTCATTTAAATTTCCATGCAACTATATCGTAGTAGGCGTTTCGTGGTACTTTGCAATATTGGCTCCAGCCCTAGCTATTAAGAGTAAAATCTTAGGCTAAAAACGGAGCAAGGCATCTTTTTCTCAGGTGAGGAAAGACTGCTTTAAAACGTTGGATTCACCTTGGCGCGCGAACCGACGTAACATATTTATGAGTATTTTGATGATTATTCGAATTTATAAGTTTATGCTTAAATTGTAGTCTACATATGGAATTATTATTTTTAATTAGTTTTTTAAAAATTTTTATTATAATATTGTTCTTTGAATCTGTAAATTCTTATTATATTCATACAATTAAGAGTCTATATTTTACTTTTAAAAAATTTTAATAACTGATTCTTCGTTTGATTTATTACCCTCACATTCCATTCATGAAATTTCAAAGAATATATATATCTTTTAGTATAATTCGACTGTAACATAAATATAAAAAATATAAATTTATATTACGCCAAGGTACTTAGATTTTTTATATTTATCTACGTTTTATATCCATTTGTATTATAAGTGCAAGATTTTGTTATAATACAGTGCTTAAATTTTTTAATATTATTTTATATGAATAAGGATTTAAAAAAATTTAAAAAACTTACGATGAATTAAATTTTACTATGCAAAGCTTAGACATCAAAAATGCTGGGGAAGTATTTTGTCTGACTTCATACAGATATTACTACTGAAAAAGTTATTACAAATAAATCGTCCTTTTCTGCACTTAAATAAGATTTATAATTTTTGTACGCACAGTATCGTTCTCTAAAAATTTCGTTACTATTTACCAAGTTTAGGATGTATGTATATCTTTGAAGTGTTTTTGAAAAGACTTTATAATATGTTGTTGCTTGCGTGACCGCTTGAAGACTTAAAGAATCCTTAATATTTTCGACGAAGAATGTCTATGATAACAATGCTCATAAGGTTGCTTTAGTCAGCGACATTATTATTTAATATCAGGTATCGCTGACCGACCGGTCTGATCTTGCGAAAGGCTGTGATGCACATGTACAAGTCGAATCGTTGTTAAGCATTAACTTAAAGGGTGCAAAATCCCGTTGATAAATCATGTATCGTCATCAATTTCTCCCACCTCTAACGCGGTACCGAGGCTCTTTTCCTTCTGACGAACATCATCTCGGCATGCCAGGGGAGGAATATACGTCGTCATCGTATTCCGGAACGCTTCGAGTAAATCGATTATATACTTTTGTTTTGTTATTCCCTTTGGCGCGTCTACCTTCGTTATAATCGCCCGGAAATCCTATATTCGAAAATAAGCCAGAGCGACGTGGATATTATACGATCACGGCGACCTCCTTCGAGCAGTAGTAGGCGGGGGGTTGGAGGTGGTGGGCGGATGGGTGAGGTGGACGAGCCTTTTCATTCTGTATTATTACGAGAGAGCGCACGGAGGCCAAGTTTATTCAAGGAGTTTCACGGACTCTTAGCCGCATTCGTAGCTTTTACCGATGATTTCCCTTTGATATCGATCCCTAATACAATACCATTTTTCCACCATGCTTCCACGATGCTTCCCGAGCCTTAGATCCGACGACAATAGGATTTCTGCTTGGTCCTCCAGAACAACTAGGTTATGCATATTTCTCTCGAAGCCACGAGTCGTCTGCCTTGAAAAGCTCAAACACACCCACCCACACAGAGATACACAGAGAGAGAGAGAGAGAGAGAGAGAGAGAGGGAGAGAGGGAGAGACGTTTGTTTTGCACCGCGGGATCAGAAAGCTCTCATGAAATAATCCATTTTCTCTGTCCATCTATAACCATTATAGAAAATGCAGTTGCCTAATTTTACATTTTGCCAGTCGTCCACCAACGTTTCTACGTTTTATTTGATTCTCTGAATAAATGATGGAAGCTGCATGGAGCAGCAGGCGATCACGTTATCAAAGACGATGTAGTGAATATTTAATAGTTAATATTGAGAACCGTTTATGGTGCCGTGACAAGTACCCGGTCTCTGATAAACCGACATCTATCTACGTTTATGAAATTTGAACTACGTTTTATAAATAACGTTTCCTTTTTCAAGCTGACTGTTGTATTACTATTGATCCGGGTGCGTTTTTATTTATCACATAGTTTTGTAAGGGGCAAGGGGAACACGCCTACACTCAGGCATAAAGATACAACGCAATCATAAAAATTGGATTTCTTGCAATCGATTAAAGTACACCGGGGAAAGCATATTCGGTTCCAAAGGTCTAACTCGAAATAAATAAATAAAAGCCGCGTACGTACGTACATTTTGATTTATAGCTTGAAAATGGGAAATAATTTTCAAAATCATCATTCGGATGTTTAACGCATGCCCAGGACTCGATATTACACTTAAGACTTGCGAGTAAAATTTCATGGCCGACAAAGTAAGAGAAAATAAAATATTATAACAATAAAAAAAAAAAAAAAAAAAAAAAAAAAACACGTGAGAGAGAAGTAATTGAATTAATATTAATAATATCGAGTGGGGATTATAAAGTATATGTAAAGCTTGCAGGGGCAGTAAAACGTGAGGGTGAGCTCGTAAAGCTTGCTTTTACGAGGAAATAAAAATTTCCTGGCTAATTATGGGGATAGTGACAAGTAGTCAGTTTCCCGCTACTAGCACTTTTCTTATCCCATTTCCGCATCCGCAATTTTTTTTGTCTTAACGCTTTCGTTCAGCCTCTTAATAAGCGACTGGACTTTAGTAATTTGATTCCGGCGCCTCTAATGCCCCTCCCCCCTGCCCCATAATTATAAATATCGCATTCAGTATTTCATTTAGGATTATTGTCCCAAGGACGCACCGAGTTTTATTTCCTGTACATTACGTCATCGGAGAATTCACGTACTCGTTCGTTGCCGCTTCAACTCGGATCATTACAAAATTTTCTGAAGACGCATAAAATGCTTTTATGTACATTGTAAAAGGCAACTATGAAAGCTTTAAGCGAAAAATATATGTGTTATGGAAAAATCAATGCTTTCTCTTTTTCTGCATTCTTTAATAATTATTTACAATTATTTACAAAAAAAAAACAAATAAATAAATAAATAAATAAATAAATGAGAGAAATGGCTTGTTTCAGTACGTAATTAAGCATTGCGTATGATTTATTAAGTACACGTGTGTCGACTGATCTATCCGGATATTTATTCAGCTGAGAGTAATACGTGTATGTATATTTATGAAGAAGCACACGGGGATTCCGAAATTCCAGCAGACTGTATTAAAAAGAATTGAACGCGCAGCTCCATATAAGAATATTATTTAATAAGAGCATTAACATCAAGCCTAAAATTTACGTTTAAATTCTGTGCGTTCGCGGCAATGGTGGCAATGTAACAATATGGAATATGCTTACGGGAAATGGAGTCGCATTGAGCGGCATTTACGAGACGGTAGATACGTTTACGGGGATTAATCGTTAACGGAATGAGGAAACCGGCCTCGTTACCATCCCCTCAATCAGTACATCGTTACTTATTAATTGGAATGCCTTCCTTTCATTTAGGCGGGTCGTAAGGGCGATACCATACCCTGCGCGGTAACAAAAACGGCCGGGATAAGCGCAAGTGTCGATAAAGCAGTAAATGATAGAAAGAACGCTCGGAGCGCGAAGGGCTTATAAAGTAAAAGTTCGCAAGGGGAAGAATGTTTCCGAAGACGGTTTTCCGACTCTTTTTGGAAACAATTGCAATTATTACTCGCTACGCTAGAACTAAGTTCTATTCCCGAGGTATTGGCTAAAGGGGCAGGAGCGGGGTGAAGCAGGAGTGGCTTCACATAATGAAAGGAAGAGACGTCGGGGTAAGTGGCCGACCCTGTCTCCTCCCACTTTCGATTTCTCGGTATTTCCAATCTAATTATCCTCCCCCGAGCTGTGTCAGGAGGGACGGGGGAAGGGCCGAGGAACCAAGTCGAAGAACCGATGTATTAAATATGGTTCTTTCCCCGCCCTCGCCCCACCGCCCCAACCCATCACCGTCGCTATCCCCCGTCGCGCCCGCTCCGTGTTATTAAAGCAGGCTGGCTTTCCACTGCTAGCTCCTATCGCCAATCCAGGCGGAAAATGTCGATAAGGGGCGAAATATGTCGATAAGGGTCGGAAACCCGGGAAATTTTAGTAATGATTAATGAACTAATCAGGATGACTGGTTTAACTGACAGGTACGAATTTAAACAGCATATCGTAACTTTCATTCGCAGCTTAGCCACGAGAGAGGGCGAAAAGCTCCTTTATCGCCCTCTGCTTTTATATTTATTTCAATTGGCGTTCGAAAAATTCGACAAAAATCAAGACTGCTTGTGTGCATTTACATGTACACGTAAATCAAAAGATTATCCAATAAGTCTAGCAGAGAGATTTTGTCAATTTGTAATTTAATTAAGAATTTGAAATGGCGATCGAGCCGTGCTATAATAATTAATATTTCAAATAAATTGACAAGCTTAAACAGATAATCCTATTTCGAAATCATTAGACATAGTTATAAATATTTATAAATCTCATCGATATTTATTAGATTTTATCGATCATCCGAATAAGGATTTGTAATACATTGACAGAGTTAATTGAAAAGTTCCCTTGGAAATAGTTTAAATTCAAATGCAAACAGTCCCGAACCTGTTACGAACCAGTTACGAACCAGTTACAAATAAGTTACACGCAAATGTAAAAGATGTATTAAAAAATTGTATATTTATGTAAGAAATTCCTGTTAAGGAGGACGTATTCTGTGAGGAAGTAGGTTGTAAGACACAGATCTTCAATTGTCAATTGCACAAAAATTGAGAGTCGCGGCGGTTTGAAAACACGTATGACCATATTTAGTAATTTTCAGGATAGATGGGGAAGCGTCGATTACTGTAATATTACGAATTTCCAACTTTCTCGGCATTTTTCCACCGGTAAAACGGATCGCATGAAAAAAGGGGAGAAAAGTCAGAAATAGACGGTAGCTTAACAAATTATTCTCAATATTAAGTTGAAAATTAAATTAAAAAGTTCGGAGAGTATATGATGCACCAGGGCGAACTGCATCAATAAGTTTGAAAGAGCCGAGCGAGAAGTAAGAGGATTTTTCTCCTTCGAGGGTGAGGGTTATCGAGTGTCTAGAGACTCGCTGAGCCCGTATTCTCTCCCCTAGCCCCGAGCCGGACCCTTATTGCGAAGGTAATTACAAGCGACTCGTAACAAAGAGAAGTTTCAACTCGGTAGCGACAGCAGAAGTTCGAAAAGAGCGGATCGGCCGGACGAGGCTAAAAATTCAAAAACCCAGTCGTCGCTACCGTCATCGCTACCGCCACCGCCAGCGGGTTACATAAAAAAAAAAAAGAAGAAGAAGAAAAAAAGTCGAAATTGACTCATTTAGCTAGGAAAGGTCAAGCACTCGCTCGCTCACGACTGTGTAAATTGGGTCAGTAACGATGGAGTGGCTGTCGGTAGGTGCAGGTAGGAGCGCTATTCGACTCTTGAGCTCTTTCATTTCGTTGCCGAGTCGCCGGAACATTAATTTCGGAAGAGCGTTTTCACAACGAACCCGGGGTTCGTTGGCCCTCGGCTCTCCTCCACCCCCACCCCACCTCCTCTCGTCTATCCGCGACCTTCTTCTTTCCCGGAAGAGGGTCGCGTTAACCGAGATGCCAGATAGATTGGGAGCCACCGGCCCGCATGCAGAGCAGCTTTAATATTAACAAACGCTTCCATGCAACTTCTCGTCGTTTATGCTCGCGTCGACTCTCCGCTGCCCCACCCCCTCCCCATGCCTCGTCCCGTCCCGTCCCGTCCCGCCCCAGGTCAAGTACCGCACGCGGCCAGTAAAACATCGCTCGGGCAGTTGAAGTTGAGGCTCGGCAGCGAACCGCCGTCGGCAAAGTGAACCACCGCCACCTCGTAGAGGTTTTATTAATAATCCGAGCTCGAGTGCGGTTAGCGGACCAACTCTTGCCGATGATATCCATCCTCCCACACGCTTACCCTGTCGACCCTACGTGGGCGATAGCTCGAATTGCCGGGAGTGCCAGCATTATTGGAAAGATAAGGGCGATGGGTTGCCGAGCCTACTTTCACGACGTTAACATTTTCAAAGGCTCGCCTGCCTACCTGTCTGCTAGTAGTTGCGAGATCCCTCGCCACCCCCCACCCACCCCCCACCATTAAGAAATGCAATTTACGTAACAGGATAAACGACTTGTATCCGTAAAGTCGGAAATGCAGTTTGAAGGGAAGCCCCGGCTAATAAGCGGCATTCAATTTGTCAGGCATCCGGGAAAGGAATCTCGGCGTCAACGCGCCTACTTAACTCCGACGCCCCCCCCCTTCCATCCGTCCTCCCCCGACGAAATCTCGCAAGTGTGTGCGGGAGTGTGATTGCTCGACGCCCGTCTCGGATGTACTCGCGCGGCTGACCAAGCGTAAACTAAATCACGTTACGGGGCTCTGCCTCGGCCCGCCTCGGTCCACCCCGCCTTAGGGCTCTTTATGCACGCGATGACGTTGCACCGGAAGTCCACGAGGCTAGCTCACGCATTATCGTTGGGAGGTTCGGTCGTTTTCGGCCGCTCGCTCGGAGGAGCGTCTGCCATTGTTTTCCCTTCGACCGACGCCCCCTTTATAACCGCATTGATCGATGCATTTGTCGAGATTAATCCTGAACGTCATGGCCGCGCTTACCGACTACTGCGGCAGGAGGGCGAGGGGCTCTGCCTCCGGTTAATTAAGTGCTCCTGGCCCCCTCCCCCGCCCCCTCGCGCCTACGCCCACAGTGTTTTGGGGCTCGCGCGGCATCGATCGATCGCTCCGCACCCGTCGGCCGAGATTTTTTATGCTACTCCTCGCTCCTACACACGAGTGCATCTCTCGAGGGCTAATATCAATTATCGGGGCATTATTGGCCGATCTCGAGCTCGCGAGGCTTATAGCGTTGAAAATTTCGGTAGCGATACGGCTCGTTCACGAGCATCGATTACTACGGCCTCGTTGCCCGATAAATGCGCCTGGAAAATATTGCGACACTAGCCTCCACGCCGCGCTTTGACAAATACGCAATAAACAGATATGACTTGAGTAACGGGGGTAATTATGAATTGGCTGCTTCGCCGATAGATTTCAGGCGAAATCAGGATTGGGAGCCGATTCTTCGAGTCTGACTGACTGACTCGAGGCTACCTGATTTCTTATATCTTGCGACCCTTATCCCTTCGACCTTGGCTCTTAACGAACCCGTACATCATCTCTTCTTGTGGAACTTGGTCGCGTCCCTGCGGGAGAGATGGACTGACGAAATAAAAAGGAATCGATCGAGCTAACAATTTTCCCGTAAACGACTTTGGTTTTCCCGAGAAAAAGTGCAGGGGAGAAAAGCGACGCCTGTCAGTACGTCCGATACGAAGGACAAACTAGCCTACCTACCCACCCACCCTCGTCAGAATTTCTTCGTCAGAGTCCGTGACAATCGCGACGTTCGCTTTCCCCGCTGACTTTAGCTCCGGCACGAGTTGTCACCTCTCCCCCCCAACTCCAATCCCCTCGACTCCAACGCCCCGTCCACGCGTACTCTAATTAATCCTCGCGAGATAAATATCAAGGCGCTGCTTCTTGCCTGGCACGGATTTTCTCATTTCATGTTACGGGAGCTACGTTTTTAATATTACGGGGGGGGGCAGGAAATATTGCCTTTTCAAGATATATCCGTCTCTTTCTCTCTTTTACTCCCTAGGCAAATTGAATTTTGTTTAGAGGGCCTACGCGGGAATGCCGCCCATTTCCCCATTGTTCCACCTAGGCCATTGTACCTATGCTAATAAGGCTGCCCACTTTTAATTTTGAATTATATGACATTTTTTTGTACTCCGCTTTCCCAACAATTTATGCATCATGCAGAGTTTCGTAATTAGAATATTCCGCCGTTATTTATAACGCCGCTCGACAATGAAGATATTTATTTGTCGTGTACCAGCGTCCTTTACCGCCGTCCCTCTCGTGCCCCAACATTGTCGCGCCTTTCATCATTCGAAAAGAAAAAGAAATGTGCAAGAGACAGTGATTTCGTTCCTCGTTCTCCGTGGGACATCTCATTATATTGGCTCGGGATGCCAGACAAGTTTTCAAATTAATTTCCGTCCCCGACGCTTGAGTGGCGCTCCGAACCACCGAATCCCGCCCCTCCCCTTACGCCGCTCTCTCTCTCTCTCTCTCTCTCTACCCGCGTCTAAAGCCTTGTCTTTTATAACTCCCTCGAGAAGAGGAATGAATTTTACCACGTGAATCATTAACGTAATCGGTTGCTGATATCGTTAACATTAATACCCATATTCGGGCTACATTTACACCAAAGTAATATGATAGATATTAAATTGTACAGGCGCAGCGACGCTCTGTGGAAAAATTCTTGGCAAAGTATTTATTCAGGGGCTAAAGAATCGGAGCTATGCATTTATAGTGAAAATTAGAAATATTGATTATAGTATTCCGAAAACATTTTCAATGTAACTGTGTAACCGAGAGTTAGAGCTTCATGGATCTACGGAAGGCATGGGCGCCGAAACAGATTCTACATTTAAATATATTTTTGAAATAGCAAAAGCTTTACCTCCTTTAATTAGTAAATTGTTAACAAGACGCAAATTTCCATTACGCATTTTTCTGTTTGGATAAATTGTTTTTCACTCCTTCGATTCGTTTCATTATCTCGTCTAATGTATAAAAATAAATAGAAAATGTATAAATGATTCTATTGTATTGTAAAGAAAACGAAAAATGAATACGTCGCAGGGGTTTTGTAGCCTGTTTTGTTGGTAGTGTCACGTTCGATCACGCATTAGGGTGAATTAAACGTTTTAAAGCAGTCTTTCCTCACCTGAGAAAAAGATGCCTTGCTCCGTTTTTAGCCTAAGATTTTACTCTTAATAGCTAGGGCTGGAGCCAATATTGCAAAGTACCACGAAACGCCTACTACGATATAGTTGCATGGAAATTTAAATGAGAAGAACTTAAATGCACTTACCTTTCGATGATGTGAAAAAGTATTTGAGTAGGTTATATGACTTCCTTCCTCTCGTTCTGAATGCAAGAAACACGTCGCGGATGCTGCGCGATTGGGAAGGGAAGCTCAAAGTAAAAATTTAACCAAATGCACTCGCTGTTTAAGAAATGATCGTTTATTGTTGTAATGACAGAGACAAGGAAAAATTACAATTAATATGATTCCGAGGTTTTTTAGTTACAAAAGAGCGGCAGATCGTCGGACTACGGAGTAAGTGTACTTCGACGGAGGGTCTGTTTTATAACCCTGGCAATGTAGATTTTTTTCGGGGATTAACTATTTAGGTGATAGGTGATAGGTGATAGGTTCGCCTATCGGGCGCCGTAATGCGAGTAATTTTGTAACATGTTTTTTTGTTTATCTCTGTTGCAATATAAAGTTCTTACTTTAGATGACAATGTGCGGACTTATTTATTTTAGAATTTAAACGGTCTTTTAGATTTTTCAATAGTGATTCGTATAAAAGTTGGTTTCGACTATACGAGGTTTTTCTTTATGTAAATTGGATTAGTTTGTTTTCTTAATTATTAAGTTAGTTTTCTGGCTAATATTCCTATGTTAATTTAGTTAGTGTTAACCATATAGTATATCTCGCTTAACAATCGGATTTCGTTATTTTAGAAAATGATTTTTAGAGTTATTCTTTGAGCCTTACACGGTGGTTACTTGAAAGAGGGTCATGCGTATAACGAATGGATATTTTGTGAGGTGACGTAACAGTAGGCTTGAGTTTGGAAGGCGAGCCTCCCAATGGAGCATTAGGACGGTTGAGCGTAAATGGCAAGACATACGGTCGTCGTATAAATTTGTAGTAAAAAAAAAAATTTATAAGTAAATAGCGTTTAGCTATTTAAGCCATCCTTTCGAGTACATTGTCGCGTCCGAATAGCTCCCAACAAATATTGTAGCAAGAAGCGGGCGGGGAAAATTCCTACGAAGTCCTTGCGGAAAGCCAGCGTAGAGCTAATAAAATGTTTTAATCGAAATAAATTTTAAACTCGCCATCTACTATTATTAAATACAGATAAAATAAAGCAGTTTTTATTTATTTATTTATTTATTTTTTTTTTTCTTTTCTTTTCAAAGGAACAAATATTTCTTCATTTACCTCCTATTCGATAATCAAGAGCAGCACATTGCGTATAAACAAAATGGATATTTGAGTTATTATAAGGAAAATAAAAGCTCACTTTTAAAACTGCAAACACAATTTGAAAAGTTTAATTGATATTTTAATTAGTTTGCAGGTACATAGAGCTCGATATCTGTTTGATTACAGGATGGGGGATCGATAGATGGGAGTAAACGTAGTTACGTGCAGATAAGCCACTCGTGTAGATTCGAACGGAGTTTAAAGAAAACGAGAAACCATATGATAATGATGTTTTATTATTATTATTATTATTATTATTATTATAAAAAAAGAAAAAAAAAGGTCTTCGAGGGTGGAATCGGTTCCTGGCCAACACCATTATCGAGGGATGCGCAACTTTGCGAGACGGAGAAGAGACGGAAGCCCGGCGACGGGCGGCCCTCCGTTGGCTTAATATTGAGACAGTTATCTTAATGGAGTTAGGCTTATCCTCATTTGAAGGGAAGAGAGGGGGCTTGCGCTCGTAGAGTCGACTCTTTGACGAGGATGCGCAAGGATAAGACGCGCGGCTTTGTCTCGGGCAGGCGAGTTACGGGTCCCGAACTTTATTTTATAGCCAATTAATTATATTAGGAAAGTGTCCATAAAGTCATCTCGGATAAGTTTTTGGGAAAAATTGGCGCCCTCTTGTCCCTTCGCTTCGATCCCCAACACGAACACGAGAAACATCATCGTTGCGAGACTTAACGAGACTTGCGAGAATCCAACTAAATAAATAAAAGGAACTTACTCTCTCTTCTTTGTGCGCAAGGTAATACTCGATACTAAACAAAACAAAACAAAACAAAACAGAACAAAAAAATTCACAAATAAAATATCGTTAGGTAGTCCTACGCCCGATAAGTTGCTATAAAAGCGTCCAATTAAAAGTAAATAAATATTCAAGGCGTCGGTGACGGAGAGGGGGTTAAAGGGAGGGATTCAAGGGAGGGGCGGCCGGCTCGTCCGTCCACGAAGAAGCTCGAGTTCCCCGCGCGTATATAATCGATAAGGGACGGACGGGCTCTATTTTCCTCATCGGAATGACCTACATCCGGGGGTGCGATTTCGTTATCGAGGCGAGTCCGCCACCCTCGGCCCGTCAGTGCATTTAAATCATTTTTAAGTCCTCGATGGAGAGGCACCATGAGTCGGAGAATCTCTTATGAGCTTCTTCTAACGACAAGAGCGTCCGAACCAAGTACTTCTAAGCCGGAAATGCACGCCTGTGCTCTATTTTATCATTGAAAAAGTCCCTCATGCTCTTAATTTCGAGCGTCCTCGTTAGCTCGGACGCATTATTCATTCGAATACTCGGGGATTTTTGTAATCGACAATGGAAAATGTATATATTCTATGAAACCATTATTCTTTGTTTTAATAAAGCATCGACCAATTACATAAGTGGAAGGTTCGCAAAAAAGGAAATATCACTTTAGGCAGTTAGAGATTAATCCGTCTTATGTATGTGTGTATATATATATATATATATTTACACCCGAGCGAGTCTCTCCGCGGCGGAGCGGCAGTTTAAAAAAGGTCTTCGACATCGTGGTTCTGGTCACGCCCCTCGCCCGCTTCACCGCCGGCCCGAAAAGTTGATAGAAAAAGCCGAGAGAAAAGTCAAGGGGTTAGCAATAAGAAAAAGAGGCAGAAGCTCGCCCGAGAGGGCTTGGATAAATCTTGGGATGGAATGTGCCGCGATTCGTTAAAATAAACTTGGACTACAGCGCGCAATATCCGTATTAGGGACGAGGCGGGGGTGGGGGCCTCGACGATTCGAGCGATCTCGGAAATCAAGAAGAAGAAAAAGAAGAAGAAGAAGAAGAAGAAGAAGAAAAAGAAGAAGAAGAAGAAGAAAAAGAAGAAGAAGAAGAAGAAAAAGAAGAAGAAGAAGAAGAAAAAGAAGAAGAAGAAGAAGAAAAAGAAGAAGAAAAATCCCTCTCGCCTACAATTCACTTTCTTGCGTTTGTGCCCCCCCCTCTCGACTTCTTTGTCTTCTTCTTCTTCTTCTTGTCTCTCTACTTTTCTTTCTTTTTAATGTGGAACTGCAGCCTCCGCACTCCTCCGAGGCTGCGCCTGGCTATTAATCTCTATTGTGCTTCGCATGGCTTTACCCTCTATCCGCTTCTACCATTTTACTTTTCCTATTTTACGCTCAATTCTTCATTCTGCGACGTTTCATCGGTTCCGTCGCATAGTTATATCAAGGGACAAAAAGGATTATCCATAACGTACCATCTATCCGATTCTTTATGTTCTTCGGACCTGAGCAAATGACAATTACGTAGTACCGCACCACGCCTACACGGTCCTCCATTACCCCTTGTATAAGAATACTGTTTAATTTTTACGGCAACGTGCCTTTATTACCCACGTCCCGTTGGAGCTAAGGTAAGAAAGGCGCCAAACGCCTCGTAATACGACTGCCCTAGTACACGGAGTGCACGCCCACGTACAACTTTCGGGTATTACTTCCCCACCCCTACCCCTCAGGACTCAACAGTTATTTTTAAGCCCTAATGTGCATATTATGTGTGTGGATGGTGGGAGGGGGGCGACGTTACCTCGTCATCACCGAAACCCCTACGTATTCGTAATAACGGCATTTCGATAATAAAGAGGTAAAGTATTTCAAAAGCGGGATTGGCTCGTTAGCCTGAGAATGAAACTTTTCACGGCATAAGAAGACAGGCTTACCTGATAGAGACGAGGATCATTGCAAATATGAGATATTTGCCGAGGAGCGGGACGACCAAAGAAGTCGGCGGTATGATTTCGACAACCAGCAGGAAGAACACGTGAAGACTGATAAGAATCGATATAGAAAGCGTCACCTGGAACATAAAAATTTCAAAGCCCCTTGTTAGGCTGCATAATTTTCTGTATACACAGACTGCTGCCGGATTCTCACTCCCGGAAGTGAAGATTCCAGCCTCCTGGCTTAGCCTTAACGTCGCGCCGCATACGTAGTGAACTTTTTTCTTTTTTTTTCTTTCTTTTTTTTTCCGTAGCTGCGAACTGGTAGCGTCGCGTCAATGATAAAGGGACAATGGAAAATTGCGTTTTCCAGCTCCGATTCCATATAGATTTTTCAGCCTTTTGACAAATGCACGTTCAGCTTTAAATGAGACGCATTAATAATTATAAAAGACGCTTCCCGTAAAAGAGAAAAGTCTAATGAGTAAATTTTTTTTTTTTTAACGAAAGCCTCGCTTATTGTTACTGACGTACCGGATTACTCTTTTAAAATAATTTCCTTTTCGTCGAACCCTTTGTTTCACGAAGCTTTATATGGCATTTTTATCCCTCTTTCCAGAAAAAAGTTTTTTCCCTCATTCTAATTAATCCTGTAAAATCAAATCTAAACATACCTTATAAATAAGCTACTTTTTCCATTAACTGTTTTTCTGCTTAGGCATATAATAATTATTTTACGTTTTTTTTATAAAACTCGTCTATGATGCAATGCTCTTTTGTAATACATTTCGCATGAAAGGCTTATTAATTTTTCGTCCCGGATTTTATTATCATTAAAAATTGCTTTTCATTCGTTTTAAAGAATTTTGTTTTTCTATATTTTTCGTCCTCGTCGTATGAAAAAGCTTAATTAATTGCAGCTTCGTTACGTATTACGGTGTCGGTGAATCCTTAAAAATTTGCCACAAACAATATTCCACGTGGAACTATTGTTTGTTTAATGATAAATATTGATTTTATGCCAATGACGTTGGAATTATTATGGTTCACATTCATATTATCATTATATAAGTTATGCAATAGAAATTCGAGCGCATTTAACGTTAACTTTAAAACCGCCTCGTAAATTATAGCCTTTACCGCTTTATTGGAAGTACATTTAGCCTTTTAGAATTAGTTTCAGAAATAATACTGTAGCGGAGCTCAAAGAATATAGAAAATGTATAAAGAAATTCAAATATCCCTACTTAACAGATGTGTATAAACGACGTATATTGCAATTCGTTTCTGAAAAGTAAGCAAAAAAAAAAAAAAAAAAAAAAACATAAAAAAAAAATAGAAATAATAACCATTGAGTATCGTAATAAAGATAAAAAATTGCATGTCGGGGTGAGCTTCAAGGGATTAAATGGAGACTGGGACTGAATTTAAGGAAGGAAAGTTCGTAGTAACATGAAACTCAGGCAAAGTTTCAGCCAGCGATGATCACTTGTTCGTAAAAGAAATTCATGCATATTTATATTAATTATATCCTTTTCCCTTGTCTCGGCGATGCTTTAAGGAAATTAATTTCGTTCTGATTTAAATTCAATCGTATTTAAATGCATATAAAGTGAACCGATTAGAAGCAAGTATAAGGGGGGGGGGTAAAATGTTTTTCTGCAATTCATCGCTTGAAATGCTTTTTAAAAATAAAAGAGATGGATAAATGTGTAAATATAATTATGAATCTGGACGATGATCCAGATTAAAGGAAGCGATTTTGATTTATTGAGTCATCGATTGAGTCATAAATAATAACGTTATTTCTCTACTGAGGTGAACAGTCGTTGGTCCAATGAAAATTTTTAATATAATAAATTAATATCGAACGACTGACTACTGTAAAAGACACGCTCGCTTCTCTTTAACAAATTACTTTTTTTTTTTTTTAATAATCATAAACGCGTTAAGGGAATGTAATTTTTCAAATAATACGATATAAGGAGGAAACGGGGACCGAGATAGCGCGGCGAGTTCGAGTCCAATTGAGTCTGTAATTCGGATAAGCAAATAACTGGCCAACAAATTGAATTAGCTGTCGCGGTCAGTATAACTCGAACGCCCGAGAGCTCCCTCGTCAAGGCCTTTTTCAGATCTTCTTCTGTGCACGGGCTCCCTGCACGGGCTCCATGCACGGGCTTCAGGCTGACGCGAAGGACAATTAGTGTAACATCGAGGATTAAAGCGTCTACTTGTCAAGGCCCCGTCGTCCATAATGATTTTCGAGCAAGCTCACGTCATTACGAAGGTATTACGCGCTTGTTACTTGTTCCATGCTCCCGCGCACGAGCGTTTGAACTTAATGCTACTCGTTACTACTCGTGGCAGGAGCGGGCGGGGGAACGAAAGCTCCTCCACCTCCTCCACCTCCTCCTCCACCTCCACCTCTTTCATCAGCTGCGTTCTGTATACTAATGCTTAATTGCAATTAAGACCTCAGGATTGATACTCGCTGTTTACCTCATGTCCAATAAAATTCGAGGCGTCAGCTGTCTTAGATTATCTTAGATTTAGTACGAGATATTATATTCTCCTTCATTCGCGTGCATTTCAACTAATTGCCACTAGAAATTATTTCTAATTCTAATTTAAAGGGCGGGAATTCAATAATCCCAATAACCCCACATCCATTAGAATAATCCATTGTAAAAAGTACTTCGCCTACCGAAAATGTATAAATTTCTCGGCCCATAAAAGCACCGGATTCTTTATCTCGCTATGGTCTGTAAGTTCCATGAGAATACATACACATGCTTTTGACAAGAGCTAACAGATCTTTTAGATTTATTAAATTACACAACATGTCACTGACACGTGTTTCCAAATAAAATTGGCTTACTATAACTTACGTTATTACGCAAAAGACGAAAACATTTCATAGAGGCTTTATTTATTCAACCAACACTCGCTAAAATACAGTTTTTTTATTTTTTTTATTTTTAAATTTTACACGCTGCTCCTCACTTAGATTTCTTCTTGTGAAGATTGTATGTAAACGATATTTGCAAGAACTTTTAGATTTTGGCCAATTGTAGGGATTGGTCATTAAAAATTATTACACAGAATAGGAATTTTAATTGTATGGTGATGTTCTAAACATAATTTCGTATTGACTTTCTACAGAAATCAGCCTTTAAACCTTAGTCAGTCTAAAATAATTATGTGCCCCATCAACATAAAGTATTTATAATAATTCCGAAAATATTAATATTTTTATTTAATACAAAGTGAAATCAGCTAAAATTGAATTTACGCTGCCGTTTATTTTTAATAATTTCAAAAAAAGGAATTTCGAATTCTCTTTCCATAGTTCAGTACCATACTTTATTCAATACTATTTTAAAATCGGCAAGAATGCACTTTGATTGCAGAGGATAAACGTCTTATATACAAGGGGAATAATGCGTCCCGACAGATGACTTTTATTATTTGTAGAAATATTTTTAAAAACAGACAGCGCTTTCGTCAATAGTCATACGAGATAATTAACAAGATTAATTTCATTACATTATTCCAATATTTGTCTTTCCTTCAATTCTTCTCACGAGATCAAACTGTGAAATGTGTTTACTCAAAAGTGTTCATTTAATGTTATCGATACTTTTGCATTAAGAAACATTAAGAGGAAAGAAAAGTTTATTTCGGATTCTTCGATATCTGTCCATTATGCATTCGCAAAGCCAGTTATTTACATCAGTAAATTGCTTTGTCTTCGTTGTATATGTAATTTCCCTTCGGCACGTACTGTAATAGTCATATGCACATACGTTTGCTTGCATGGAGCTTCACATTTCATTTCTAAAGGGACGAGCTGAGAGAGAGAGAGAGAGAGAGGGGGCGGGCTGAAGGAGAGGAAGAACATGATGAAGAAGAAGAAGAAGAAGAAGAAGAAGAAGAAGAAGAAGAAGAAGAAGAAGAAGAAGAAGAAGAAGTAAAAAGAAGTGAAAACGAACGTGTCAGCACTCCTCCACTTGGGATTCATCTAAAATGACTCTTTGGAGTACCTTTTTCCCCTTGTGACTCGCGGCTAAGGCGAAACTCCCCCCCCCCTCCAACCCTCTGTCGCTCCTTCACTATCCACTGTTTCCATCCTTCTCTCTTGTCCCACGAATACGCTAGATAAGAAAGCCAAGAATTGACGGCTGCGCTTCCCCATTCCCCTCTCCTCTCGACATCCACGATCTTCAAGTCTACCCCCAACGGGGCTGCCCGAACCCTTCCCCCGACCCCGTATCTCTTACCCGAGTCCAAAATCAAGTTCCAGACGAAATTCCGAGATATTGCTTATCGATTCTTGTCGATCAATGATTGACGTGCCATTATCTCTACATATTCATGCTTCTATTTTTCATTCAATGCAACGCAACGCTTTTGCAATCTATTTCATGCCGGCAAGACTATAGATCTGGGGATAAAAATTTTCTATGCTACATCGCTGTGCTCTAAAAATGATTAGTGACTATATTTAGCGTCGCCCCCCCATCCCCCAACCCCCATCCCCCATCCACCAATTGACTCGCTTACGAACTATCAGAGTTTCATCGACGTAGTAATGTTCAATATGGTTTGCTCGATGTTGTTATAGAGATAGAGTTATAGAGACCGCTGGGAATTAATTATAGCAACTATTATTTGTTTAGATATACGCAACTCCGAGATATGACGTGGACATTCGACGCTAAAGCTCGATTGCTCAAGGTAAAACATTTCAATTTAAATGATAAGCTTTTAATAATTTTTCTACCCTTGCGTAAGATCAACGAGGGAAGGCGTTTCGCTTTCGTCCGCCGAGTTTGCCGGCCTGAGGCCATTACTTCTTGCCGTCTTACGCTCGAAATGAATTTTTAAATTCCGTAAATAAAGCAAAACTTCCCTCCCGTCGTAAATATTTACCAAGATAATTCTGTTTATCCTTACGTCTGCTATTATTATTATTATTATTATTATTCTTATTATTATTATTATTATTATTATTGAATTATTAGTAACGTGGATTCGACTCGATTAAATAGAATAGAATAGAATAGAATAGAATAGAATAGAATGGTTAATAGGGCGTAGACCGCGTGCTCCTGATTTTCAGCTAAACGCGCCGAAGCTGCTGCGAATTTATCAATAATAAGTATCGATAGGGATTTATGAAGTTGATTTATGAAGCGAGCTACTGAGGAGGAATGCCGTCAGAATAAACAATGTGGGCTCGAAGTCAGATTTAAAAGCGTTTTGGAGTGTAATGTCGTTATTATTCTCGAAGCTCCGTGGTGGCGGGGGAGGGGGGTCCGGAGGAAGAGTCATCGACACAAGTATCCCAATAATTGGCTATTCAGTAGAGATTTGAGAAAATCAGCCAGTTTCGAGAGGTCATAGTGGAGATCGAAGAGGCCTTGGAACCATTATCCTCTTGGAATAGCCTTTTAAAATTGTTTTTCCTCCGAGTGGCGGATGGTCGATCGAGATTCTAAGCATCAAAATAGAGGTCTCTCTCTCTCTCTCTCTCACTCACTCACTCACTTCCGATTTATTTAATTTTATTTCTGTTCAATTAAATTTGAAAGTTTCAAAGGAGCCTTATAGCTCAATGCCCTTCCCGTCGAAGAGCTTCCGGGGCGTGATTAGGAGACTGCTTCCTTCAGGGAATTTAGAAGATCTTCCTTTGTTCAGGGCTCGTGAAGGAAGCTGCGCTGCAACTCCGTCGCTTCTTCCCTTAAACTTTTGCCGAAATTTCCTCTTCGCCCCTCGGAGACGTACTATCCAGCCCGGGGAGCCGCTAAAAAATAGCCTCCCATCGGCGTGGGGGGTTAAGATTTTCGGAAAAAACAGCCTTGCCCGGCTAAATAACCCTATATTCCCTATCGGATTTTCCTTATTCTTTACGTTTATCGCAGCGCTTGGGACACATAGATTTAAATAAATTAGGCCGCCGTCTAACGTAGAATAAAGTCCCTTCCACGAGCTTCTACAAGTCAAAGGAAATGAGCGGGGTAGGGCAGACGCAGACTCGGCGGCTACGTTATGCGCTTCTCATCCGCTTCTCCTCTGCTACTCTTTCGCTGCCGCGCAGAGTTTATCCGTTTTAATAAAGCTCCAAAGTATCAGGACTATCTCTTTACGCATCCGTTATTGTTTAGGGAATCGAGCTCGACTTATTGTTTTAACAATTTTACTCGCCCTATTCTTTAGATCAGCATTTAGTCTCTCTCTCTCTCTCTCTCTCTCTCCTTCCCCCCGCCCCCGACCCTATAACCGAGGCTAAGTAACATACAGTCGGTCGGAATTAAAAATTCAAAGAACATAAATTTTTCATCGCCTGTAGCAATATTTTATTACTCGCGGAGCCAAGTTAGGTTTAAATAAATTACATTTATTAAGTATACTGAACCGATCGTAATTTTCCATATGTTCTCGTGTTTTAATAAATTAAAAGATGAGACAGCTTTTATCGTTTTTTTTGTTTTTTTTTTTTTTCAATTCGTAATAAGTGCGACTCTTAAGCATATGGAATTAAAAATTATTCAAACGAAGCTTATTATGGATTAAAAATGAAATAAAAAATTGCCGTCTTAGTCAAGGTAATAAAAAATGACGTTGATTGAAAGCTCAATTCATCCTATTAAAATTCTTAATTATTATTAATAAATTGATCGGGGAAGCCATGTGGTTGGTGGTAATTTTTCGAAATTCCGACGTACTGGGGAATATTCTTAATAAAACGAGCTCTAGCTGCCGATAGATTTCAGAGCAGTAGAATTTCCGAACATTTCGCTACGATTGCTAATTGCTTATTATAGGGAATCTGGTTAGCGAGTTCAGCAAATAGAAATTTCTCGGAGACGACGTGCTCAGCTGGCGCGGGACGTTGAAATTGAAAAAGCAAGCGAAGATAAGCATGTCTCCTTCCTGTTAAATTGGCGGGATAATTTAAAATGGTATCTCCCCCATCCCCAGTCGATGGACATGAAAAATTGGTCACCCCGCACCCCCGCCCTAGGATAATTAAATAGAATCTCGCTAAGCGTTGATTAATTTTCAGCTTCCCGACGTGTAAGAAATGAGAAAGCACTGGCTGGCTCTAGACCCTCTAAGCCTTCCCTTTAGCCTCCACTCCACCTCCTCCCCCTTCCCTCCCCCTCATTGTCCCGCTCGAAGCCGCTCCACACGGCCGCGATGAAAATTAGTTTTGGCCAACGTGGGTGATCCTCATCACCTAGGGCCTAATTAACATCGCTCGCTGAAACTGCTTGATTGCTTGAACTTGTTAGGTAAGTCGAATCGATTGGCACTTTTACCTAACCTAATTGCCGGCCAAAGTTTGATATAATTTTCTTTCTCACCTGCCAGTAGGAAAATCCGAAAAGTCAACGACGATCTTGGCCTCCAGCCACAGTCCTCTCAACTTTTCACTCGATTAGGATTGAAATACAGTCGGCTCGTCGATCACTTCACGGCCCTTGATCTCTCAAGCTCGCCATTAACCAGTATTACGCTCATAATACTCACATGTACAATATAAGCGTACGTGCACCCACACCTATTACTCCGATATGCATCCCCTCTTTTTTATTCATTGTAATTTTCTCTATTTCTACACGAGAAGGCATGGCTATGCGTTTGAATTTCATTATTGTGATGATTTGTTCATCGATACGTTGATCGGGGATATCTTTTTTCATCACGATCGCGTACATGATTCCTGCTTGCAATTACCTTTCAATATTCTACCACTCTGTATTTATAAAATTCTAGTAAATACATTTTCCAATAAGCCAATGCACCTACACAAGCGAACGTAATACATAAGGATTTATTATTCTAAAATTCCTTCTCGATTCTTTTCATTATTAATAAAATGACAAACATTGAGCTATTGCGATGAAAACCAACTTATTTAATTAAAGAAGCATTTAAAATACTTTTAATTACGTTTCCATTGGATAAATTTTCTTTTTCTTTTCAATAATAGTATTCACTGTTAAATTACATTTCGTTTCAATTTGATTATCTTTAAATCTTACCATTTAAAGAACAATTATAAAGCATTTTATTATTGTTCGACAGCCGTTCTAATTTCTATTTCAAGACACGCAGTTAAGAAACTTCAATTATTCTCATAAAAATACGAATCTCAATATAATACGATGAAATCGAGGCTTTTATATTTAATAGCAACTGCTTAATTAATAAACGTATGCTAAATCAATCACTATTATTTGTAAAATTTAACTCGGGGACGTATTTTTACTCCGAGCCGCATAATTTACTGCTTTCAATTCTTCCAGCCGACTAAGTAATATTATAATAAATAATAAATCGATGTAAATTATTAGTCAAATAGTCGCGCCAATATTTTTAACAAATCTCTAGTTGGTTAATTCTTTCGGTCAATGTTTTAATTTAAAATTTAAAAATATACTGACCGTAGGTAGGTCGCGATAAAATTTCACGTTATTAAATACTTAAATTACGTTGGAATGGAGTATTAGAATATTTTCAGAACATAAAAATGAAAGTTAGCAGCCACAATTTCATATCATAGTCCTTAAATCCTTAAATACAGTTCATGTATCATGTATTCATTTTCTCTTTTTCTCTTTTTCTCTTTTTCTTTTATTTCCATAACTTTAATTTAAATTTTTGGTGTAATTCTCAATAAGCTTTATAATAATAGTAATAATAATAATAATAATTAAATCTAATGATGTATCTTTTGAGAAAATAATATTATTATCAAGAAATGTGTACTCTTATTTAATTTTGCATTGCAGTGTATTCGTATGATATATCTTAGAGTAACGATAATAAATGCACATCATTGTACATGTTTCTTTCCTTTTCTTAAGGAATACAGTGAAAAAATTATAATAGGCATATGCGCGCGTTATTTTCGATGTATTACACTTTTATGCAACGTAAAGGAGGACAATTATTTTTAAAGAAAACTCCGTGATTCTTGGCCTTCTATAGATCAGAGAGTATAAAAAATTCAGTTTTTGGAAATACAGAAGAATGCTTGAATGGGACTTATTCAATACATTCTGACAAAGACGAGCCATATATTCCTTTGTTAAAAATCATTGTATGAAATTTATAATTACGATCGTAGCTGAGGAGAACTAAGGACCGTTAATAATAATAACAGTATAGTGGGAGGGAGCGAAGATGTGAAAGTAGTATAATGGTAAATAAGGGTTTTTTTTCGTAGGTAAAAGCGTAGAAGAATGAAAATATTGTCTCTATTCGTTTTCATAAACTCACCTTCTCTCCGCTATCGCTGGGTAGATAGAAGGTAAGCACCGTGAGAAACGATATTCCCATACATGGAATGATAATATTCACCGTGTAGAAAAGTGTTTTCCGTCTCATGGTTATGTTAAAGGTGATGTCCAGATAAGGCTCGTCGCAACAAGTGTAAAACTTCTCGTTCCTTGGAGCCGAGCCGAGCCGAGTCGAGCCGAGCCGAGTCGAGCCGAGCCGAGTTGAGCATGAAAAGAGAATAATACATCTAGTTATTGCAATGTCACTTTATATAGGTGAACACGGCTCCGGTGCGAGGGATACTTTCATTGGCTCGGGCAACCGCGAGCGGGTAAGTAGTAAAAGACAGAAGCGGGTCAGCCGGCGTCCGTCGCTCTTCCAATGAAAATTCAAACGTTGACGTCGGCCAATGGCGAGCGACGAACATAAAGAATCCGTAAGTTCGGACAATGTTTTTCAGTCCAACGTGTTATTATTGGCAAACGGAAATTAAATAAAAAAAAAAAAAAAAAACTCGATACACTCATTGGCACGAATTGCAATTACCGAACGTGCTTGGGGTAATTGGGTGTCTGTGTGTGTGTGTGTGTAACCGATAGGCTTTAGAAAGCAGCGAGATGGGTCGGTCGGATTTGCAGCGTAAGAGGTGGCAATCGAAGGCAATTGCAAGTTGTACTAAAGTTTAAGCTCTCACCTGACCGCCGGAACCTCGAGTATGTCCCACTCAACGGACATGTAGAACTCGGAGAGGTCGACGCCCACGTCTACGACGTTGCTGCCGGACTTCTCGTCCATGTGTCTCAGATCCACCTGGGGGACAGCCAACGGAAAACCGAACTTTATTACGTGGGACAGGGAGGAGGGGCGGGGCGGATGTAGCTTTATATTGCGAAGGCATGTTTAAAATAATGTGTGCCGAGGCAGCCAATTTTAATAAATGCAGGCCCACTCGGACGCCATGTGAGAGGGTGGGGGAGGGCGGGTGCGGGAGGGTCACGATTAACCCTCTCTAGCCTTCTTTTATTTATTTATCCTTCTCTCTTTCTGTTTCTCTCCATGGCGTGCGAAGGGCCATTGGTCAATCAATCGGCGAAGCTGTGCTCACGATTATTTCCGAGAGAATTTATCGATCGCACCTTACCAGTCCCTTCCTTTTCTTTTCTTTAACCATTTATATGAATCCCTAGCTCTTCAGCCTCAAGCGCGTTTGCACACTTTCCATTATCGAACTTTGTCTACTCTCGAAAAACCATCCCTTCCCTTTAAACGGTTAATAATACTTTCATTATTAAGACTGAGATCCCATCCCAAGATCCGACCATCGGAGCCAGAGCTCTTTTATATTTTACATTTAATTGAATACGTTGGTATTCAATAGTCCCTTCAAAATTATGCATAATTATGAGATATTAATTAATATTTAATGCATTCGGAATATTATTTAAAGCGACTTTATCGGCGATTTATATGGAATTATGGATCTTACAATTCTTTTAAATTATGACCCTTTTAAATCATTTAAACGTCCCTGTACGTATAACTTAAGTTAGTTTTTCCTTGTCCCCTTTATTCATTTGGATTGATGGAATGGAGAAAAAAAGAAAGAGACCGTTCATTTTTCTTTCATTTTTGTTTTTGTTTTTGTTTTGTTTTTGTTTTGCCTCACGAGCACTCTAATACCAATGAGCAAACTTTCGAATCAGTCATCCATTAAGGACTATTCTACGACGTGCTACATACGTTGACTTCAAGAAGCTTCGCTACGAAATATAATTGTCTCGAGTGGGACCTTGGCTCGGGCCTATAATCATTGGTTTATTGTCTATCGAGTTTACCAAAGTGATTCGAGGCTGAGATTTTTTTAAATACTTAAATGCCCTTTCGTTTTTAGCCTCGAGATTTCATAGATTATCGTAAGGAGCTTTTTCAAATCGACATAACGAATCTCCAAAACTACGTTCTCCAAGCGATTTTGACTACTGACTTTACAAAATACTTTATCCAATGAACTGTGAGCTTCTTTAATCGTTAACGATTAAAGACGATTAAAAAATACCTTCTACATTTCAATATCCAAACCGAGAATTATGTACAGTTAATATTCTCTGTGAAACAATAGTAAAGTCTGTGTACAATTACAACACAATAAATATGAAATATAGAACGAGAAAGAATTTTTGTTTTTATTTCAACATTCTATGGCGTATTTGCAATAACAAATCACTAAAATAACGCGTTTTGGAGGTGCGATACGTGCTTCACTAAAGGATCTATATATTCATATAGATTGGCGCTTTACAATCGAGCTTTTATGCTCACGCAAAAAAAAAAAAAAAAAAAATACAAACGGCACTGCAGGCTGACACACGTACATAGAAAGAAAATGAAAAGATAGAGGTAGATGCAAAGTGAAAGATAGATAAAGAGAGAAGAATGCGTGAGAGTGAGAGTGAGAGTGAGAGTGAGAGGGAGAGGGAGAGAGCAAGAGAGTCAAGGCGCAGTTCCCACAGGAAGCTTCCTACAAAAGTGGTGTACACAAACATTGCCAACTAACAGAACATAAATATTTGTATATCGACATAGCATTGCCATAGCAGGTGTACTTGTTGTTATTAATTAATAGGCGTACCGGGTAATTTTGTTAAATGACATTATTATTTATTGTATTTTAAGAGACGAAAAAATCTTTTATTCTTTGTGATTAAATTATACAGCTTCTACAAATGTAGCTTATAAAAATTTATTTTATAACTACGTACAAGAATTGCATTAAGAAGACATTTTGTAAATTTTCACTGATTTATTTAATTTTTGTTTAATTATTTATTATACCTTTTTGCCATTGGCACATTATAGTTTTCAATAATTTTTAGCAACGGCCGCTCTTTATTTGTTTTTTTAATTTTGTTGGCATAGCATTTATATGGTCATTTTGTTGGACCAGGTCGGAATAAGAGTCAGGTAACTTAATTTATATTTTTTGTAATAAGAATATGATCTACAACAAGTTTTTAATTTTAATTTAGGCCTGGTTATACGAATATATATAGATATATGGATATAAGCTAAGCTTTAATTGAGCAGTGTTACTTCAACGTTGTTCGCCTTTAATAAAACTTGTAGTAATAGTTGGGTTGGGCGTTTTATTAAAATAAGCTATTTCTTATAATTTCAACGGCGGTGTAAGTGGTGGCAGCAGGAGGAGGGAGAGAACGCTAAAATATTGGTGTTGTAATTAAATGTACTTAGACGCGCTCCAGGGTACATTGAACTATATAAAATGTCGCGATTATTGCCGCAGACGGGAGGAGGAAGAGGAGGAGGCTGGAGAAGGCGAGAGGGAGCTTTGAGCGGCTCGGGGCGAATATGAAATGAAAATATGATTAAAACTAAAGAAAAATGGTCGGCTTGTCGTTGTGAGGAGGTAATCAATGGAGAGGGTTATTGGAGAGGGGAAGCGAACGACGAAGGCATTCCTTTGATCTTGTTTTTAAGGATTAATAATCGAATGACGGTAGAGGTCACTTTCGCATCGGCCCTAAAGCAAACAAAGATCAGAGAGAAAAGGAAGGGAACGTTGAACTTCGGCGCACGGGTCTAGATCGTTAATTTTCCCATGTCACCCGGTGATTCTTCATAGTACGTATGATACGGGAATTCGGAAAAAGTTACCCGGACACGGTTCCATCGCGGAAATTCCTCCGCCAGAGATACACAGAGACATGAGAAAGCCAACCACCCCGAACTAATTAAACGCGGTCTGCCCTATCCGACTCTCCCCGCTCCTCGAACCCTTCCCCCATCGACCGTCGAAATGAAAGACATAAAGGGTAAGAAGGGAGCGCTCGCCAAGATTCATCGTCCCTTTGCTCTCCGCGGCACTCGCGGCCTATTACCGATCGATCCCCGTCAGATGTAACGCGGGGAGAACTCGAATTAATGTCCCGTGTCATTGCGCTTTTCTTCTGGCCGGCATCTACCCCTCCGCCCGCCTCCCGCCACGACGTCAAATCGATCGCGCGACCATTGCCGTACGTGATCGTTCGTGGCCGAGTCGTTATCTACAACGGTCCCGACGAGGGTCAACCTCCTCCCTCCCTAACCGGATCTCCGGCTATTCCTCCGGATCTCGAGTCGTCGAGCACCGACTGCCCTTTGCGAAGCTTCCCCTAGAAACGGCAATTCACCAAGTCGCTAAGTCGCCAAGTACTGTCTTAAGTAAAGTTCAAGGCCATCCGTACGATATTGGGCCCCCAGTTACGGCACCTAAGGATCTTCCGTGCAGTTCCGGAGATCCGAACTCGGGATTTTTTTACAAGAGCTATTTCGAATCGGAGGCCGAGGCTGAATTTCCACTTGTACAGAATATTCTTAACCCGCGTACTCGTTAACTTCTCACCAACGGGTATACGCTTTCGGCATATAAAATTTACCGGCGGAAGCTTCGTCAACGCCTCGGATCGTTAATGGTTTGGCAACGTTCGCTCTTTTTGCTTTCTAGCAGTGACTCCCGCAACTCCTACGTTGCCGCGAGGCGTCGTCGTTGTAGTCCCTCTTTTTCACGGTGTCCACTCGAGTGGAGCATCGAGGCCGCTCACGTGAAGAAAGACTGCGGCCAAACGACCCTAATACTGACAAATATGCCATCTTATTCATTGGGCGGCTCTGGCGAGTCCGCAAATCCCCGAATTAGTAAACTCCGGCACGTACGCGAGCGATAGTCCCGGAACTTTGTACATATAGAGAGACACGTACGGCCGGTAAGTATGCGTGTCGTTAGCAGACTTCTCGTCGTACCGGTCAGTAGCGACCCTTGTGGGAGTACCTTCAGCGAAGATGACAACTGGAGCGAAATTTAACGAAATCACTTACACGTGGATTCGATCCATTTATCTGGATTGAAGAGGCTTAATTACTAGCTTATGATACTTTATGACTCATTATGATTCTATTCTTACATTAACAATTTATACCATATAAATGAAGTACAGGGAGCGATCGAAAAATAGCGTTGGATTATTTTGTTTAGGAAGCCGAGGAAGCGGAATGTCCTTGACTAGTATTCACAAGCTCTTCCCGAAACTCTTATATCAAAATTCTCTTATACTCTGTGTCACGGAGGCAGGCAATGAGGAGAGAAAATCCATTATACCGAAGAATAAGCGGCGAGCGAAAGGAAGCACCGACTAGAAGTTATAAGGTATCAATTGCGTAAAGCCGAGGGTTAAATAAACAATGCCAAAATTGTTCCGAAGTACGTTCATTCGTTGCGGTGCGTTGGGTACCCGAGCATTTCGTAATTTCGTCTTTTTACTCGAAATCGATATAAACAGTGCAGAATGTTGGCTTAAAAGCCCAAAAGAAAAAGAGGTAGAAGAAGAAGAAGAAGAAGAAGAAGAAAATAAAAAAAAAAAAAAAGAGTGGAGGGATGCTAGGCACGAAGCAGTAATATACTTGCAGCTTCGTAGGCGAGTGTTAAGTCATGCTCTCGTGCAAAGCAGTAAACTACTCTGTTTTGTTAAAAGTGAGTTGAATTGCATATAAATGTCCCCGGCTTTCCGTCCCCTGTATTTTTCTACAGATTCCTAATGTTCCGAAGCTAAGCTTCTCTCTTTATTCCTTCACTAATCGTATGAATTCTTAATGCTGTACAATTATTTACCCACTTTTACCTATTATTTTCCAATATCTTCCAGTTAAACCTCGAGCTACTATAATACATCTTTAAATAATTTATAAAATTCTCTTGTATTTATACATGTACATGTATAAATACGAGCGTGCAATAACCTCTGTATTTACATGAATTATAACGAAGATGGTTTTTTAAATATTGTGCAATTTTTTTTTTTTATAAAACGTAAATATTTTCAACGACTAAATCGAAGTTTTACTTAAATCTTTATCTCAAATTTATTTAATACTATGGCTTTTTTTTAAAAAATTGACTTTACTTATTTGTTTAATAATTAAATAGGCTAGGATAAGCAAAAAAGTATTACGCTTATATTCAAAAGTTAAATTTTTATTTAAATTTATAGGTCGAATAGGGCTATAAAAATAGCAATTTCGCTTTATCGTTGTGTTTTTAAAGGAAATTTATCTGCTCCGGCCACTGCATAATGTTCAATTATACTTGAAGGATTTAATAAGGACTAATATCTATATATCATTAAAAAAAGGTAATTTATATACTTGTATTCGTTACGAAGCTAGATTTATGAATTTTAAGCAATTTCTATTCAGAAAAACAATTGTGTTACCTAAAATATCAATTTTTAAGCAAAGTTGATTATTTAAATTCTGATATTGCGCGCAAGAAAAATATGTAATGGTCGTCCAGAAATGCAAAAATAGTAAGGAATAGGGAAATAAGATTGAAAATAAAGAACGAGAAATAGTTTAGTAAATAAGAGGATGGATTTAACGATTTAAGTATAAAGTTAGGAAAAAGTTTGATTGAGTCTTGATGGTCTGTGATTGGTAGGGGTGGAATTGTTCAACAATACTGGGAAATTTAAAGGGCAGCACCACGCGGCTGGCTTTTCCTCTATCGTTCTCGGCCAATATAAAAATTCCTTATATATATATATATATATTTGTAAATACATTCGTACAAAATGACGGGACGCGTGGAGGAAAGTCATCTCTTGCGGAATCTCTAAATCGACACGCTGTCGATATTCGGGGGCGTACGTTCCCCGGGCATTTGACAATGGCAATCATCGCGAATGATCACGGCAGTTCTCCCTCGCCGTGTACACGCAGGGATTCGCAATTTTTCTGCCCATGCAGATTGGGGTGAGGAGTAACTCTCGTCCCGTCGACTGTACACTATCGCAATATCCTCCCAAACAAGCTGATATCGTTTGACTCGAAAGCCCGCGTAATTGTATAGATTCCCTTCCTTTCTCGGCACGCCTGTAAAAATAAGATATCGCCCCGTCGAAAAAGCCGGAAAAACAGAATCCGGCCATCGGCACTATCTATTTCAGATATGGAAAATACGTTGCCGCTACCCACCCCTCCAACGCTTTTTACAGTTGCAATTAAATTTTCCCTATCTAGATACGAACTACCCTCTTCCGCCCACGTTACTACTCGTATATATATATATATATATATATCAATTTTTTTTTTTCGTTATGTACCCTAGCACGTTATCCAATAGCGAGCGATGCCTGTCTGCGTCGATTTTTCTCGTTTCAGGCACGCATTTACGAACTACGCGCGCAAGTGATAAAACAATGTCTTCGATAGGTCGAAACTGCCTAAATTGGTGATCCGCGAAGTATCGATTGAATATTTATTATCCGACCAATCTGAAATAAGCTCATATTGCCTTTCCAAGGTCCCTACGTAGAGGATAAATTATCGCTTTCTATGGGAAATCAATCGTCAACAGGTGATAAGAGAGATGGAGGCTCGTAAAGGGAAGGCAACTCCGTAGAAGGAATACGATGGCGAGTAATTTTTTATCATTAACCGGTTCCGTGTCAACTGCTATATGTTTTATAGATTGAGTAAATCTAATAGACGAGGGAAACATCGTAGATGATCGATCGAATAGAATATTTCTGTTGACGTTTTGCATTCCGTCCTCGGCCTCGACTCCGCCGCCACTGCGTCGCAGTGTCAGGATACTGCGAGATATTTTATGCGATTTATGTGATTTGTGCACAGACCATTTACTAGAATATGTACGCCCGTCTCTTCCTCCCTCGCGCGGCCAACTTTTTTTTTTTTTGTTTTTTCGTTTTTATTCCAAAAAGTAAGCTACGACTTCGCTGTCACGCATTTTATGTGCGCATCGATTGACCCGCCGGATGAGCCTCGTGGGAGTTTCCGACGTAGGCACCGACGTATTAGTATTGAAGTTACTTCGGTACGCGATGCAACGCGTATAAGTTCAGGAAAAGCTAAATGATGGAGTTTGATGAATAAATTTGACAACGAGATATAAATATTTTTCCCGTGATTTATGAAAATCCGGAACATTTCCCGTACGAGCAATAACGTTTACCGGAGAATTTATTTTCAACCCCGCGGACTTACACGATATTATCTCTAGCAGTACAGTCTTTGAAATGTCTTTTGCATTCAATTTAAATCAATTCCTTAAATTTTCATTTCACGTGATATTAAAACCGTGCATTATTTAAATAATGTAGGAGTTAACGTAGGAGGAGAAAAAAAACGAATACCGGGTAAACGTAAAGAAAAATTTACTTTTGTCTGTAATAATGTTGGAGGTGTTAGTTGCCTTGAGAACAAAAAAATTGTAATTCATTGAAGAGTAAAATTTGTTTGTCAATAAATATTCATTTTAAATAGCCAAGCTGAATAATTGCTTTAATTGGTCTAAAGACAAATCGATTGATATAAAAGATTTTATAAATGGAGACGTAAAATACGTGAAGGAAGTTAAGATAGAAAGAGCCAAGCAAGAATGAGTGTAATAGGCGGGGATCGGAACCGAAAGAAAAAGAAGTATTGAGATAGAGAGAGAGAGAGAGAGAGAGAGAGAGAGAGAGAGAGTTTGAATAATGAAGCAACTTTCAGTTATAAAGTAAAGAAACTACATTGGCAAATAAAATAAACTCAAAGAGAAACGATATTTACTAGTCAAGAGGTAGATACAAAGCTCCAAGAGTGTAAAGGGAGAGAGGGAGAAACAGATTCTCAAATAAATATAGAACAAACGAGATGTTAAAATTGGTAGAAGAAGAATAAGAAAATTCTATAACTCGTGTGGATAATAATTGAACTATCGGTTACGAGATTAACTTGAACGTGCTAATGATTATTTGTAATTCATAAAAAAATATCGTTGGTATTATTTGTCTCATTTTATAATATTCTATATTGCTTAGATCTTGTTTTTCTCAAGTTGAAAATTCCTCGAAACAATTTACATAACTTCGCCATTACTTTTTTCTCTGAATATAGAGTTTATTGAATGTGAAACAGTGGAAAGGCATTGAAGGAAGCATAACTTTAAAGTACTTGGAGATTATGCGCAAAATTAAGATTTTAAACATTTCTTTTACTTTACTTCAGGAAGTTAATAAGAAACTCTCATTATCAATAATGGAGCGCGAAGCCAAGTACTCGAGTACGGAATAATCCTAACTGTTATTTTATATTATGCATTAATAATACGATCCTCGTATTTCCAATATTAGTCCGTTACACCAATCATACGACGAAATTAACTCATTCCCTTATATCATCATTATTTTATTTGTTCACGCTCATCTTATTATTATATAAACCTCGCTAATAATAACAAAATAGTGCTCAATGCCGATAATTTTGCTAAAGAATATAGATTGTTTAATATAAACATCCCTTTTGCCTGGATCTAGTAGAACCTAACGTAATCCCATAGACTCGAAGCTTATATCCCAGATATTGGGCTTTACAAGGATAACATACCATAAAAATCCACTACAATGATAATGTGAATCGTGAAAGCTGTATAATTTAGATTTTTAGGTCGGATCATCTAGGCTTCTCTCTTAGAAGCTCTTTAGATAACAATAACAAAATGAAAGTGTGATTGCTTGCGAGTGTGGGTGTGACGCGTCGGCATTAATCGGCAAAGTGTGATTTATATGTGTCGAATCGAATGCCAATGGACCACTTAAATGTCCAGATGTGTTATTACTCTCTGTTCGTAAACAGTATTACTGAAGAGAATCTGGCATTACCGTAAACGTAATTTACAATTTATGGAAATGCCGATGGTCGCAGAAGTAGCTCCTTCGCTCCGGAAGGATGATATCCTTGATAACGGACGACCCCATAAACTCACTAAGAATTTCTAATCTTTTTAAAAACTCCCAGAGCTCCCGGAGCTCGATAATACTTAGTCGACAGGGGAGGGCAGGTGCGTGTCTACCTTAGGCTTGAGCATTGCCTCCTCCCCTCCCCCCCAATAACCCGTAACTCGCCGAAATATCCGATGACACGGCATAAATGCCCACCTTTCATTAGTCTACACGTCCGCGAGAATTTAAATTCTCTGGCGGCATAAATGCCGTGTGACGAGTACTGGTGGATCCAGGAGACTCGGATCCAAGATAGATCGAGGGCTAATGGGTTCTGTGTTTGGTAATAGCACAGCCGGAGAGCGGAAAGCGGGAGGGGATTATCGAGCGACCCACTTTCACTCAGCAGGACGTAATAATGGAAATTTGAAAATAAGCTCGGCCAGTCTCTCGTGCGAGAGAGAGAGAGGGGGGGGGGGGGGTAAAAATCCGCGGGAGGCGGTGGTCGACGACGATCAACTTGTCCTGGAGTTTCCCGTAATACCGAGAGTCTAGCCGCGGCTCTCCTTCGCTGGATCGTGCGCTCAACGCTTTACTCTTTTCCCTATCGCATTCCAGGTGCCAAACGAACGCGACTCTCTCGAGTGCTCTGGCGTCGGTTTCGGTGTCGGCGCCCATGTCGGAGTTTCCTCCAAATGGATCGTAGCCCGGCCCACCACCCCACCCGCCCCACTCGAATCCAAGTCCTTCTTTTCCTCCCAGATCGAAGTAGCTCCTCTGACTTATGAATTATGCATCTCCCGCCCCCCCCTCTCTCTCGTTCTCTTTTAACTAGATCAAGTTATGCGAACGATCCTCTGGGATGAATTTAGAAATCCTTCCCTCCATTGGATATTTTCGATCATTAGTCGAATTATAGAGTCGAAATGCCACTTGACATCGATGTATAGCCATCCCCCGTGTCGCTAAATTTAAATTCGCAAGCCTCCCTCCTCTTGTTGATTGTACTCCCTCGATAAATTGTCCATACTCTCCGTACTTATTTACCCCCGAGCAACGTGATTTTTATAATCTAGTTTTCACAGATAACGCGTTCTCTGGCTTCAAATAAAGAGCTTCAAACAGTCAGAGAGCTCGTATATTATTAATGCATGTCGGTCGGTAGTGGTCGGTAATGGTCGGTAATGGTCGGTAACGGTCGGTAGTGGTCGGTAGTGGTCGGTAATGGTCGGTAATGGGAATGGAGCAAAGAAAAAAATGCCTTATTATCCTTTTTTTAGTTGCGTACAACTAAATAAAGTCGAGGAAAAGATGTCGACGCATTTAACGGACGAAATCATTTGAGTCATCGCGCGTTATTATAAATATTATGCGCCTAGAGCATCCTAGCGTCGGCGTTCTAGCTTTTCTTTTCTATTTTTTGAAGATAGGCTCCTTGTCCAAGTCTTCAGAGACTTTGAGGATATCGCATCGCGTTACCACCGACATCACCACCGCTGAATTTGAATAAAAATATAAAATGATGCAGAATTACGAGAGAAAAAATATATCGTAAAGCGGAGAAATAATAATTCAGCCCCTCGCTGGAACGGGATAAACGACCACATGACTCGCTCGCTCCATTATCATTTAGATTTCTTTAGATAACAAGGGGATTGCTGTTTTCCCTCCCGGTCTCCGCCTCCTCCACTCTTTTATATACATATACATATACGCACGAGCGCGCGCGCGCGCACACACACACATGCACATATTGGCATTCGATTGCAGGAGCGTTTGACGTAGTCGTAAAGGTTCCTTCCCCATTTACTTTTATTGTGGACTCGTTTATTTATATCTTTCGAGCAATTGACATACCTTACGCGGATATCTCGCGCGACATACGAATAACAAAATATTCTTTATAATTCCATACATTTTTTTTTGTAGATGAATGAATATTTATAAAGAAGCATTCGTCGGCGCGAGCATTAAATAAGGAATCGAATCGAGAGCCTCTTTACGAAGCCTCTTTACGAAAGTTTAATAAGCAAAGGAATAACCGCGTCCTTTAATAAGCCATGATTCCTTAATCACGCAGGAGGAAATAATAATAAAAAATCCTTATCAGCCGGAGTAGATTTTGACCGAGGCGGCGGGTGTGGGGGGAGGGAGGGAGGGAGGGGAGGGAAGGTCGTAAAGAACGCCATTTATATGTCGCGTCTTATAACGGCCCCGAAATGCTTCGAGCATAAAGCAGAATTCGCTGGGGAATGACGGGAAAAAAGGCATAAAACAAGAATCGAAGTCTTACGAAGGTGTTTTCAGGCTTGTCGTCTTCGAGGGCGAATAAACAGCGCGTGCGATTCGGGGAAAAAACTGGGAGGAAGAAAATTGAAGGGAAAAGCCTGGGGGGCCGGAGGGTCGACGAGGAGCCAGACATCACCGTGGGCTTTACACTCGGTAAATGGAATTTTCAAAATAGTATCGAGCCGAAGGTCCTTGGGAACCGCGTCCTCGCGCGCCGATAACGATTTTATGCGGCGCGTTTGCGCCGAGAGCTACAAAGCTCCAATGAATTCCAGGCCTCGTTACGGCCAGCCGAGGCTCCCGACCAATCTAAAGGAATCTTCCTTACCAGCCCCGCGTCCTCTTACTTGCGAGCATGTAACCTATTACGGCCTCCTCCTTTGTATAACTCGTTACGAGGGCGATATTTGGGGGTGAAGGGCCAAACGTTAGGTATCGGGCTTTTACGATTATATTAGACGGCCGGGGAATACCCGAGGAGAGGATTCTTTTATTTTCCTGGATACCCCCGATAACCAGGAAACTTACTTGGTCACTCGAGCCCGAGACTTTTATAACGCCCGTTATTTCCCTGTATAAATATAAATTGCGAACGTCGTGCCTTCCTTCTCCGGCGAATAATTTGCAAGTTTTCGATTATTTTTCACTGAAGGAGACTTGCTTTTCCATTCTTCCATTAAATATGAATGACCATTCGATTATTCCCTGTATTCGGTGTATGTTGCTGAATAAGGGAAAAAGTACTTAATTAACTCGATACATTGATAATGCAATCTCTCGAGGTTTTTTCTCTCCTGTCATTTACCGTCGCTTTTCATAGGAAAATTTTTATAATTTGCTTTAAATTTTTTTAAGTGGCCGTAAAATACGCTCTTGTAAACGAGCAAATTTCAAGCTGCAAAGGCACGTTTCCGCCTATTATCAGCTTAATTATTTAGCCGAATTAAATTCAAGGATTTTTTTAATGTATAAATTGAAGAGCTCGTGGACTTTTAATGTTTCTAATCAACTATTACATCGATTAATTAATCGTAACCAGCTTCACTCAAGATCAACAATGTATATTAAATGCATTAAAAAGGGATATTGTTTGCCTGCACAGATATTCCATTTGATTTATATTCATTAATTCATTCCCTTAAGTTTCAAACGTCTCCCGGATATTCCAGAAAAATATTTTAATTAACGGATTTTCAATTACGTGTACTTTATGATTATTAAAATTAAATTAATATGAATTGCCAAATTTATAGCCGCGATTTTTAAGTCTGAATACGTAAATAAGATTTATGGGCACACCTAAACATAATAATTTAACTTGAGCGTTTAGATTAAGATTTAAGGGCGATGAATTTTAAAAACATGAAACATTGAATATTTAAGTTCATGTTTAATCATAAATTCTTAGCTCGGAAATAAGGCTGAAACTGAAAACGAGAAATTTTTAATCAAATAAATAGCAATGGCGACTTGAATTTATATTCCCGATGACAAATTGTTAATTGATTTTTAATAACGAAAAATAAACTTGTCGTTGTAAAGCAATAGTAGAATAATATTTTTACATTCGATAGTCAATGAATGTTGCAAGCAAAAAAAAAAAAAAAAAATTCCCTAAATTCATAGTTAATTCAGTTTCACTCGCACAGTAGTAATGGAAATTACTATTAACAAAAGGAATGTTTTCAATCTTTAAAAAGCATGAAAGATCATCCAAACGTCTATCTAACTTCATACATTTTATCTACCAAGCAGATTCAAGTCTGCATATTTGATTCTTTTTTTTTTTTTTAACAACTTTAGGCTTTAATCTTTTTCAGTTTTATTAATTAAAATCGGGGCTACACTTTGTGACTAAAACTGAATGTCATAGAATAAAGTATGAAAATCAAATAGCGTATTTTTAAAAAAGTCTTCTGATTCATCTATACGAACGTATGATAAATGATCGAAAATTCTAATCTTTGTACAGAATTATAAATTTCCGATACGTACATTTCTCGATTAACTAATAAACTTTTTAGAATTGAATTCTGAAAAATGTGACAAGACTTTTCTGTTTTTTTTTTTGACTTTACAACTTTTATATTAATATCGGAAGGTGAATAATTAGTAAAAAATCAATGTTGTAAAGTTAGTTCAGTAATATTAAGTAAAGTGATGAATAATTTTATTCAAATTTTAAATCCAAAAATATTTCGAGCTAAGAAATATAGTTATAAATTCCAATATGGGCTCACGAGTGTTTTCATATATTACGTGTACGAACATAAAGATTATTAATTACGTGTAATTAAATTTAATTAAAAATGTAATAAATTTAACTGAAATGCCTGTCACTTAATTAGTTTTCATAATAATGTTCTTCTTAATCGTTTGTAGGTAGGTGGTATACATTATTAAGAATTTCGACATGCCATTGAAGATAATTCGGGAAAATGTTGAAATTAGGAAGATAAGTAACGATAAGGAGTAGAAAATAAATTCTTACCCGATTCGTGCGATAATTACAATCGCACGTACAGTACGTTTCATAAAGGGGCGTATTAATAATTTGTTAGATACGCTTTTCGGACTATTGGCAAGAGGATCATTGGAACTTTTGACTTTTGACATCAGCATTTCTAGTTAAAAAATATTTATGTACTTATGAAGTATATGAGGCTGATAGTTGTGAGTTATGCAGGGCGACATAATGCATATCGAAAACATTTGCCTAATGGACAGGACTCGTTGTCGTTTACGAACTACGTTTTCAATGTTCATTCTATCTAGTCATAAACAAAAAAAATCAATTTAGTTTTTGCAAAAAAGCCCCGTAGTTCTCGTCGGGCGTCCGTATTCGTTACCCGGGCCGTGAATATTTAACAAGCACAATTAATGCATAGGCCCCGTGACTTCGGCGCCATTGAGCTTTCTCCCGTAATTTAGAAGAAACATGAAACGATTAAGGCTACATCAAAGTGCCGAGCCTCGCCTTCTTACGTAAACAAATGGACTCGGGTGACGCCATCCGAGTCGAGCGCGAGCCGCATCAGCAGAACGCGGAGTCGTATAAGAAAATGAAACAAATATCCCAACTGAAATACAGATTCGTTCTGTATTTTCTTGCGTAGAATTCGCAAGAATGCTTAGTAGCGGCGAAAAGACGGCAAAAGTCCGAGGGACTGATTGACGTAAATGGAAGAGTCAAGTTCTTGTCTAGGCGACGATCCGCCCACTTTCTCGTACCAGGCATCCTGTATTCGGCAATTAACGCTTCTCCGTAGGACTTGGTCCTACGGACGCATGGGGTAACTCGAGTCACGTTTGACGCGTTCGCTCCATTCGCTGGAAGCCAAGGATCGATGGGACGGGGAATCGAGTATCCGCGTGATAAGCGACGGCTATTTTCAGCACTCCACGGACACAAATGTTTTTTAATTGATTGCCGCATTGATTTTAACTAGAATTTTATAGGTGAACCTATGCCTCAAATGAGTATTCGTTTTAAAATATCCTAAGCATGATCCCCTCCTCCCCCTTCGCCGTTAATTTATCTTATTCTAGAAGAGAAATCCGAGCTTGGATTAATTCACTTATACGTGATAATAATGCCTTCTTCGGAAGAGGCGATTATTAATTCTCTACCTCATTATTTATTACAAGACCGATAAATTGTTCTTAAAAAAACGAGTAATGCAGCGAATAAATGATTTACGCGTACTAGAAATTTGATAACTTTCGTTAATATAAATTATCTTTAAATTATAATAGTTAAAATGTGAATATTCAAGTATGCACATATTGCGTTCAGAATATTAGTTATTATTCGGGCGCATCTAGTGACAAGAATATGCATTAAGGGTACCACCTGGCTTATGTACACCCGCGTCAAAGCGCTTACGATATCACTTCGGCCAACGCTGACCATTTAATTGAACACTAGCATAGTTATTTGGCATCCCATCAAGTTTGCATTATCTATCTGAACATAAATAAACATTCTTTTCATTTTTAAGCGTGATTAGAAGAAACAAAAGCATACCGTAAATAATGTTTATGCGGCAGCGACATTATTGTTTACCTAATCGTATTAAAATTTTAGTATACTTCTTTATAAATAAAATATCCGTTATTATTAGTACATCTCAATTAGGCTGTAAGTATTAGACTGTAGAGTATGGCAGACAGACGCGAATATTCAGTTAAATTCGTTTAATTCACTATTGTTAAAACTTATTAAAGCTCTTTATTTATTGATATTTCCCGTATTGATTTTTCTAATGCATTAAGTCTACCTATTAGTTAAAAGCAGATTCATATTAGTGTTGTAATAAATAAAGAATGGCATAACACTACGAATATTATTTACGAAAATTAAACGAATTCGTACAATTTTCATTATATTTTCTGGCGGTTATTAGAGAACGAAAATTGTAATGCAACAAATGAAATATCGCATTTCAATACCAGTCGTATTCAATAAGATACTGAAGCCTTTTTATGTCAACTGCTAATATATAGAATAATTAGAAATCGGAAAATAATATAAATTTGGTCTTGGCGGCGGAGAGTGCAAAAGTTTATCCGAGCGCTTGTGTAAGTAGTATATACCGTTCGAGATTATGTCGACCGTCAAATCGATTAGTCTACGTAGCCGAGCAACGCCGAAGGTGCGAGTTTCTTTGCCCTTCCGAGATTTTATAAGTTTTCCCTGTAACAGTAGATGTCCTTCGTCGACTTTGTATACACAATTGATCCCGTGGAAAGAATATCCAATCCGACGAAGTTCGGATGCCAAGTTTTCGGTAATTCACGGAGTACCGGATACTTATTCGGTATATCCCCCAGGTCTTCTGCTCCCAGGGGAAGCTTCAAGATGCGCCGATGAAACTCTAATTGCTTCGACCTTCCTTGCCTCCTTATTCAGAGCTTCCATCGGCCTCCTCGCGTCGCACGATAAGAGCTCTGACCAATTTTAAGCGAAATTTCACCGAGCCTGCAATAAAGCGGCCAAACGTTACCCTCCACTACGAGTCGAGATACCCTTTCCAAGCCTCTTTTTCTTTCTTTCTTTTCTTTTTTTTTCTTTTTTCTTTTTTTTCAACAATGACAGACAGAGCTACCATGAACATATAACGATCCTTGTAATTCTCTCGACACGTTGAATCCATACATCCTTGTCACGACAAGTTTTTATACGATCAAGGCTTTACTCGTGCATTTTTCAGACCGTACATTGCAAAAACAGTGTAATTAATTAATTTATTTATTTATTTCCGTAATTCAATTTTGATTATGAACTTGCTGAAATCTTTATTAGTTGGTCATTTTCGTCTATCCCTATTTACATTAATATATATTTCTGACATATGAAATCCGAGGAAACTGCTTCCAATGACATTTATTGTGAATTTATTTTCACGTTTTTGCGAATACGCGATGACAATTCGAATGAAGTGTCTGGTGAAATCGTGGAGGACGATTTTTAATTATCTAATCGAAAAGAATTATCAAACACGGGATAAATTAATTTAATTTCATCAAATGTATTAAAAAGTATTATGTATAATTTTCAATTTGAAATACTTGGAGAATTTTTTATTGGCTTTAGAATTTTGAGTCGTTAAGGAAAAAAATTCTCAAAAAGGTTTATTATTATTCATATGAAAATTTACGATCGGTTGAGTTTTAGAAGGTTTCGTAATAGATAATAAAAAAAAAAAGAAGGGAATACAGAAATTTATACATCGAATGGAATTCTGTCGAAAAGTAGGACGAAATACTTTAAAAATTCAAATGAAATGAGAAAAATGTATTTTCTGATTGGACGTGCCAGAGTTTTAGTCAGCGAGGGGCCGATTAGAGAAGGAAGTTGACAACGGGCGGTGAGGTCGAAGGGCAGGGGAATAATAGGGGGTAGACTGCTGTATGTAGGATGTACGTGGCATACGTGACCGAGGCAGGGAATGCGGGTATGACCAGTAGGTGCCCCTGAGGTGTATTCTATGCATTTACCAGGAGCGTCCAGCTCCGCAAAGGTTGTAGTTCGTATGCGTCTAGCGCGTATAGTGTTAGTGCGAGGGAGAGGTCGCGGGTGCGAATGTCCGCGTAAAGGAATGAAAAGTCCTCTATCGTAGGTAGCTTATAAAGTTGGATCGACCTTTCTGTGACGAGTTCAGTTAACCGAGCCCAGACACAATTTCCCAGACAGTTTTCCTTTTTCCCTTTTCGTTCCAATATATCCCGTCCGTCCCTTTCGATTGTTCCTCGGCCATATAATATTCCCGCAGTATTGTCTAGAGCTAAACTTAATTGTCAGCCTTTTATCGCTCTGATTGCCGGGAGCAGATAGTTTAATTGGTCAGAGGAATATTTATTCCGAAGGGTTCTTGAGTTTTAGTACTTTTATGCATTTGCATAGTTTATAAATATTTAGAATGTCGCTCCTCGGCTAAATACGATAAACGGGACCTTGGCTATTCTCAGCTATATTAGTGAATCCCTGAAGTAAGTCCGTGAAAATACAATTACAATATTTATTCCGTATATTGTACATGTGTCTACTCACGGGCTACACTAGCCAACAAAGAACAATGGCTGAGGGGACGGGACAGAAGAGGCAGAATGTAATGACATTGAAATTGCAGCCAGACGTACGTGGATATTGAGGTACTTCGTGCACCTATTCAACGAATTTAAACTAATTAAAAGCTTCTGTAACTTTATAGCTTTCGCCGTTAAAAACAGTAGTAATTATATTTTATTCAAAGATATGGAAGAGCCTATAGGAAGCCACTCGTGAATTGCATTAAAAACAGACGCGCGCGCACGCACCCACGCACGCGTGTATTTTAATAATCTGCATAATCATGTCATACGTATTAAAATTATTGAGTACTAAATACGCTTGGAAAATAATTAAATATAATAAATGATTACATGAATTTTTTCGATTTATCCTACGTTATTATTTATCGAATCGTGAAAAGAATCATTTATTTAAACACTTGCAATTACCTCGTCTTATTATATAGAATTTCAGAATTAAACTGAAGAATCTATTAGAACATTTTAATTAACTATAGCTGCTTTCGAATAGGATAATTACTAAAATCGAATGAGACATTTACCTCACTTTGGCTTATAAGTATGGAAATAAGTCTAAATCCTTATACGAATCTCTTAGAACTATTATTACCGACTCTCGAGAGCAAGTTATAATTTCGATTGCAATCAGGGTAGCCTTAATTCTATTTATAACTAATAATTAATTATCTGAATACATAAACTAATGCTTTAACTAATACTTTAGCCGTTAATATGCAATTTAAAATCCAAGTCTTTGATAAATTATACTTTTCTGAAAAGACATTCTTTTATTTCTTACCTCAAAAGTTGATGGATATTTATAAAATATTTATAATAATAATAATTAAAAATTTAAGTTGCAAGTTCATCATATTGTTTACGAGCCATTATCGCCAACACTTCGTATAAAACAAAAAAAATATAGAAAACAACAATTATAAAACGTTTGTAATAAGAATATCATAAGGCAATTCTTTTCTCATAGTTATAATAATTGAACGTGAATAATATTTGCTGATTCGTGAATTATATTTAATAAATACATCTTCTTTTAATACGGGCTAGAAATACATTAAATTGTATATTTAATTGTTTAGTAACATAATGTTTAATATAATTCTTTCGGTAATAATATATTTAACAGTCAATAGTAAATAATTAGAGAATATTTGGTAAATATTACCTACTTTCAGAAATTCAAAATTATCAACTTTTACAGATGAAAATTTAAACAAAATATATCAATTTCAGAATACAATGATATTCGCAAATATACCAACTATTCATGCAAAAAATAATACGAGGATATTTATAAATATAATAAAATATTTTCTTATATAAGTACATATGTTCTAAGTAACTGACGTGCACATAAATACGGCTCCAATCAACAATGCTTCCAGAAACAATTTTATTCTAAATTATATAACATTTTTATATACGAAACTAATGTTAATTTAACTAAAGTTAATTACTCGTATTTTGGAGTATTTGTTGTCTATTAAAAACGATACTAATAAAATAATAATTTCCATGCTTTAATTATAATACTTTTTTTCTTTTTTTTTTTTAATTCTATGACTATTTCTACTCATAAAAATTACTGTACGTCACAGTTTTAAATACGTATTTTCTATAAAGAGATGTAAAGATGTTGATTTTACTTTAAACTATAAATACTATTATTCCTTGTTTTTTAACTTCAAAATAAACTTACGCTTCGTAAGTAATCGTCAGTACTAGTAAACCAATTTTTATAATGTTAAAATTATTTACTACTCAAAATGTTGTGGAATAAGAGAAATAGTTAGAAATAAAGATTTCAATACGTTTATCTTATTAATAATCTTTACATTGTTTATGCGAAAAGAAATCGTTAATTCTTTATTGATTCATTATAAAGTATTTATACTTGAGTACAAGTTCGGAATACTACGAAGAAAAACATTAAGAAGATAAATTAAATGAAAGTAATTTAGTTCAATAAATTAATCGAGTAAGCAGATTAATTACCTATTCAAAACGAATTTGTAATATTCATTTCATTTGAATTTCTATAGCCTAGACTACTTATTGAAAAGTTTAATAACCCTTTGACGTATTATGATAATTAGTCGAAACGAGTCTGAAAGTTACATCAAATGTATTAGCTAATTGATATGATCCATTGAATGAAAATGAGAAGAAATCCTCTGAGTGTAGTGGATGCGAGAATATAATTGTTTCAATTGAAAATGAAGGGCAGAATAAAAAAGAAACGTTGGAAGGCTCAGCCGTGATAAATAAGGAAGCCATAGATTTCATATATTTTTGAATTAAATACAAACGAGTGAACGAACGAACGAACGAACGAACGAACGAACGAACGAACGAACGAACGAACGAACGAACGAACGAACGAGAAATTTTCTCTCGGAAGAGACTCCCGCCCTCGTGGACGGGTACTAATGGAACGGCGGGATCGCGGAGCCGTGAGCTCCTGCACGGGAGCATTGATAATCAGCCGCGAGGAAGAGGGTATTTTCTCCGGGGGTGGAGGGGGCGAGTGGGGGGGGTGTAACTTCAATTAGAGTCTCGGGCCTCGCAGGCTCCTTGATGGCGGGGGGGGGGGGGGGCTTCGTCTTCGCGCGGCAAACAGCGGCGCCGAGATAAGCTCCGAGTGCTTCGTTTGAGGCGGACGCGGAATTACTTGTCTGGAGACAATACCGCGGCGACTTATGGACTGCAGCTAGCGTTTAACGATCCTATCGATAGGATCCGCTCGGTTTTAAAATATTCATAATAATTACTCAGATCCGAGGCATTTACGGCTGATAAAACTCATGAATTTCACTCGACGATTCGTTTACTGCACGTTTAATTAATTATATTACTACGTATCGGTATCGTTTTTTTTCTTTTTTTTTTTTTTTTTTTTTTTTCTAAGTACAATTAATTAGTACCCGAAGAACGATTGTTGCTGTAATCGCGCCATTAATGACACTCTCGCACTAACCTTTATTATTTTAATTAAAGTTTTTATTACCTTTAAATGGACCGTTCAGCCTGAAAACTTCTAGTTTTATCAAAATTAAATCAAAGTTAATTAAAAAAGTGTCTCTGATTTCGGCCCTAGAGTGAAAAAAATAACTATGCTATCTAATCGGTCACAGGATCACTCACTGAACGCGTGTTTCGAGTTATTATGACGCTTCCGAAAATTTCATTTTACAGGCACATCGAGATTACAGAGGATAATCTATTATTAATTTTAGCACCATTGCAGTTTCATTGGAGATAGGACGAACCGCGACCCCAATACCGGGGCACTAATATTCCTTTTGTTCATATATTTTTTGTTTGCTCCAAATTCCCTACGGATATTATTTATTATATCTGAATTAATTGTATGCCTCACGAAACGACGTTTTGCCAAGGGATTTATTAAAGTTCTTTCTTTTTTTAAATACTTGATGGCCGTGAAATTAATAATAAAATAAATTTTAGTAATTTAAAGCTTGAAATATAATAAAGAAAGAGATAATCTATCTGTTCATAGTTTTTTTAGTAAAAGAAAATTTCTTTTCTTGCGAAGTGACTGCGAAAGTGTTTCGTGTCTATGTCTCGACGAACAAATGGACTTGGCAAGTAAAACTTTTGATTCAATATTCGTCCTAACCTTAAGTGCAATCTAAGTACAGTAGATAATTTAAATTTGTAACGGATATACTGTGCCATTCGTTATATCCTGACAAAAAAACAAACCTTTTCTTCTGCCGTAAAAATCAACGAAATAATATTATCGAAGACTTTACTTGATGGATAAAGATTTTTCTTTATGATTCTTTGTGTGCGTAAGAAAAAGAGTTAAAAATGACCTTAATGATCATATTTTGAATGGTATTCTTGGATTTTTATTTAAAAGATTTAAAGAAATTTATTTACAATGTTATTTAGAATTTTTAACCAATTGGAATAATTTTAAAAAGCGTTAAATATTTATCTATCGATTTTATATTTTCATTCGTATAATATGCAAATGTTAATAAGCTATCTAGAAATCCGATTAATCAATTAAATTACGTATTCATATAATAGAAAAAAATTATTAAAATAATAAATGAAGTGAAGAACTTGTATTAATGTGACTAATGGCAGAGATTAAAACGAATATTTTTTCATTGATAACAGTATTAAATATATCAAAAGAGTCGAATATTAGAATAAGAAAATGACGTAGGCGTAGAGGAATATGTACCATGTGTCATTTGCACATGTATTACATAAACTAAACTGCGTATTTTTTAACGTACAATCTCAAGTATCTAGCAAATCAATTACATTTGCAATATCAAGGCAAGTTAACTACACTATGTATATATACACAGATAACCATTTTTCAAGCAGCTTCAGGTTTAAATACTATGTATTATACTCTTTAAGCGAAAGCAGTATTATATTATATTTTAAACTTTTACACCAAAAGTCATATTTACGTTATTATATCTGCTCTTTTTTTATTCAAATAAGAATCAAACTGAATTTGTATTAAATTTTTGTTAACTAACCAAACCAAAATAGTTCATATAAATAATAGAATCAATGGAATTTTAGAAAATAAAAATATTTACTATTGCATAAAAAAAAATAAATTAATACAATGATTCGTTTCTATAAATTCTGAAAAACAATTAATTGCCATAAAAATAACCTACTGTATCTGTTTCAAACACTTGTTATACAATAAGTGCGTTAATATATAAAGGTTCAGTAGTTGTTATGAATGGAAGTTTTTGCATTAAAAATTTCGACAATTGCAAATAAGAGTACAGAATAACACTTTCTCAAAAAAAAGAAAATTTTATCAGATTTTCGTAATCAGCATTTATACTTGACTTCTTGAAATAATATTTCTCTCTATCGCTTACTGAATAAATAAATAAAATAAATATACACTAAAAATAAAAATATATGTATATATTGATTACAACATAAGTGTAAGTAAAGAACGATACACGAAGGACGAACGTCAATTTACGTAAAAAATACTTTCATTGCAAAAACCATCAATGCATAAATTTAGAAGGAAAAAAAATATGTATAGAAAGATAATAAAATAAAACGTTCAACAGCGCATCTCATGATTTAACAAATGAACGATGAAAACAATTACTTCGTGTGCACGTGTGTGTGTGTGTGTGGGTGGGTGGGTGCGCGCGCGCGCTCGTGAAAAGTTGTGTATCGCGATACATATATAGGTCAATCCGTACGTACGTTTTGCTGGATGGGGACGTATGCGCGTACTCGTCTGTACGTATAACGAAGCATCGAGGGTTGGTGAGTAAACCATCAGGATTTAAATTGAATTGAAACCATAAGACAAAATTTTATTTTTTTAAGAATTAATTATGGAATTTCTGTACAAAATGCTACGATTTACTCTGCTTAGTTAATAGCAGATTTCTTCAGCTGGAGTTTAATTAATGTTAAAAATGTAAAGTGGAACTATTTGAAAAATATAAATCGATTATGTAATTTGTTTGTGGCTATATTTACTTGATATTTTTCAGTCTTAAAGGGTCATGTACTTTCATAGAATAATCTTATTGATTTTTTTTGACTGTGTAGGTGATAACATTGTTACATGTATAGCGTATAATGATTTGTTTTTAGTTCAGACGATTTTCGTTGACGACGTGTGGCAATTAACAACAATATATAGTAACAGTTAAGCAGAGTCGTGTTTAGTTGCAAAAATCATAGGTACACAAACTTGAATGAAAAAATAAATATAAATGAAAGGCACAGATTTACACCTAGGCACGCGCACACAAATTTACAGATGTAAATAAATAAATAAATAAATAAATAAAGATGTATGTATAGACGTTAAATTGGGTAAAGAATGTAGCAAGACTAGAATAATACCCGGGAAATAACGTAAAAATAGGCTCATCCAAAAGATCAAACTTTTAAGAGATTATTAAAAAATAAAAATAGATAGAGAGAGTACACGAGACAATTTGAGTAAACATCGGCTTTGCAAAAACAACAAATGAAGACTAAAGGAATGAAATGGGAAATTATATAAAGAAAATAAGAAGAATGATAGAAGAATGTTTGGGGTAAACGTTCGGCACCTTGAAGCCGTCATAGGTCCAGGAGCCTAACTTCAAAACGCAGGTCTGTACGTCGTAGGGAAAGAACTCAACGTCGATGGAGCAGGAGGACTTATAAACTGCTGGTGGCTGCCAGACGACCAATCCCGAATAGTAGACGGTGGCCTTGGTCATCAGGGTCACCTCGTAGTTGCCGTCGGCGCTGCGAACACCGTAACAAAAAAACAAGCCCAAGGTGATACCTCGCTCACTCTTTCTCCCTCCCTCCCTCCCTCCCGCCCTCATTCTCTCTCTCTCTCTCTCCCTTCTCCCTCCCTTATCCACTTCTCTTCATCCATCCTCTCGCGTCATACACCCCGCCCCCTTAAATCGTTCCTCTTCTGGACGCGATCGCCTCCTCCTCCACTTCCTCGTTTACTTTTTCGTATATACGCCCTTCTCAATAACCCTCTTTCCTCTAACATACTCTCGCCTCCTGGACATTTAGCACTCGTACACCTATTATTCGTTTTCATTATTCACTGCCCATTATTACAGAAACACTATTAACCATGACAATAGTATCGTTATATTAATGAAGATGTAAAATAATATGATAATTGGACAGTCATTATATTACCAATGAATTTAATAAACAGCTTCGTTATTTAGAGATGTATTATTTCGTTTAGAAAAATGTCTAGTCGATATTCGATTAACTTCACTATCTACGCTATTTCTAATTAATTCCATGTTAATTGTAATTTGCAAATTTTTCTTTTAGTTTTCCTTTATGCCAATTCCCTGTTGTACTTAATTACACGCGTCGATCATCATTACATTAGTAATTATATAATAAAAAATTGTAATTTTTATGTTTCTTTTTCAAAATAATTACATTAATTAAGTAATATGGAGGATGGTGCATTTCAATGCCTAATGAGAATATACTAGTAACTAAGGGAACTAAAATTCAATTACTCTTTGCTTCTTATTGACTATATGGATGATTAACTTTTTTTACTAATGTTTAATATTTAACTAAATACATATTTTAATAAATTTATTTAATTTTATCAAAAGTAAGCTTGAGGGTTATTTATTTATAAGGCAGCATTAAATTTTTTTAGTATTAACATTAAAAATTCATGTTTAAACTCATTGTTTTTAAATGTTGATTACCATTGCGAAATTAAGCCGTTATTCTGAAAGTGTAGACAATTAGTTAGATCATTGTAAATTAATACCACTATACCGTCAATACTGTTGCGATATTAATATAAGAAGAATTGTTTAATGTACTTTTAATCTTGAACCTTGAACTTAATGACATATTTCGCGTCCAGGAGGTTGTCCACGTTTCATATCCCACATTTCGTCGTCTCAAATAAGAAATTACGTAACTTGCGATATTTATTTATTTCTATATATATATATATATATATAGAAATTGATATGAAAATTGAAAAGAGTAGTATAAGATGTGTGTGCATCGATATTAAGAATAGTAAACGAGAGCATGTTAATATATAATGTACGTACGTAGCCAAGTTGCAAGAAAATCTAAAAGAAAAGTAAAGAATAAAAGACATCGCAGTTACACACACTCTAATGCAGCTATCGATCATAGGGTATTTGTATATAGTATGATCGTTTCATTTCATAGGCGGGTTATTTGTAATATTGACCAGCGGCTGGTGGCTAGGGGCTAAGGGCCAGGGGCTAGGGAAGGTGTCTTTCCTCTAATTATTGTATTATAATTATTGTTGTTATTATTATTGTTATTATTATTGAAAATAAGGCGTCGACGAAGCGGCGCGTCTCCGCGCGTCTTATATTTCACCCGATTATTTTAATGGTGAACTCCATATTATGGGTGGAGAGCTCTGGAAGTCTGGAAGAATGGGTGGAGTCTGCGGAATTTCGAGGGAAACGCTCCGCTTCTATCGACATAAAAGGTATTCGATTAAGGTAAGAAATAAAGAATAAAAAAAAAAAAAACAACTATATAAAGAGATAAGGGTGATGGTTTATATGCAATGTGCATTGTTTGCGCGTGCTTTGCTTTCCACACCATAAATTGCACCGTGTGTAGCTTTGATAATATCAAAAGTACTAGTGATGGTAGAGTGGCGTTAGCATTAGTTTAATGGTACTAGTAATAATAATAATAATAATAATAATAATAGTAGTAGTAGTAGTAGTAGTAGTAGTAGTAGTAGTAGTAGTAGTAGTAGTAGTAGTAGTAGTAGTAGTAGTAGTAGTAGTAGTAGTAGTAGTAGTAGTAGTAGTAGTAGTAGTAGTAGTAGTAGTAGTAGTAGTAGTAGTAGTAGTAGTAGTAGTAGTAGTAGTGATAGTAATAGTAGTTGATAACAGTAGTACTAGTAGTATTAGTATTAATAATATTAGTAGTAACAGTAATTCTATATTGGATAATAGTGACGATGCTGGTACTAGGACTAGTAGTGGTGGCGTTGGTGGTAGTAATAGCGGCTGTAGAATTAGTATTATGAATGGCTGTGAGAGAACAGTATACAAGACGGGGAGCGTAATTTAGTCAGACATTCTCACAGTGAGAGAGAGCGCCTTTATAAAAAGTGGGCCAACGCGTTCTCCAGCCATCGTTGATTAGCTTATTTTTACATAGACGTCACGTAGTTTTCAGGTGATGATAATAGTTGTTTACATAGATGCGTCCATGTCGTGTGCACACCCATACGCATTTCACACGAGCACATGATAGTAAAAGAAAGCTGGTTGATAGTGGAGGTGTGGTCTCGCGGTTAGGGTTCCGGGCGGGCGGGCGGGGGGCTATGATCGAGCCAATGTGTGGATGTGTGGATGTGTGACTGAAGGGTGACTTAGCAGGCTACCATGCAGAGCGCGTTTACCTTGAAGCCGTCGTAAGTCCAAGAACCAAACTTGAGTACACAGGTCTGCTCGTCGAAGGGGAAGTACTCGACGTCGATTTCACAGGAGGACTTGTATATCGCCGGCGGCTTCCACTCAACCAAGCCCTGGTGGTAGATGGTGGCCTTCGTGGCCAAGGTCACCTCGAAGTTTCCGTCCGCGCTGCGAGCGAGGACATTAGTGGTTCTGGGCGCTGCGGCGGTTGTGAGTGGGGGAGAGAGTGAGAGAGAGAGAGAGAGAGAGAGAGAGAGAGAGAGAGAGAGAGATAGAGAGAGAAAGCTACTTCGTACTCTCCGTCATTTTTACACGGCATCCCTCTCGCCCCACTCCAGGCGGTAGCCGTTTAACATCCTCACGGCTCTCGACCACGGCAACTGGGGCTACATTTCGTACGTCCGACACCGTCATTGGACAAAACCCGAACATCGCATTTTCTTACCCGCCGATGCTTTTATTTATCATCAAGGAACGTACCCTTATTCGTGCTCAGGGTGATGGCTCGCAAATATATAATACTAGCCTCGGTATTGTTTCATTAAAATCAATTATTCCCGGCTGATGGGACCAAAGTTTCTGCCCGCTTTAACAGATCCGACAAGTCTGACAGACATCGAAGTTTTATCGAATGCCAAAGCTTTATATTGTCTCGCTTTTCCAAAGGTTTATTATAACCATTCCCACCCGCACCCCCACTCCCCGTCTCAATGGCCGATTTTAATTTATCAAGCCATTCTCTCGCTCTAATAGTGGCAGCTTCCTCGATTTATACATTATTTGCAGTGGCCGACGATCGTTATAATTATAAATTTGTCATTTATTTAGCTTGTTCTTGTGACGCCTGTCATTTTTGTGGCCGTTACATTTTGTCCCCGGATTCCGAAAAACGAATATCCCCGGCTTTGCCCAATGATTTATACGCTAGTGAAGCCCATTAGCTCATGAAATATACGTTAAATAAATATCGATATTTGAATTAATGCTCCAAATTTTTAGTCGCACACCTACAAGCAAACAATTTGCATCTACTTTACAGCCTTCATGATACGTTCAATGATAATAACAATAACCAGAAGGTGATCGGTAATCGCACTGGAGTCTTTAAATTTTGTTTGGCAATACCATTCGTTTCATATACCAAAATCTTCCAACATATAACAACTAATTGAAATTTAAATACAGAATTTATCGGCGTGAGAATAAAATTTTTTATTTAATTTACCAGGGCGCATGAATACACTTTCATCATATAAATCTACATTGCCATTTAACAATATAGATTTTAGTTTTTCGAAATCGTCATCACTCCAAGAAAAGTTCATTAACTAATTAAGAATATAGTATTTAATAACTATGGCGATATAAAATAAATTCTAAATCATTTGAATTCAATCTATCGATTTTTATTTCTATGTTTCATTTGCAGAAAATTGGCTGTACTCGTTTTAAAATCACTCTTACTCAAAAATTATAATTTTTATTATTTTATACGCATTATACAAGGTAATGCCTTAATTTGCCGCACTTTTTATTCATTAAGCAAGATTATCCAAACAACTTTAATTAATTATAATATATGCATTAATAGTATCAATTAAATTGAGAAAAATGTTCATTCTAGCATAAATAAATAATACGTTTTTTAATTGCTTTTAAATAAAAGGCTTTCGTAAGCCAATCAAGACGTTAAAGCGTCATACGCATAGTATGATTAAATAATCCATTTAAGGCAATAATATCGGAAAAGGGTATTATTAAAAAAAAAAAAAAAAAAATTATCTCACGATTGTTACTATAAAATTTAATATAAATTTATAATTTAAAAAGTTTTATAACTTTAATGAAAATAATAATCCACTTAAGCCATAAATCATATTATGAAAAGGATTTTAAGATATTGTTTAATTGTTTACTGAAATTGAAAGGCTCGACCTAACTTTTTCAATAAAACGATATGTCATTTAACGTCTTGTATTCGAGGTAACATTTGTTATATAACTGGAAATGAAAATATAACAACTACAGTTTGCGTGATTTCTTTTCACCCTTTAGTTTGAAACGATCGGTCAGTTACTCAATTTGACACGAATGACAAAAAAGGGGGGGGGAGGCAGCACGAGGTAAATTTTTAAATAATCGATAAGAAATTATTATCACTTCCTACGCTAATACACTGAAATTTATTAAAGCTAGGAAAATGTAGAAATGCACTGTTAAAGAAAAAGAGGACCTACTCAAAGTCATGAATATATGCTTTGCGCTTTAACTCGTGCCCGTGATTTGATAGATAGACAAGACATGCGCGAGGAACAAGATACGTAAAGTCCGAAAAGTGCATAGCGTGATGCACCTCGACCACGAGCTCAAGGTATTTGATAAATTAAAGAGGCGCTCGCGCTTAGACTTTTCTCTGTTCTGTGTGGGTGTGTTGCTTTGGCAGTAGATGTGTCGGGCGATACGTAATTGATGTAACGAGTACAGTCACGGAGAAGAGTCATTTTTACATTTCTTACGAGAATTTTCCAATGCAATTTTCTTCATTTTTCTACACTACCTCAGTGATCCTCAACATGATATAACACTTACTGATTACGTAACTTCAGTTAAGCGTCTTTATTGTACTTGTCAATTAAGCTCGATTTCCGCAATTATCAGTTTTCAAGCTAAAGTATACGATTTATTAATGAAAGAAGAAGAAGAAGAAGAAGAAAAAGAAGAAGAAGGAGAAGAAATGAAGTTCTTAGAATGCAAGCCAATGTTTATCAGAAAACTAATATCGTTGGTATTGAATTTACTTTCAAAAACTCAAGAATATTATAAAGATATTTTTTAATTCGTATAATATAAAAGATTGCTTTATTAATAATAATTAGTTAGTAATTAATAAAAATTCCTTTGTATCCAACGTTGGAAAGATTTGCTTTCAATTATAGAAAATAATCCCAATAACCCCCTCTAATTTAGTTTAACTGTACCTTTAAAAGGTTTAACGTTTTCAATTCCATCAAGCAAAAGAAAAAAGAAAAAAAAAAAAATAAATAAATAAATGGGAGTAAATTTTTAAAAATATTTTACGTTAGAGTTTTATGAACTTCCGTCACGGTTTATTTTATTATTTTAACACAATTAATATTAAAAATGAAAGAATTAAAAAAATGTAATTGTCAAAAGTGAAATGCTAAAAGGCTCTTTACTCTATGCTTTTCTTTGCCCCCCCCCCTTATGCCGCAGCACGGAACCGCGTTCTCGCGCTCTCCGTTTCTCCCTTCATCTCCTGTCTTTGTCATTTCTCCGATACACAGCTTCACGTTACGATTTAAATACAGTTCACCATTCATGTCGAGGGCGTTTTCATCCCGCATTCAGCTATACTGGGACGTGAAATTGCAGTTTCCTATTGCGAGATTTTTCATTAGAGAAGAGCAGTAGTATCTCACTACTGTCCCTACTGTTTTAGGATTCACTTTAAGGAAATGCAAAAAGTGGAAAGTAAAAGTTCCGGTCTTATCGTTTCTTTAATTCCGAATAGGCTTCTTCCGCATTAATGCTTTGTCACGGCCAGGAAATTTGGAAAATTGGCAAAGCAATTGGTTTCGCGTTAATACCAGTCGATTTATCACTTTCGGACGGCCTTGTTTCACTGTATTTAAGAACGCGGACGAGGACAAAGTATCCTGATGGAAGCTGGCTCGCGCTGATGAAGTAATTTTCTCCAATACTATCTGAGCTGCCTCTTTTCCAATCAATTTCAAAGGCTGATATTGCCTATTTTAATATATTTAACGATCCGATCTATTTAAATAACGTAGAAGCTTTTTGCGAAATAAAATACTTTAAATGTTTGAAAAACTTCTAATGGTTGTACATAAGTAATGGCCGCTTAATAATGCTAAATACTTTATAAAATACAAAATTTTTAAGCAGAAAAGTTCAGCGACTGTGGGAGTTTAAGTTCAATATAATTTAAGAACATTCAGAGAATGTGATGCGCAGCCGGTACACCGCATTTACACTTATGTGTTTACTGTAAGTATGCAAGGAAACTAAGAACAGCGTAACTTAACAGAGTAAGTCTCGAAGAAATATAATGAAATTGAGGGAGTCGTCGATATTAATTATTTTTTAATCAAAATAAAATGTTCTCTCGTGTCACGTGCATAAATCTATCAGCCAATTACGTGCAATTCAGTAACAAATACTCTTTTATTTCCCTTTGTTCATCTGCGTTATTTTACAATTTCTACTTTTGATACAATTTTTTCTACAGAGAGTAGGTTCGGCATTAACATTTATGATACTCTTGCTGATATTTCTGGCTTTGTATGTAAATGAATAGGCTAATTCTAGTTTTTTTTTTTTTATTTATATTCAGCATGTATTCGAATTTTAAATTTCCCGATCCTATTCTGGAAAAACGTTTGAGCCCAATAACAATTTTCATTCTATGTATAACAATTCCACAGTAAAGGAATAATATATATTATATTAAATACGCAATTATAAATCTTCATAGAATGTTTAATATTTATAAGAAATCTAAAGATAGATTTCGAAGTACGAAAATAACTAATTTTGAAACGTATATAGAAAACTTTCTAAAACTTACAGTTGTTATTGCAATAATAATAATAATAATAATAATAACAATAACAACAACAATAACAACAACAACAACAACAACAACAACAACAACAACAATAAATGCTCGTTAAGTGCACTCCAAAGATTCAACATTCATTCGTTATCATTGAAAATCCTTATTTGCTTATTGTTTGTGAACAATAGTAAAATTAAATACACTACATGGGTTCACGATTCGTATTTTGTTCTTCGCGCTTAAAAATTTCCAACTAGAGTGTGAAGTAGTTAATTTTCTCTAGTACAAAGTCTTGATAATATATATAAATTTACATTCCCGAAATTAGATTTAAGCGTGACTCCGACTATTGCATCGAGTCTGTATTTGTCAGAGCGAGTGGCGTACGAGCAGATCCGAACAAGTTGCTTTTGTTCTTTGGATTTCTTTGCATACGTATCACTTCCTCCAACCAACCCCACCCAGTCCCTCCGTCTTTTCCGTTCACGAAAGTCCGTCCAATACTTTTTCTCGGGCTAAATTATATCAAGAGCTTGCTTAAAGTATTCGAAGGGGCTTATTTTTCAACAGCCTGTGCATTTCACGCTTCCCTTATTCTTGAGAACTAACTTTAGCGCTTTTTATTAGTTTTCCGCTAATGAAGATTTGTAGTTAGTATGTGCACAGGAATGTGAATAAAGGAACCCACGAAATCGCGCATTTCAGCAAATATATTACTTTTTGCTTTAATTTAGTCCACGAAATGCATAGAAAGTAGTGGTACTTTTAAAATAATTCCGAAATATCTTAGTTAAAGAAAATATTACCGATGATCCCTTTCGTTTGTCATCTACGTTTGGAACAGGGGAGTTAAGGGAGCGGGGAAGCGCCTTAAGGAATGGCCATACGATATAAACTTTTCCGGAATACGAGGCATACACGCAGCTCGAGGAAAAAGTAAGAAACGAGACGATAACTCTTGACTCGCTCCTTAATCAAAGTACGGATGAATTACGTTCGCCTAGACAATTATACTAAATAAGGATTAACGTTCGTTCCTCGGTCGCATTACCAGTCGGGGGCAGATTGCGCTCAGCACTAAAGCTCAACAGCTCTGCTTACGCACCTAATAATTACGTACTTTATCTCATTATTATGGTACCGTTGGCCTTAAGCTAATAGAACTTGCGGGTCTTTTGCAGTCAGGATTCAGATCAGTCGATAATGTTGTACGTAACGAGAAATTTACAAAGTTCAATTCGAGGTAATTACCATGTAATGCAGCTTCTGACGTGAAATGGAAGGTGTTAAAAGACTGGGGCCATGAAGCAACGAAATACGAGGGACACGGGTGGGGTGGGAGGGACACATCAACGAGAACGGAACTGTAAAACTCTGGAGACTGAATTTGGAAACCACTTGAAAAGGTTTGGTTTACGTGAAAAAGGATCGACGGCTTTGGGTGAAGGAGAAAAAAAATTCGTGACTCGAAGTCGAATCGGCCAGGCAGAAGAAATAGGGAATGTCTGGAATTCCATTTTACGCCCAAGATTCGTAAATCAAACGTTCGACAGATCTTTTCGTATTGTAACGGAGACAATAGAATGGCCAATACGAGCAAGTTGATTAGATTGATGAGGTGCAGCGGGGCGACCCCCCCCCTCCCCGCCGTTATAAAAATAATATCTATGACCTTGTATAAGCGCACCCTTTACTTCTCTCACTTATTCTTGGAGAAGGTTTTCCTCCTTTGCACCGTTGCCGGACAATCACTGGCTTTATTTTGATATTTTCTCTTCTTTCAAGAAAAATTAGATACGCGCACTTAAAATCAGCAATTGAGCTACGGGAATGACTCTAAATATAAATGGTTCTTTGCTTAACTGAGCGTCGAATTGCATTTTGAATTGGAAAATTCCATCGACCCTTCAGCTTTCAATTTCCTTTGGTTTAAAGCTCTCGTTGGGAACGTATTGCTCAACCTTACCACTTCTGATCTTAAAGCATTTTCTTTTTTTCTTTCTTTCTCCCTTCTTTTCTTCGATCTTTTCTTTCTTCGTCTAATCCTTTCTAGGACGTTGGAATTAAAATTTGTTATTTTTTTGCCTCTATTTCTTTTTTGAAATTAGTGGCTGCCAAGAGATAATTCAATTTTTCTCTCAAAATATTAGCGATAACAAAACGAAGGGCAAAACTAAAATGTCAGATAATAAATAGTTGCAAGATTAACTTTAAACTGAACACAAGAATTCCATTTAAAGCGTAAAATTAATCATCCCCGTTAAATTTAGTTGCCGAGTTCTCTTTCTTCTTTGTTCTAAAGTAGCGCATTTGGCAAAAACGATATCTAAGGTTAAAAATGCCTCTCAATTTTTTATATTGCGATCATTTTCGATAATAATTAGGGATTTCCTTACTGTCGGTGATTTATGACCTCAATTTCATTAACTTTAATGATAAACTCCTCCCTCCCTCTTACCTTTCAATGACGTATTTTTTGTTTGTTTGTTTTTTCTTTACGGCATATAATTCGTACGAAAATCTGAATCTGATTGGCCACTCGAATCAAAAATAACTTGTTAAATACGTGATATTTGGACTATTTATAAAAGTAAAGGAATATTCGTGGGATTTTGGAAGGGGAGGGGGAGGTAATAAGCTGATAGTCGAATGGTTTTATAACGAATGATGTTTAAGTAAAGAAAAGACGAGAGATGAATGTGCGAGGAACTGATTAGAATGTCGGTTGAGCGCATTATTGATAAATGAGCGATTAACGACGGCGTTTTGGCATTTGCAGCTCTTGAGAGTCCATCGAGCTAAGCCCTTGAAGCGCTGCGGGTTAATCGTCGTTGTGCCAGAAATTTCAATTCTGCAACGCTCTGACAAAGCAAATATTTCGTAATTGTAAGTAAGCGTGGGCGAGAGTGCGCAAGTGCGGCAAGAGATAAAAATAGACTACAAAGCAAAAGACTAACTTTAACTTGTGTCGCGTGGAGGTAAGCAAAAAATATTATATACGGCTGCCTATGAGATGGGAAGGTTCGAAAAGAGAATGAAGCGACCGAGTTGGCGGAAAGAAAGAAATGGCTTGCGGGAGAGGGACGGGTAGGGGAGGGATGTGAGCTTTCGTCGAACAATGGGCTTCGATTCGCGATCGCTGCCTGCCTATATTCTTAACCTATGCTTCTCTTCCCCTTCGCGGACCGATCCACCTTATGGATCAGCGTACTTCAAAGTCAAGGATCCCCCGTCCCTTCCTGTCTCGTTTCCGCCTCTTCCCTCCGACGTCGGCTGCTGCGCTTTCACGTACTTTGCTTTTTCCGCTTCATCGGCTACCTTTTATGCACCGTACAAACTATGCGCCGGCAAATTCACATCTGCATAAATACACAATTGCCTTGGAAGAGCCAAAGTCGAGTGAAGGGGGTAAACGAAGTCAGAGCTACTTCCGCGTTTTAATAAACTACCTGCCGCGTGTGCCCCAGCAGACCTTCGGCGCAATAAATCCTTCCTACACCCCCACCACCCCCCGTGCGAATTTCTCACCTCGATCCCAACCTCTTATTCCTATTATTATCTCTATTATTTTTCTCTTTTTACTCGCGCGCTCGGCTCTTTCGTTCGCTCCTGCCCTTTATCCCTTCGCCAGCTGCTCGCTCGACTTGGGAGCATAAAGGGTATGGAAGGAGCGGGGGAGTGAGGTACGTCACCTCACTCGTCTCAACAATTTCCCCGAGTTTCTTAGAAGAATCAGCGACACCGTCCGTAGCTCGCTTATAGAGGATAACCGCCACCCGCAAAATCCCCCCACTTGCCGTAAGGAGCTTTTAGCGCTATGAACCGAGAGAATGGAAATTCGCGAACGGGAATGACTTAAGGATTAAATTTTTCTCGATTTCCCAGCATCGTTTGCGCTTATTTGTTTCGTTGGATTTTCGCAGCCGCGACTTCGACAGAATTGAAATTCTACCCTTCCCCCCGCCTCATCGTCCTCATCCTCTTGTCGTCTCTATTCTGCGAAAAGAAAAACAAGCGGACGAACTGAAGCAAGAAAAATTTTAAATTCTATAGGGAAATTCAAGTACTTTTACAATTGACTAAAGAATTAAAGAGACGAGTAAAGAGTATCCTGAATTATGGATGCCGAAAGCTCTCGAGCTCCCCATGCCTATAATCTATTCCCCTTTCTCTCCCCCGCCCTCCCATTGCCACTCCACTCACTCTCCTTTGCTTCACTTCGCGAATCAATGGCGATAGTGAGTGTGAGGGAGGATGCTGAATACGCTATACCCGGAACGTTTTATACTACTTGCTGGGCTTACTTTGCTCTCCGCGCTTACAAAGATTATCATCCATTGGCCCCACCACTTCAACCCTTCATCGCAATATTATTCAACTTGACGTCGCTCAGACAGTGGCGCTATAATGCGCAGTTTCTATGCTAAGTTATGCCGATTTAGTTGCGGCTTGACCCACTTAATACTGTATTATAAACATGAGATTGCATCTCTTTCTATTACTCCTATTTCATTTACATCGTTAACGATGCTTTTAAACCTAAAAGGCTTGACCCTTAATAATAAATATTATCCTCGGTTTCTTAAGCTTAAACCCATCAATTCAGCTGCTGCTCCTTCTACTTCTTTTTCTTCTTTTTCTTCTTTTTCTTCTTTTTCTTCTTTTTCTTCCTATTCTTCTACACGTTTTTCCCCTCAGAAGAAGCTCATTTAATATGAATATGCAATATGCATACTCTATATAATGCCCCTTTTAGTTTTATAACCCTGTTTATGAAATATTTTAAATAGATTCGCCTTCTTATGGATTAATAATTTTAATAACTGGAATTATGTAGAACAGCGACGTTTATTAGCGATGTTGTATTTTTATTTCAATTTACTCCCAGCACATGAATCCTCCATTACAAATACTTGTTATATAATAACGTAATATTTGTTTTATTATATGAGTGATTTATTTAATTGGCAATTACTCGTCCTTTCATTTACGACCTGCCAAATATTACATTGACCTGAAAACACAATAAATCCTTACCCACCGGATATAATTTCAATTTTTATTTCAACATTTTGCCAAGTTTTTATAGTATTTCACTCGGGCCGAATGCTAACATTTATACATTTATAAATTGATTAGTTTTACAAATTGATTGAACTTTACTGATTTATAATTCAATTTTGTCTTTAATATTAAAGAAAATATCTATCTTGGATTTTATAAAATACAATCGATAGACCGTTTTTCTATACTATTTTTTATATCCATGATAATATTATATTTCAGTTTTTTTTGTTTTGTTTTATTTTTAAACATATTCACTTTTACTTTATGTAAAGAATCATTTATTTATAACCGATACATTTCATAACTGCATATGATACATCAATTATAAGTTTCTTGTAATTCAATCGAAATAAATGATTATTTTTTACTTATAAGTGTTGGCGGGTTAGTAAATATTTAAAGGATAAAATGCGTAAATGCATAAGTGCAAAACAAATGAAACCGACATGTTTATGTAATAATGTTACTTTGAATTTTATTTTATTTCCAAATGTTTGATGTAATAAATATATTATTAAATTTTAACTTTAAAAATTAAGTATCTTTTTATTAATACTATTATTACTATAATTATTACCTTAAATAACATTTTTATATTAATTTTTATTTATTTTGAGAATTTTTTTCATCAACATTTTTTTAAATATAATTCTATTATTTAACATCATATATTTATAATTTTTTCTCACTTTACTATAAATGATATTTTACTTATTACAATTCAAAAGTTGCCCATTATAATACATTTAATAATGACATTTATCTACAAAATCAATAAATACATGATTTTTCAAAATATTAAAATAATTTATATTAAAAAAAAGAAAAATAATAAAACCTCGAATATTTACAAATATAATTTTGAATGAACTGATGTGAAACATTAAATAAACAAATAAATATAAAAAAAAAAACTTTATAAATACCTCAAAAGCTTCAATTATTACATTTTCGGTCGTTTTTCAATGTTTTCAGTTAAAAATAAAATATACTTTCAGAAACAAATAATCTTACATTTATTGTATATAAATACTGTTATATATATAATAAAACTTCTACAACTTTTTTTTACTAGCAGAACAACATATAGAATAAAATACAAGAGATTTGAGTTTATTTTTAAAATTAATATCTTGTAGGTAAATAATAAGTAATAAGATTTCACCGTATCACCGTTATCACCGTAATATGAATTTATTATATATTAGATAACATGTAAACAGTTATCGTCTTTTATAAATGCAATTAAACTTAAAATTATGCTTATTTTCTAGGTAATAGAATTTTCTTTACTATCAGTATTATAATAAAACGAAATTATATATATAAACAAATATAAAGATATTATTTGTCGTCTTTAATTAATCACGGGATTGTTAGAAAGTCTAAACCGTACCAATAATATTCAAAAATTTCCGTGATATTCTTTATATATTAACTCTGTAAGTACTGTTTAAATATTTATACACGTACAGGTGTATTGTGGATCAGAAGTAACCTAAAATGTTTTAGTATTCGGCTGCAATTAAATATAGAATGATAAATAAATTATATTCAATTTTATAAAATAAATGGTTTTACAAGATATTTTATTGTAAAATCCATTTCTCATATTACGCGTATAAATTACTTATAAGATGAAATGTCTTTTTATTTAAATTTATCGTCTTACAGCAAAGTATATTTAACATATTTAAATGTAATCAGTGCGATTAAAATTTGTTTACATGCTCCAAGAGTCCCAGTCGCATGGGCGCGGTATGTATTATTGGAGCTGTAGATTTTGAGCGTCGGGAAGCTCCGGGTGCCGATTCCTCCTACTTCGGCTCACCACCTCCGTTTCGAGTCGGAATGCTAACTCAGCTAGGGTGGAATGCTAGTGCTCGCTGAGATAAGAGGCCGCGCGACGTCTACTTGAACCGCTACGCCGTAGATACTTAGATATTCATTGTTTCGTCTTCACTCCGTAACTTTTTATTTATTTTTTTATTGTTTATTAATTTGTTTTTTCTGTTATCAGCTGTCGTTAATACCACGTTATAAAATAAGTTTCGTGAATATTACCAAAGTTTCATTCTTCGTCTTAGGAGAATCCCTCCTCTCGGGCTCCTTAAAACGTAATGGTTCCTCCGTTCCCACCCGACCCCTCTCACTTTATTATCTTGTTTTTACTGACTGATTCAAAGGAGATATTAATTGTATCATTGCTCTTAGAAGATAGACTTCCACCAGCCAAAGTAACGTTTCTATTTCATCTGTATTGATTAAATTATTTACTTTAAAAGTAAATGGTTTCGCCAGACATTTCCAGAATAAATGCATTTAATACAATCGTTATATACGGGGATCGCCACTTGATGCATACATGAGGATGATGTAATCCATCGTAACTGATTTTCTCTGCGACTCGGAACCTATTAATGAGAGTTACACACGCGCTCTAACTCCTTGAATGTTCTGCACGAGGTTGGCTGGCTTTTTTTTTATTGAGAGTACTGACTGACCCGATATACGTAATGAGTCTTTTGTGTACGGAGTTACCCGGCACCCCGGCATTATATTGTTGTTCTAACTATTCATAGTTTATATTCGGAAGCAGAATTTTTCATAAAGCTATATAAATCTGAGCATCAGCATTTCTCGAGATTTAATAATAACCTTAGGCAATTATTGAAAAAAACCATTGGAATCCAATTGAATTGGATGAACTAATTCTTAACAGATCTTAACTTGTATGATTTCACGTTTACAATATCGAGTCCCCCTGTCCTTCCCTAAGAGTCTCTATTCTGTTATTATTTTTGGATATAAACAGAATTCGGACCCTCCTCCATTTAGTAAATTTTCCTCTTTCTAAAATGCATTTTCATAAGAAATTCAACAAGTGATGAAATTTCATATCGTATTCAATATCATTAATTTTCTTAAAATTTCTTAAATATTTAAATCTTTTACATTTTTATCGAACTTCGTTTACGTGGCCAAAATAAATTATTCGAACTCTGGAATATAATATGATACGAATATCTCGATTCCAGACATTGTATTCCTATTCTAAAATCGAGATAATGAATAAAGATGTATAATCAAGACTTTATCTTGTGTATTGTATTCATTATTACTGTCGGACTAAGAATTATCCATTACACGATCCATCATGAAATTCCAATAAAGAAATAGTCATTATTTCGTAAATATAAATATTTCCGATAAAACTGTATTAAAAAGTCTGGTTTTTCGATTCTATAGCGACCACTGCTGAGTCCTATTACTAATAGTATTTCAAAAGTTTAATGCGATTTTTGTTGCGTTCATGCGTTATTCTTTTACAACTCATTCTAATCCCCAACTCACATTATACTTTTTTTTTTTGTATATTCGTAGGTACTTTTTATAGCAAATAATATGCTTGTGTAAAATATTTCTTTTTATATATAGCTAAAAAACTATGTTACCTTACTCAAAATGAATTAATCGAATGAAAAATTTAATACGGTCCATAAGTTTGAAAAGTATGTCATTAACGATTCGATAAGTTTTTAATAAAGTTTTTTTTCTGGTAAATTTAGTCGATCGGCGGAATCGAAATCGTCGAGGCGAAAGTTTATCAAGCACATATACCTAGCCTCCCTTGACTTTGATCTCAAAAGTTAGAACTCCCGTTTTGTTAGAAAATAAAAGATATGAGGAAAAGAGATGAAGAAACTGAAATGGAAGAAACTTTTGATGGAAAGCTTTGCCTTTCTGTTTCGCATAAATCGAGTTGTTCCAACCGGATATCCCGACCTTCCTCGTCATACTTGAATTCGAGCCTATCGACCGATCAGGTCTCCTTATTTTTTTCTATATTATCGGCATTCCGTGTGAGGGAGTTAAGGAATTTAAAAAACATGTCGGCGATGAAAAAGAAATTAGAACAGTCGCTCTCGGCACTTTTAATTTTGCATTTGTGGAAACCCGTCAGTTTAGAATTCAAATTATTCCTATCGAATAATATTTTGCCTGATATCATATCCTGAAACAAGTCACACTCGAGATTTTGTTCCATAAAGCAAAGAAGAATGCAATATGGTGCCGACTACTTACGAAGTTACAAATGTTTTCGATAAACGCTATCGATTTTGTACGATTTAATATATGAATTAGAAAGAGAGACTTCATCCCCTATAAGCGCTTGAACCCTTTTTACTTATATTATATGTTACTTTTTTCGTTTTTCCATAAATAAAGCACAATTTGAAATTGAACCGCCGCGTTAGTTCAATCGGTTGCTAAGGAATAATGTACGAAATAATAAAACTTGTAGTATATTAACGATTCTTTCAATGATATTATTTTTATGCGCGTGCGTGTACACTTGGGAATCGAGGTTGGAAACTTTTTAATGAATTGCAGGATCGCGTAACTTGAATATATTATATACAATTTGAATGGCTCGTATCTATTTCGCATGTACTTATTAAAGGTTTGATCTAACAATGGAACTCATAAATATTTATGAAATTGTTTAAAATTGATTGGAATATCATTAAGTATCCAAATGAGATTGCAAACTAGTTTTAATTGCTCTTCAGATGGGTCTTAATAATTTCATCTAGATCAAATATTTAATTAATCAAAGGCATTCTCTCCTTATCTTTTACTTTGACATATTTAGTCTGACATATACTGATGAGATAGGTGGTGGTAATAGTTAAGAAATAAGAATCAAAGCATAAAATTCATCTCATTAAAATCGCAAGAGACACACAGGCATCAGTACGAGGAATAGGAAGAGGGGGCTAGAGAGAGAGAGAGAGAGAGAGAGAGAGAGAGAGAGAGAGAGAGAGGGTAGGGCGTCTTCGACGGAATAATACAATTTCTCGAGTATTTCTTTAATTCAGTTAGAAAGTCGCCAAGGGCCAGACCCTGACTTCAATGAACACATTCGGCCTCTTCTCACATTGTCGCCAATACCGATATTCCATTGTCGTATCTTAGCCCCAGAGGGAAAGGGAGTCGCGAAAGCTCCCCGACTTCCATTTGGACGGTTGCCGAGCGACCCTCGATTCTGCTTAGATGCCAATTTTCTTTCGGCTAAGTGACATGACTCAAGCGTCCAGAGTCAATTGCTCACCTATTCTGTCAATTTATTCAATTTTTCTTTTCATCCATTCCTCCAGAATTTCACTCCGATTTCATTTTCCATATTTACAAAATGTCCCAAAAAATGTCCCTTAATTTTACTTTATCCGATTTCCTAAATCTTCTCGCGTGTTTTATTAATTTTAATTAACAAGTGTTCCTATCTGTAGATTCGAGATCAAATAAAGTCTTGTAAATCCATTGCGATCCATTAATTCTCGACTTAATTGAGGTCGGCTAACAAATTTCCTCCTTAACCCGCATATTAGGTGAATTACTTTTATCTTTAATCATATTCTAGTACATGGAAGCTCGATAAAATTCAAATTCATTGTACTTCGAGTTCTCGCAAACTAAGTATAAGCCCAATATCGACGCGTCTGTTACCAACACTGTTCTAACCACTATGTACCGAAAAGGAACGAGATTTATAGTTTAAGCATCTCAAACGTATACTCATTTCATGAATAAATTCCGTCTCGAGATGAAAAGGAGAGGAGTAACACGAAAGTAAGAATTAATTCTTAAATAATCAGGAACGAATGTATGAAGATGATATGTTTATAACAATCGTTATACGTATCATGTTTTGCGGATTCCAGATTTCTCGATACTGTAATAGTATGAAAAGTGTTCGAAAAAAAAGTTCATGAAAGGATCCGTTACAACAATGAAAGTGTCAAGTTCCATTTCTAGCCGAGAAAAGCTCTGTATTTATCTTTCCATTGCTTCATGAAGTCAGAAATCATTATATCGTATTAAAATTAATGTATTATTTATAAATGTTCGATAAACATTATCAATTTTGGGATTTATTTACACATACCATTTAAAACAATTCAATGTAGATTATAATTAGTTTGAATTCTTTATATATATATGTAATGTCTAAATAAGCAAATTCAAAAATAGAAAATTAATTTATCTGTCCATAGTGTAGAAGTTCTAAATTCGAAATAGAAAAAAGTTAATTTCATGATAAATTCCGTTGTTTTTCAGTTACACAGAATATTAAGAAGTGCAAAATTCGTACTCAGATAAAGTTTTATAAATTGAATAGAATCGATTTTCGATTTTTTAATTGTTACATTTATAATATAGTAATATGTCTGTTAAATACGTTAATATGAGCATTGAAAACAAACGCAAGGTGATTGGAATAATTAAGTATTTTAAATATATATATATATAGCTTTCGTGATATGAACTAAACTAACAATTTAAAGTAATTAAAGAGATTTGCGAGTATAATTTTAATCATTGTCCAATGGAAGAGCTTTCAGGTTTTTATTATTTATACAAAGTTACCAATAAAATCTTAAAAAACAAAGCCTTATATATTTCTTATATATGTCTGAAACATTAAAGAATCTATAAAACACATTTATGTACTTAAACTCATAGGTAAATAGAAAAACATTTAAATGTATAAATATTTGTAAGTCAAATATTAGACGCCCAAAGATGGATATGTATTTAGATGTATTGATATAGCGCCGTGTGTTAAAAAAAAAAGAAGAAGAAGAAGAAAAAAGTAAAAAGTCGCGGATAATTTTGCAAAGATGATTTATCAGATTTATTTGCATTCTTGTAAAATTCTTCATGCTAAGATTGAAAAAACGATCGTAGTTTCTGATCGTGAGTTACCATCCAATGCTTCTCAGTATCGAAAAAATACATAAATCCGTTTATTTTGAAAGCGAGTCGGTAGAAAATAAGCGAAAAATGAGCTCAAAGCCGTAAAAATAAATGAAAACTTTTTTTTTAAATAAGAATTCGAATGGGGAGACTAATGTAATGGAGAAGGACTAAGATCAATAATCTGGGGAGCCCAGGGTCATTACTTTAGTACTTAACAGGTGGCAAGACCTCGTTTATGACATCTTCATGGTCCGATGGACTTTTTGATGGAGAGACAAGACGTAATTAAGGAAGAGATGTCATGTCGAGCCGGGCTTGGCGATTACCTCGCGGTGACAACTAATAAAGCGAATCTTAATTATCGATCTTTTCCTAAGCTACAAATGAGATAGCGCCCAATCACGTCCTTGCAACACCATTTGGCTATGCGTTGCGCTCAGCATCGCTCTTTATCTCCCTTGTGTCTCGATATCCCCGCCTGGATATATGAATCCCGGCACGTATACAATGCCATAGAAATCCTATAGTCAGTCAATCCTGAATCTCGGCCTTTCGCTTTTAATTAAAAGCAGTTTTGAATGAGTTGGCATTAAACGACACCGGCCAATCATTCCCATTTGTCACTTTCCCTCCAAACTTATTGCCAGTGACACGTTTTTATCGTTACTCTCTCTCTCTCTCTCTCTCTCTCTCTCTCTCTCTCTCTCCTCCATCACCACTACCACCCCCCGTACCTTTTTAAACTATTAATAAAAAAACGTATTAAACAGTTAGTGGTTCATATAGGATTTTTAGAAAATCAATGACTAGTTTTTATAACAAAACCATTTAGATTTTACACACGATTTTTTCATTTTCATTCCTTTACAATAATTTCAGAGGAGATCAATACCGTTTCTATGATTAGCACACACTTCATGAAGTTCTACTATTAGTTATTACATTAAAATTATTGAAATAAAAATATATGACCGTAATTACAATCGATAAATTACACATTTAATTTTATTAAACCTCAAAGAATAAAAACTTATCTCATTTGACCAATCATGAAACGTAATGTATTTACAGTATCTAAGCCTCATGTATGAAATAATTCGAAATAATATAAAGTTCACGAGTCTCAATACAATTTTATGTATTTCTATTCCTTAAAATTATAATTAATGTATTGATCAATTTTTCACATATTACTAACGTGTTTATAATCAAAGTTTTATACAAACTCAGCAAATATTATCATTTTATGTAATGAATATATATGGCTGTAATTTTTATAAAATTTCTTCATCGAGATTGTTATAAATTCTTAAAGGGAAATGGACTTGGTAACGAAATTACGAAACTTTATTCTCTTTCTAATGAAAGTTTTCATCTCGAAAAGTCGAAGTCTATTTTTCATTTTATAAAACTTGTTGACTTCTTGTATTAATCAGACACTTGAGTTTAAAAGATAGTCTTCTTTATTACAGATTTTGAGGGACAGTAAATTTAAAAAAATAATTTATTATAAAATGAACGCAATTTTTACCTTGAAGGTAAATTTTCTTTAATTACTGATTTCGTAACTAATTCTTTATGAACTTAAACAAAATTTTTAAAATATTAAAATTGTTTCTAAATAAATTAAGATTTTATTCTTTAGAAATGATTATTTATACTTTTTGCAATATGCTGAATATTATTTTCGCCTGTGATATCAATAATAAGGAATTATGAAAATATTTCACATATCCGGCTTATACGATTTTGTATTATGTAACAATTTTATGTACACGTCAAAAAAGAATTTAAATAAATACAATTTTAATAAACTGGATAGAAAAACCCGAATTCGGCTTAAATTTTTCTAAAATTTAATATTTTTTCAAGTCATGTAAACATTTTTACGTAATCAATAGTATTAATATTAATAAATTAATAATTAATTACATTGTTGCATAGTGCTCGTAAATCATATTAAATTTCAATTTTTTATTTTTAAAATAAAAGCGCATTGGGAATGAATTTAGATAATTATATAAATTATTTATTAATTAAAAATCGAAATACGTGAATCTATTTGCATACAGGAAGATCACCAGATTCTTGTTTTTTTTAATCGTATTGCATGTGTGTCAGATGATTTAATTAAAAGAGTCTGCTTAATATATACGATATTATATAGATTTACGTAGGTAATTAATTTCTGACGAGGAAAGTCCTGACCTTATCGAAGCTCCGCCTCACCTCCACTGATTCCTAAATCCTTTACCCTTCGTAAAGCTTGATTGGCCAAGCGAAACAAGCACTCCCCCTGCTCCTCGTCCTCCTCGTTAAGCGAACAAAACATACCGATGAACCAGGCAGGCTTTGCGTAGGACGAGTAAGTATCGTTCGACGATATCAGTGCGCTGCCATTGCCTAATGCGAAATCTAAATCGTTAGATCATCCCGACCTCGGGAATAGGTTTCGACACCCACTCCACAATATCCGCTCAATTGCCGTATTGTATGGGCTGAGCCTCTACAATCTCCGCGTTCGCGCCAAATTCCTCGCCTGACTCCCCCCGTGGGTCTATTAGGCTTAGAAAAATAAAATCTTTTCCCTGTCAACTCTGGCTCCGGCGAGCTTAACCCCGGTAGGGATTAGTGCCGTTAAAAATTTATTGAAACACGACGTATCACGCAGACATGTAGTTAGTTATACGTGTAACTAGAGGCCCACGATTACTTGAAATCCTTGAATCTAATAATTATTTCTTTACTCATCGGATTTTAAAATAATACGTTTACAGGAAATTTTATTCTATACTAAAATTTTGAAAACCATAAATTAATACCAATAACTGTAGCGATTAAACACAGTCTACTTTCTTAGTGAATAATTAATGTCAATTCAGTTTGTATAAAATTCTGATCATGAAATTAAATTTAATGCGCCAGTTACGTGAACATTATTCAGAATATCAATCAATAATATTAAAGTGCACTATTACGTTAGTTCAAAGTCTACTGTTTACTTTGATCATCTAATAATTCGATGCCATATCGGAATATTTAATTAAAGACAATATTATTGATTTAGTATCGATTATCTTTATTTTGAAATGTGCATGCAAATACTCGTAGACATCTGCGGTATACCGTGCAAAAACTTCTAAATTATCAATATAGCATATTAACTACGGCTTGTATACAATATTAAGCGAGTTATTCAATTTCTATATAATACAATTGGCTCTCGCATATACGTACGAGATGTATAAATACATTTCGACTAAAGCAGTGAAGTAGACTGACTCGTGTAACTAAGTATATGGATATATATATATATATATATATATCGGGTGGGATTAGGAAATAGTTAGGAAATCAAATAGTAACGAATGCAATAAATAAAAATTAAAAGCTTATATTACGAATTGATAAAGAAATATCATTAAAATGATATTTAATGAGAAGAAGTGGTTATAAAGTAATATAGCGGAAAGTCTCTAATTATCGCAATTTCGACTATTCATGGGAACGAGCGCAAAAAGTTTCAGTAGAAGGAGTGTGCAAAGCAGTTCGATGTAGATATAGGAAAAACATTTATCGTGTATTCGACAGGGATCGATTGTTAATATTTGATTTGAATGTGAAATCTTAAGGCCAGAGGGCGAAGCCCGCAATCTGGGATCGAAGGTTGAGAGTCGAGTTCTATTGACGTTATGCACGAGTTTGGATCCGAAATGCGATCTCAGTTATTTCAATTCGATTCAAGATTCAAGGCAGAAAAATTTGCTCATAAATAATTGCCAGATAAATATCACTTTACTTCGTAAATCTTTACTTTAGCTTAGATCTATAATTACGCGACTGTACAATTTTGTTAATTGATAATAAAATCATCTTCGATTAGTAATTTCACGCAACTAATATAACCGATATTAAACGCAATATTGACTACGATTCGATTTGAAAATGGAAAATTGGGTTTATTGATGTATTATTTGCGACTCTCAAATTTATGACTAGATAAGCGATTATAAATTTGTTAATTACGTTTTTAAAACGCTTTTCTACTCTTTATTCGATAAAAACAAGTTTATGTATAATTTTGTGTTTATATGTACATGTTAATGCTTTATACGGATATTAATTAAATTTCGCTCTACTTTATTGTAACAACTGTCATTGCATATGATTTCACTTCAAACCAGATTCTAATAAAAAATTCAAGTTTTATTACATTGTACGCGTGAAAAAAAAAACGAATATACAAAATATAAATATAAAAATGATTGCAATTGCAAAACCTAAATTGAATATTAAACAGAATGTTTTAATGCCCAATTTATTTTTAAAGCTAAAATGAAATTACCAAACTCGTTAGTATAAAAAACTTATTTGAAGTAATTAAAAATTATTAATTACATTGTAGAATATAGAATTTTAAGTATGAAATAAAAAGATCCACAGTTTATTTGTTTTCCCTTCTATATCGTTAAAAAAACGTTTGATATTGTATTTCTTTTGATATGGTGCTTACATACATCCTTATAAATATATACAAATATATTAAAATTCATGATTATGAAAGAATAAAAGTTATAAATATTTGGTGATTTGGAAAAAAGAATGTTCGGCTGTGCCATGTCGCAACTGAAGTAGATATGCAATTAATGTATCAAAATTAAGTATGAAAAAACCGATCGATGGTAGTAGATAGATTTATGAATAAATGAAAGGCTTTAGAGCCTAAATTTAGGCGTAGCTGAATATTACATTATATTTTAGGAGCGCTATGTATTAAAAAGACTTTGATTGCCCCTGGAATTTACCCAATATAGGCATTAAGTTATAAATCACGATATAAATAATAATTAAAAACGATAGTCTTAAAGAGCGTGAGAGAGAGCTTCGCTTTCGGGTGCAAATTTTTTTGTATGAAAAGAATCTGAAGGGAAGTAAATAAGCCAATTGTTAGGTGAGTATAGGGAACATGGGCGGGATGAGATCTCCAGGGCCTTACGTATACGGAATATATGAATAGTATAGTAGTAGTGATAGTGTAAGTCGCGGTATTCGACGACTGTGACCACTCGGTTGTTGATGAATCACTGCTGTCGTAGCGCAGATCTAGCGGCATTTCTCTTGCCCGCGCTCAACTCCCGACTCCTGAAGTCGGTGAGGCGTCTCCGTAGGTGAGGTCCGCGCATCCAAATCCCTCTTGGCTCTTATTCCAGACAATGACTCAATAATGAATGCGGCCCCTCGTATAAATACTGAAGATGCTGCCTCGATGCGCCTCTTTATCTCTAGCCCGGCTTTCTTCAACTACGTGATTTCGTCGTCTTCGCGCAGCTGTATCATTAAATGCTCTCGAAACTTTAACGAACTCTGCCGCGACCGAGTAAACGCTTCCCGCTTAAAGCCTACGGCTTTAATATTAATTTCCAAAAACAACCAACAGGCATTAACGCAACCATTATTAATTGACGTATTCGTAAAATCCATCGGCTTCTCGTTAAAATTCATTATATAATGAAAACAATCTATTACGTTCTAACACGTAAGCGAAATATTTATTATCCTTTCAATATCGACTGACCCTTCGACGCCTCTGCTTTGCGTTCATAAATTACATTTACCGGCTCCGATGCATAGATTGTTCTTCTAGCTAAAGAACCACGGGGCTCTTTCTTCTTTCGGTTCGGACAAATCTAAATATCGATTTTCTAAATGATATTTTACTCGCGGCCGCGAATCACCTTAACTTTGACCAATCTATTAAGTGCTTGTGGCTGTATTAAAGTTTTTACGTCCAAGAAATCCGACCTTCGTGCTATGTTTTTATAGAAAAAAGTTAAAAATGATAATAAACCATTGAATTTCTTTTTCTTTTTTTTTCTTTTTTTTTTTTTTTTTTTTTTTAAAGGGAGAAATAAAATATGACTCGTAAATATTTATTCGTTCGGAAAAGGTCGTCGTAACAATTATTAATAAGAAGTAAAGAGCAGCCAAGAACTATAAATTCATTGGTATGTTGAGCACAATAAAATGACTTTTATTCGTCGTATTATCATTTATTATAACGTCAATTTCATAGAAGACGATATAAAGTTTATTTTGCAGTGACAGTCTTTCCGGTAATGATAGTTTACTTAAATTAATACGTTATTTTTCATATGCTTTGTGCATTAGAGCTAATATCGGGTTTTTGAAGAATTGTTCGTTTTTTCTGTAAATAAAATACTACAAATAATCTACGATTATCGAATTCATCAATACATTAATACATTTAACGTGTGGGTCACGTGTTGAAAAATTAGCTTGGGTTACAGAAAAAATTCAGAAAACAAGTGGACGTTGTTAAAATGAATTGAAGGAAACGCCCAGGAAAATGGTGAAACACGATATAGAACGAGCAAGACAATATACGATCGAAGTAACATTATACCCTCGTTTCCTCAACATGAGAATGATGAGAGAGAAAGAAAAACAAGCATTGTGTGAAAAGTACATAAATCTCTTTTGGGAAAAGGCGCACGTTTTTTCCTTCTGCCCCTTTCTCTGATCGAGCATCCCCCCACACGTAAAAAAGATGTATACTTCTCCAGCGCTGAGAAAAAAATTGGGAAAATATTTATTTGTTTGCCGACTCAGTGATAATAATTTTAATTCAACGTTAAATAAAAAAATTATGTTAAATTATTAGAAAGCGGCCGTTTTCTCGATCAACAAGCCATTGACCAATATCGAAGGTATTTTAATATTAATTTAAATAATTTACTTCAATATTGATTTCTAGTCTTAATTTAATCAATTTTCAATGAAAGTTGTAAGCATTATTTACTTCTTGAAATGCAATTCACAGTTCTATAATATCATAAGTAACGGTGATCCTTAAAAAGAAGTTTTATTGAGAAAAAATAAGTACTTTCTATAAAATATATAACTTAACAGAAAATATTTATTAAGTACTAATTAAAGATTAAGTACTTACAACTTAAACGCTGAAGAAAAAGAGAAGAAGAAGAAAATAATGGAATCTGTATCATCAATTATAACAAAAAGATATTTAAATTTTTTAAAGTTAGAACGTTGAATTTTAATGTAAAGAAGTTGCAAAAGAAACGTAATAAAAGTTTAAGTAGACCTCTAAACACATTAAGACTGTAAAAATGATAATTTTAGATAAAGTTTTTAACGGTTCTTATGATTTTTTTTTTTGTATTTTGTATTTTGTGGATTTACATGAGAAATGTTAGTAGGTGATTCTTTAAGCCATAAATGATCGCAATAAATGTATCGGTACTCGAGCATTAATCTCGAGTCGTTTATTTTTAATTCCGCATACCGACTGGACGCATGTCGCGCGAACTTGAAACGAAAGTAAAAGTCTTTCCGAGAGACAATTCTCATAAATAACTGAGAGTACAATCTTTTGTTTTACTTTGAAGGTCTTAAACTCGTCGGGAAAGTGCATTTGCATTTGGCATAAATTAAAAGAAAATGCTTTGCGCTTATTTAATTTTCCATCAGTAGTTTCGAGATCGCGAACGATAGGATTTATCTTATTTGCGGTATTTATCGCATTGTCATTGTCGGACGATCTCGGACGCGTGGAACTGATAAATGTCGAGGGAAAAGTATTCAAACGATCGATCCGCCGATAATGGATTAATGGCAATCCTACGTTGACAAATACGCAAATGTTGGCAAGAGCGGAACGGAGCATTGAATTGCTCATATCCGACCGTTGAAAAATTTAATGGTAATTCTTATAGAAAAACTGTTTAATATTTACATAATTACATAAGCTTCTGAGAGAAGTAAGCACTTTGTCTTTACCACTCAGTGGAATTCTTTTTGTAAGAAGTATAGTTGCTCTGCTTTTATTTTCGCGCGATCGTGTATTGTAAACTTAAACAAACCATAAGTCGATACGACCAAGGAAATGGAGTAACGTTTTTTAATTATTCTCCGCTCGTATCGTTAAAAAAATTATTTATTTACTATACTAATTTCTTTCTTTCTATATTTACAGTATTTACGATTTACTTTATAATTGTGGACTTAATAATAAGATAAATCGAATGGAATACTGGAGATGCCCTCAATATTACGTCTATGCTCACTAATATTCATGAAAAATCTATTCGTTCGCCCTTTTCCCTGAATTACGAAAAAGAAAAAAAAATTAAACTAGACACTAAATTTCTTTCATTGCTTTATCATAATAAGATGCATTCAAGATAAACATGAAAAAAGTTAATTATGTCTGTATTTTATAGCGGAAAAATATTTGCGTATTAGTGTATTCTGGAAAGCGTATTGAAAATTTATTTTGAAAACTTGTGTTAAATTCCAAAGTAAAAATCTTAAGCAAAAAAAAATTACTTCGAAATTAGGTTAAATAATCAAATAACTATAAATTAAAAAAGCACTAACATCCCAACGGTCTGCTGATATTGATTACACATAAAGTATATTTATACTATAAACCATTAGTCGAAGTTAATTATTAATAATAATTATACATTAGCTAAGAGCTTATGTGTGATATTTTCACAGGTCGTATCAACTGTTCAATAATAACGCCTGTAATATATATATTATTGATTGATTGATTGATTGATTGATTGATTGAGAATAAGAGCAGACAGTTTACGAGCGCAAGTAGAAAGTAAAAAGAAAATGTATAAAAGACATTGTGAACAATGTGTCATACTTTTGGAATATAAAAAGTGCGGCAGCAATATATTATTGAAAATTTTCAAGCAAAATGTTTTTATCCGAAGAGTTCGCATGATTTGCCGAACGAAGCCCCAGATTGTAGGGAACGGTGTAAGCAAGTTATCTCGTATCATTGATTATCGGAATGAAACCGCCGCAGCGCCCACATTTCATGCGATATAAATGACAATTATCTATATCTCCATCTGCGTATGTATGGGAGAAGAAGTCCTTGGCATTGCTAGGACTCTGTCGTGTACTCTGCGCGTTGCGTCAGCGAATAGAAAGGAGAACAGCCTCCGCTCGGGAGCTTTTCTTACTCATCTAACGAGCAACGTCCTTTCCTGCAACGTATATGCTCGCATGCGCACAATCGAGCTTTCTTTCGCTGTCTGCGTGTTCGTAATCACGCGCGTACAAGCTTCGCACTCCGTACGCCCGCATACACGTACACCGAATTTTACGTATTTTACGCACTTCCACACCCTCATAAAGCCCCTGTAAAATATTGTTTGCGCCACACGTAGGTCTACGGATACGCGGCTGCACGGGAGCGGCCCCAGCAGACAATATTGTTAATTATAAAGGCACCTGTTTTACGCTATGCAAATAAATGGCCAAAATATATTTAAACCACGAGGCGCGTTAATATTTTACAGTGTTATAAACGTGTGAAAATTTGGGGACGAAGGGTTGCTAGAGCGCGTACTAACAAACGATAGCGAATACGCTGCTCTGCCGTCGTCCTTCTTTACGTGTCCACTGTGTCCACTCTGTCCAGCTTTCGGTGTTCCCGATATTCGTGTGGCTGTGCGTCTGTGTATCCGTGAGCCTGTGCTACTCAACGCGCTCACGTCGCTTGTGTAACGAGTCTCTCTACCTAAGCACATACATACGTATACGTATATTTGTATACATGCACGTGTACATATACGAGTGTGTCTATATATATATATATATATACGTATGTACAGAAATGCCGTGGGAGAGGGCGCAGGTCGTTGGGGCGGCCATCGAGCCCAGGGTTGCATCGATGCGTCGATCACCGTATGCGCTCAGTGGCGTGCGTATCTCTTCCGATCTTTGCACGTTCACATGAAACATCCTCACCAAACTCAGCACAAGAATGCACAAAAATATTGAGAATGAAGCGATTGGATTCTTGGCTCGTGGGCTGCGACGGCGACGGGACCGGAAGATCGGGGCTCAGCCGCACTCCCTCCCTCCCCATTTGTATTCATGGCCGTAAGTGTCCGATAAATCTGTCTCATCCCGTAGGAGCGCGAACCCAGAGCCCTAGAGTCGAATCGCTTTTCCGGCACTCCTTGGCAACATGCTCTGCCTCTACTTCTCACTCGACACAACATGTACATACATATATATTCCAATATGTATGTGATATATAACGTCAGAGTATATATCACCAGGATGGCACAGAGATTTGGTTGTTGGTTTGGTGGCGGGTGGGGGAAGGGTGGCTCTGTGGACTCATGGTCGGGGCGTTGTTGCTTGGGGTTTGCCAGCGTTTTCACGATAGAATGTTAGATCGAAACTTACTTATTGTAGAGGACAATGTCGGGTCGCCATATGTGATCCGAGGGCACGTGTAGCATGTGCACGCCGCCATATTCCTTTGGCTCCCATCGCAGCTTGTAATCGTACCAGGACTGAAACATCAATGCACTCGCTTTATAATCGATTCTTATCACCTCAACCTTATAGGCCATTAAGACCCGTTCCAAACAATTACCCTTAATGATCCCCCTGCTTGGGCTTTAATGCCCTCTTCCCCCTTTCCGCGTCTTACAAACGCGACTACTCGATGACCGGTATAAAATAAATGCTTATTTAATTGTATTTCTCTTTTAAATTGCGCGATAGTTATTAATTTTCTAGCCAGAGTAATTTTTCTAGCTAACATTAATATGGATTATGCAGATTTTTACTACAAGGCTGCTCCGACGAATTATTCTCAAAAGAGAAATTATTGCCCAGGATACCAAATATCGCGAACGCACGCATAACTGAAGCGAATCTTAATATTCATGGACTACTACTACTACTACTACTACTACTACTACTACTACTACTACTACTACTACTACTACTACTACTACTACTACTACTACTACTACTACTACTGGTGTATGTATGAGATTTCATCGATAGTTTAATAACTGTATTGATATTTGTTCTTGCGTATCTCTTACAAGTTACATAAAATCGTTAAAAAATAAACGAAAAGTTTATTTTAATAAATATTTCGACGAATTAATTCATTTGAATGAAGATCCGATAATATTTATTTATTTGATTTAAATAAAATTTTGGTTTATTTACATTCGCGTTTCGTGAATTTGAGTAACATACTATACTCAAAAAATTATTTATTTCATTTTTTTTTTTTTTTTTTTAAATCAAATCTCGGTATCTACATGGAATGCACAAGTGTAGTGAATCTATAAATAATCTTCAATTTTGATAATAAATTAGAAATGTTTGCGTTGTTGCCTTTATTTTTATTTATTCCAATAGGAAATCGCAGTTAAGATGAACCTGTATGATCAAATTAAAATTTACAAAAAATGTTTTATTTAAATACATAAACCGTTCTTGCAGTACGTATATGGTTACGAGTATGAATTTTATATTACTAACGTATTTTGTTTCCTCAACCGGAAAATCGTATGCTTCCGAAAACCATCCTTCCTCTGCAGTGACAAGAAATAAAGAGAGAGAGAGAGAGAGAGAGAGAGAGAGAGAGAGAGAGAGAGAGAATATACGTACATCAGGTTATAGACTAAAAGAAACTTTGAGTGGAAGATTGAGAATATTCTAGAATATTTTAAATAGACAAGGTAAAAAGAGAAAAGTTACGAAATACGGAGTATAAGAGAGATACAGTTTAAAAGTGTGTGTATGTGAGTCGGTGTGTTCCCAAGTAACAAGAGAGAATTACTGGATATATTTCAAATAAAATGTCTTATAAGATACATAGCAAAGATTCTATTCATCTCCTTTCGACCATGCAACAGCAGCAATTGCAAATTCGCTTCGTCGGACGGAATGTAACGAGATTATGCATTATTGTTACTTTTCTTCGTCCTTTTTATCTACTTTGTGTCCGAAAATGATGGATGGACTTGCCGTTTGAACTATTTCGATTAATTCGATTATTTTTCCTTAAGCGGAACCAAAGTTGACAACAAGTTAACCATTAGTTTTCACTATTACATGTAAAATCTTCATCATTTCAGTTTACAAACAAATCGAATAATTTAAATTCATAAAAATTTAGTGCCTAGTACTAATGTCAATTTATTATCCCATACATAATGTTATAAATCAAAAAAACTAAGTTACTATGTATTTTAATTAAATGAATATTTATATAAATGCAACTGTATTTATTTTACAGTTAAATATATTCCATCAATTATAATTGAATATTTAACAAATTTTGCTCTCATGTCATATTAATAACAATATTGATAATCTTCTTTATTGTATTATATTAAAGTTTACACCAGTATATCATACAATTTGACTTTCTGGAATAACTTGATGTATACTTTTACAAGGATCAACTTCGTTATATACTTAATTAATAAACATCTAATGAGAAGGGCGATATTCGTACTAATAATACAATTTTCAAATAATACAATTTTACGGCTCTGGCGTATGGATTAAATCCAAGTCCAATTTATTAAAGCTTTTGATTTACTTTATGTAATGTCCGTTTAAAAGAATTACTGTTTAAACTCGACGTTGAAAAGATCAATAATGAGTCTATTCGATAGTCTTACTTCCGAACTATTAAAACTTGAAGAAATAGAATAAATTTCGGAGGAAAATATAAACGCCCTCGAAGATGGGGCAAGAGTGAAAAGATTGAAAGGGTTATTTGTTGGGGTGTCCATTAGAGAGACTAATTTCGGAAATCATAGGACCGTGCATTTCCTATTTCCTATCTTTTATTTATGGCAATTGAAATAAAAGGAGCTCGATCGCTATTTGGAGATTATTATTATGGATGTAAATTATTTTGAAGCCCCCGTCATCATTAAATTGGCTATAGAATACTCATTAAAAGCGATTATCGAGGACGGTGATTATCGGCATAAGTGGTCTGGTTAAATAGCGAGAGCCTGGACAAAGGACGGAGCGAGGAAAGATAAATGTAGCAATCAAGAGTTACTTGAGGGAGCAAATGCTGGAGCGAAGGAAGGCATTAACTCCCAGGAGCATTTTGAAAATGAAGACCCCCGGTAGGTGTGTAAAGTCCTTAGCGAGGATCGTATAGGTCGAATTGAATATCGGAAGCAGCATAAGGGCGGAAGGGGGGCGGGGTACATAATCGAACCTGTCTCCTGTTTCCCAACTCATTCGAGACATATGAGCGAAGCCCCGGCAACACACGAGATTCCTGGCAGTTTCGTAACTCCGTTGATACACACACCTGATTGGGCAGATCTCTAGAGTTATTCTTGTGGGGGGGGGGAGGCTCAAAAACCGTCCGTTAATGCCCCTCTTAATGCTAAAACTTCGAGGAGTGATAAGTCAACTTCGATTACACGATTTTAAAGCTTCGCTCGAGGGGACTTGTACTTCTCAGCCGGCTAGGTCTGGTGAATTTTTTTTAAATCATCCCTCTTAGCTGGGATAATGACCTTGAGTTTTCAACGAAATTCTTAAAATTGTTGTTTACTCTGCATCAGCGAAGAATAAACGATGCGCGGCTATTTACATGGTAAACAAATACTTCGCACGCGTTTCTCTTGAAATATTCTTTTTTCTCTTGGTTTACTCCTTGGTGCTCCTCTTGGTGTGCCCGCGCCATTTGCCTGAAAAAACTTTCACGCATAGATCAACGAGATCAAATTTGAAAAAGGTCCAAAGTACGCTCTTCTTACAAGTACGTAAATATCCGCGGTTTCCTACAAACAACCCGTAGCCAACGAATTTATTAATTTTATACTTTATCTGCTATTTGCTTTGATACAAACGCGTACTCGCAAATTCTTAATATAGAAATAAAAGTTTACGTAACTTTTCACAATTCTTGCGAGAGGATACGAATTTCAATACAAAGTACTTTCATTTCGAAAGATTTAAGAATCGCGTTTCATACTTTTTTAGGTTTTTCACACACTTCAACATTTTCTCGTAGAAAGTTTATTAAATTCGTAACCGCGTTATTTTCATTCTTTTTGCAATATCGACTACGCCAGAGGCTTATTTGCAAAATAACTAACGTTAATAATAATCGCTGAACAAATTCCCAATACGAATATCTAATAGAAAAGTTAAGAATTGATGAGATGCAGCACATTTAATTTCGTCAGCGTCGGAACTTTATTTGCACTTTGATACTTATAAAATATTATAAGCTACATATTTTTAAATTTTAAATATTATTCGAAAGTACGGAAAGTTTGTGTAACTTTTAAACATAGTTAGAGTAAATTCGATTTACTAAGCTATTAGAAGTGACAATATTTTTAAATAAAACTCTGAATTCTTATATATATATATATATATATATATATATATATATATACCTATACATATTATAAAATTTATATTGATTTTTGTCATGTATAAATTATGTTCAAAATGATCAATATTTAAAAAATACTACTGGAATATTCATTATGTACACTTATATTTAAATAAACTTTAAAAAAATATATTGTTTAAAACTTTTGAAACTGATCCGGTTTTCTAAACATTTTTTACTCTCTTGTTCAATGGAGTACATTTTTTATGATTGTAAATCGTTAATTTATTGTATTTTATTCGACTTAAACATAAATAAAAGAGAACTTTTATTAAACAAGCTGCATTTGGATGTAAATTTTTATCGATATGTGTATCGATACATTTAGTTCAATCAATATAGTATTGGTAAAAGGTCAGACCATTTGAAATACAAATTAAAGATCATAGAATATTCTTTAGCATGAAATTGAAACAATTACAAATATTATGCAATATTCAGAAAATATTATAGGAGATTTAATTTCATTTTATAAGATGCGGAAATTATTATAAGTTTTCCTACGTAATGATAATATTATTCCTTTAACGATATCTGCAATATTACATAACATATATGTATTACTAAAAATAAGAATTATTTATAAATAAAATTATATTACTTATTCATGAGCATGAATTTTAAACAGAGTAACTTTAAGCAAATTAAAGTAATAAATTTTAAACAAATGAAAAAGAAAAAGTAAGCAATTATTTAAGAAAAGAAGAAAGATTCATATGTTTATAATATGCTTGAGATAACAGTTACATCTTGGTTGAGCATTCATTGCGCAAATGAAACATGTCGTTCATATTAATGAACCAGTGTTAATAATTCGGAAGATTCGTTTGGAAAATTTACAGCAATTCTGTCGAGTACTCGTTCCGTTTCAGGCCCCATTTTATTTCTCTTTCTCAAACGTGTGCATACGAAACTCGACGAGATATGCAATTTCATTCAAAAGCGCGTACGTTAACTTTTAATTTTAATGAGGAGCCTGTGCACGAACAATACTAATTCTTACTTACGCGTTTCAACGGGGAACTAATCTATATATCTGTAACTAACGTAGCAGTACTGACAGCTATAAATATATGCATAAATAGTAAAAACGGATTTACTGCGTCAAACACGTTGTTACGTAAGGGATGAATATAACTTTGAAAAAGTAATTGGAAGCTCCTTGTATGTACTGCAAGAGTTGTACTTCGGATTATAATTATATAGAAAATAACAATGGCACATTAATTATAAAATATCGTTGTCCGATAAAACTGAATAATGAATATTACATTATAATTATTATTATGTTAAAAATATATTTTCATTTATGAAAATTTATATTTCATAAATACATATTCAGAATAGATAGGGGGAATTTTAATTACATGCATTAGCGATTTCAAAGTAAATACGTAATTGATTTCTTTCTAAAGAAAAAGTACGGTTAAATTGATGTTGCGTGGTGATTTGATAACACGTACGAATGTGAATATGTTTTCTCTTACGACTATTATCAGTGCGGGTAAGTCCGAAAATTAAAGATTTCGTCAAAATTAGACAGAATGAAATTTATATTCACAGAGCGTAGCAATTATCCAAGTAATAGTAATGGCGTATTAAAAAGTAAATTAGAAAATTCATTGAATTAATGAAATTATTTCCATGAAACAGCAACACATTTCCTTATTTTATTATTGTCTCTATATCTTATCTTGCATTCTGAATTTCAAGAACTATGTATTGAAGGTACTGACCTGCTCAACCCAGAGATTCGTAGTCATAATTTGATTCTTCAAATTCTGAAACATAAATTAATTACCAAAATGTATATATCGTATGCGTATTATTATACAAAATGATAAATAATCATCTCTTCGTAATTATATATTATCATTTAAGAATATGATAAGGGTACAGTTTTCAAAATCTTACATATAGCTAAGGTGAAAAATTCCATTGATTAATTTTTAATTATATTCATAAAATATTGTAGTAAATAAATATACTGTCAAAATCAGATCTCTCCCCCCCCTCTAAACTAAATCCGTTAAATAGAAAATGACAAATTAGCTTTCTCATTATCATAAAATTTCATTAGTACGTTTCATACAGAATACTGGAAAATTTTCTGTTAAACTTTCATTTTACAGAAGGAAAGCGTTCAGTTCAAAATATTCTAATAGAACATTATATCATTGCGAAAAAAATGCAAATGAATTTGAACTTCATCAATATTATAGACGGGCTTTTTATAAATAAAAAAGTGAAAAAACAAAAAGTAATCCGCATAGCCCAGGTCCGGGGTAATTTACAAAATTTTAAAATGCGCGGCAGAGATCTGTGATGAAATTGCAAAACTTCGTGATTTCTGGCCATGTCACGAACAATGACAACGTAATTTCCCAGTTCTTGGAAGCTGATGTCGAGTAAATGCAATGAGTTGCTCGAAACAGTTGTGATATATCCTCCGCCAGACATTAATGGTTGCATTTTAGGCGTAGGAGTTAGCGAGCTTCGGGAAATTTAATATCTATTTATTAAGCTTTTAAATGTATTAGAAAATGTCCAATCTACCTTACTATTGTTATTGTAAATGAAAATATAAGAGAAAATGTTCGTATAACCTAATATTATGAACAATATACATATATATATAAACATATATATTTATATATATATATATATATTAATAGTAATTGAAAAATGTAGAATGTACTCTTTAAAAAGTTTGTTAAACTGATAAGGCAACGTTACTTGAAACAGATATTACGAATTAATTATACCAATAAGTAAAAATAATTTCTGGTATACGAGCAATCAAAAATATTATTGAAATAATATGGCAGGTAAGACAAATAAACGGCATTACAGGACAAAGAGACCTTAAATCGAGTATTCGAGGTCTGACTGAGCAAGTGATTATTACAAGAATTTGCTTAACATTGTATGGAGTTAAAAATTTATGATTTACGCATATGTAACCGTGTGTGTGTCATTCTAGAAATGAAGAACGCGCGTGTCACATTTTTCTTAAAGCGACGTTATCAAGATTGTCTGTAGGTCTCATTTACGATTATAGCCAGACATCTATAAGACATTTATCCAAGCGGGACTATCAAAAGGCTTGCTTGGCTTTTATTATACGATCAAGAATACTGCCAGGGTCATTCATACAGTTCTACGATCACCGCAATAAGGATAAGGATATACTGCGGATGAAATGTATAAAATGAAGACATAAATCTACGAATCAATTTCACTTTTTTTTTTGTTTTATAATTATTTCTGGCTTTGAATCGAAAATTCTAGTCCTAATCAAAGGATGTATTTATGAAAAATGTAAAATTAATTTAATATAAAATGAAAATCGAAACATAAAGTTCCAGGCTCGACGAAATTCCAGCTCCTAATTTTTTCCTAACGAACCCAATGTTCATTACGTATGATTCAATAATATGTATCTCACATCATACTAAAATCAAAATCAGGTTGCATCAGCACTGACGTTATTAGATAACGTCAATAAAAGGAAAATTTGAATTTCTGGAAGTTTACATACAGAATATGTATTTTGCTCAATAAATGTACAGTTATAGCGACGAATCACAATTACCGATGTAAATTTATTGTGCAAATATCTTAACACATCTATCAAAGAATATTATATTTTATAATAATTGGTGGGGGAGAAATTCACTAACAAAACCCAACAACATTCGCATACGTTCAATCTTTAAAAGAAATTTAACAAATAATTTATATAAATCTAATACAAAGCTATAAAAATGATTGAAGTCTTAAGAACATTTAAATTAATAAATAAATGTATTCATTAATATGTAATTTGGTAATAAATGATGTAAAAAAGAGACAAATATAATCATTTATATAAAAAATAATCTAGTTGAAATAAATAAATAAAACGGTAAAATCAAAATTTTAATATAATTCTTTAAAAGTATACTAAAATCGATAGAAATAAAGAGAAATAAAGGAACGTCTATTGTTGTATGCTTCGAATGAATATGGCAAAAACCATTAGATTAAAACTAAAAAAATATATTATTTAAAATCATTGTTTGATGTCTGGTCAGAAAGACTTAGATAAGGTACAAGAAATGTAGTATCCTACAATTACAGAGATAGAGAGGAGAGTGAAGGAAAATCAAGTATAATGAATTAAGATTATCATGAATTTTAAATATCATAGATTTAAAAAATCTATAAAGCATAGAAGAAGTATATATCTATAAAATACTAGTCCCACTAGACTGTGTATTTAAATATGAAAGATGATGATTAATAAAATAGACAGTCGATCGAGAATAAAGATGAACAAATGTTTCATTCCTTTAATCGTAGATACAGAATTAAAACTTTTATAATAACATTCTTGAAATTAAAAATAAATTATTCGCGATAATTAAAAAATAGTAAAAACAAATACGTAGCAATAAAAACGATCGAGGTATTGAAATAATAAGGAGAAATTCTACAATATGTCAAGTTTAAAAACGTAATTTTTATGAAGTCATAAACTCCTACAGTAATTTTTTATATGTCTGAATATTAGAAAAATAATTGAGTGAAATTCAATGAAAGTACTAAAATAATGAAAGCAAGAAATATGTATGCAATTCCATATAAGAAAAAATTCAATTACTAATAGAGAAATACATTTTTCGATTAGGTATATCAAATAAAATTCTAGCTCTGCTAATATATATGAAACTTGATGGTAATATTGGAAACCAATTAAATAATACTATGACGTCGATATGATTAAAACAATCTCGCTAATTGCACAGAACAGCAGATGTATTTTTCAATTAAGTAAATATTATGTTGTCTCTGAAATGCCAAATAACGTCCTTGTACGTATACAATCATTGTACCTACATAATTCGGAAAAGATTCTACATGAAAATTGAATTTCAGGAGGAAGTAGGAAAGTTCGCTGAAATTTGTTCAATGTGACTTCTGATTACTTGCTCGTAGATATAAGGAATTCGGTAAAAATGCAAGACCTACGAGATAGGAAAATAAATCTAATAAGATCTTAAATCGACCGTTTCATTCAAGAAGATTTTCGACCTATTTTCCCAACGGTAAATCTATTTGTAGTAAAACAATGCGAATCTTTTTTGTATTCTCGTAAAATTTACTTCATGGCAAAATAAAAATTAATGTTTCATGTCAATACTCAATATAAAACGAGATCTTTTACAATTGCAAAATTTCCGGGACCCTCGAATTTTCAATAACGTCGGATTAAATGAAGTCAAATAAAGCTGGATTGATTTATAACACGCGTACACTATATATATATATATATATATATATGTATGTGGGGGAAGATGTGTGTATATGTATATGTATATGTATATGTATATGTATGTATGTATATAATAATTATTGGGAAAATAGTTTTATACTCGTGGAAAGAGAGTGAAGTAGTGAAATGCGTTTTATCGTAAAATAAGGGAAAAGGATTGAAAGTTTACAAAGCAGTATATGATTCGGAAGAAGAATAAGAAGAAGATGAAGAGAAAAACCAATGACGAAACAGCGCCAACTCGTTTTGAATGCGTAGACGACTCGACCTCCTTCCGGCTTTGTTAATATCATACCTCATAAGTTTTACAAACATGGTCGTAAAGGTATTCGCCCAGGCGCAACTGAATAGGAGTGAAGATATATATATATAAATGTATTTCTCACCACTGTTGAGTTTTCCCAATTTTTATATGTATTGAGAGCTTTTTTCGAGAACTCTCTCTCTCTCTCTCTGTATTGCTTTTACTACTTTAGGAACAGAGAATCTTATTAATTCTAATTTACATTGTGTGATTAATGTTCTTAAAAAGAAAGTGAAAGAAAAGTTAATAAAACGGCCTGCTTGGATATTATTTTGGATTCAACTTAATATTATAAAAGTTGTTCGAGACCATTCCTTCAAAAGCCCTTAGAGAAAAAGAGAAACGGTAAAAAAAAAAAAGAAAAAGGTCTGTGTGTCTCCGAATCCACATTGCACGGAAAACAGAGGCCTTATTGTCCTTACGGACAAGACCCATGCAGGGAGAATTTTCGGTTTTGAGAGTCATTACTACTTTAAGCAGCTAGGAGAGAATAACGTAATATTTCTCGTTGCAATATTAACCAAATAATATAAGCAGCACAATTAACTAGAATAGAATTTATTATAGTTTAGTTATATTAATTAATAAGAATAGTCTCTGTTTTAGATCGTGTTTCTGTAATTGCCCTATGAAGCAGAGTGCTAATCTCAGAGCAAATTCACGCGCTTCGTATTGCTTGCCCCCCCCCCCACACCCGTGTGAGGGCAGCGGCACTTTGGATGTGTGGCAAACGCTGGTTCCCGTGTGAGGGCAGCGGCACCTTGGGTGTGTGTGCCAATCGTTGGTCCCCGTGTGAGGGCAGCGGCACCTTTGGGTGTGTGTGTGCCAATCGTTGGTCCCGTGTGAGGGCAGCGGCACCTTTGGGTGTGTGTGTGCCAATCGTTGGCCCCCGTGTGATGGCAGCGGCACCTTTGGGTGTGTGCCAATTAGGTAAAGTAAAGTAGCAATTGCTAATATATTTGTAACAATACGTGTGTAGGATAATATTGGCCAATATTAATTATAGGAAATAGACATTAAGTTGCGCAACCAATGTAAACGGCTTTTTCCTTCTTTTCAACAGAAGAAGGTTTTTTACGCCTAGGACGGCTTTTTCCTCCTTCCGTACACAAGGAGGTTTTTTATGCCTATAGGTAACATTTACAATAAAGATCTTTTTTCCTCAGCCTAATTTAATGTGCCAATTATTTACCCGCTATCTCATCCCTTCCTAAAATATTTATAATAGTAACAAACGCTTCAACAGAAAGAGAATCTCGAAAATTAAAAGGTTTTGAAATCAGATCTTAAAAATAAATTAAAAACTTTTATATAAAAATCAAAAAGGATTTAAATAGTTAAAAATGTGTACAACTTGTTGACAATCTCATTCGACTTATATTTAAAGTACACATGCTGTACACGAAATGCATTAACTTAATAGATATAAATATAAATATCAAGAAACATTCTTGAAAACGATTTTTATAAAAATACTAGTACCACAAATTAATTTCCAAGAACAATACAAAAAAATAAAAATAAAAATAAAAAAAAATTAGGACCGGTGAAAGTATACTGTTCATTTAAGGATATTCTGCGATGGAGATGAAATGTATTAGTATAATAAGTTCGTGCTTTATAAGAGCTACAGTTTTATGGTAAATGTATGTCGGTATGAATTTCTGCGTATGTAGATCGTGATCAGAAACGATAGAACATCGAGTCACGTAGTCGCATATCTTAGGATCATTACAATCTTGTTTCTACTTGAATATATAAGAGAAGAGCTTAGTTCGCAATATCAGTCGCCGTTTGTCATTTAACCAGTAGAGCTTATATTATACTTTAAGGGTTAATGTAGATAAGCACATCCTGTACATAGCCAGATAGTGCTTTGTTATCTCACAGCTTTACTGAAAATTTTCGTCGAATAATAAATCAGTTAAAAAATTCAGGTTCTCGGGTCCTCCCAACCCTCCAGGGAATATGACGATATTAAAGCTCTCCTTAACGCACTTATTTGTATTATTTTTTTTTATTTTTTTTTTTTAACTCAAGACCATAATATCGCTTTGTATAAATAATTATTTTCTAGTAGAGAATATAAAGATAACAATTAAATGCCTCAAGGTTAGGTGCTGTTCCAGTTTTTAACACCATCATTCTATAGCATTTTTTGTACGTGAAACTTGTATGTGAAGTTATTATTCAAATCTATACATTTTCTCTAGCGACACAAATTCCTTTTATATAAAAATGCTTTCTAAAGTAATGAATATTTCCCAGTATTACATATATAAAAAAAATTAAGGTCTGCTTTACGTATTTGGAATTATTTAACGATTATTGTTTATATTACTGTATTATTTGAAAAAACTATTTTCATTAATTAAATTTGTAATTATAAATAACGTAAAATAAATGAAAAAAAAAAAAAATTATACTGAAATTTTAGTTTAATTTAAAGCTGTCGAAGCAATTATTAAAACATTCAAAAACACATAATTTAATTTCAATTATGCCGGTGGGATAACCTTTTACATTTATAAATGTTTCTTTTCTTCGCATAACACTCTTTGTTACGGCTCACTGGCCGAAGGAGTCTTTCACATAAATATGTCCGAGGTATAATAATCTCTAGGAATAACAACTCCTTTGTATAGACTTGAGGGGCAATCAATCTATATATATATATATATATATATATATATATATTTATATGTATATAGAGAAAAATGAAATAACTTGAGGAATAAAGAACCCCAAAAACAATACTCCATAATACGCATAGCAAAACAAATATGTAAGTGCTAGCTTTGACACATAGAGGACGCTCGTTGGGCACGAGCAGCAGGGATTACATCCTGCAGGAGCCACAGAGGCTATAGCCTGTAAAGAGAGAAAAAAAAAGGAAAAGGAAACAGCGCTGGAAGGATAGAAGAGATGGTCACCACATGGCCCTCGCCAACTCCCCAATTGGGGGAAAATTTCAGCACGGCCACCGTCAAGGAAAGGGGGCTCGATCAGGCCCACCACCAGATGATCAACCACCCTCCCCGAGGGATGCCGACCAATCGTCAGGAACAACAGGAGCCTAGGAAAAACCAGCAGAGGGAAAAATATAAAATGAGGTGCGGAAGAGTAAGGAGCACCTTTTTTCTTTGACGAGTATTGCGACACGTTCACAATTGCGTTAGAAGATTACAATAAATTCAATAAATTTATTAAAAACTGAAATATAAAAGCAAGTTTTTCTATTATTTTATTTTATCCCTATCTTCCTCGAGATCACAAATAATATCCTTATGCTTACAAATTTTAAAAACCCTAATCATAACCTGCATTTTTTAAAAATCCATACTGGCTATGATTTTTATTTGCACTATACAGCCTAATATCAGCACCCATACATTAACGAACCGAACGTTTATAATAATTTTATTAAAGCTGTAATTTTTTCATGCATATTCATTTTTTATTGACCTGGATGGCCAATTTATTCGCGAACTTTACAATAAATATTGATGAATAATGCACAACGCGTACTTTCTTTTGCAAAGTAGAGCAGAGTTCTCTATACACGCGCGCGCGAGCGCGCGTGTGTCAAAAAGATTTAAGATGAATAGCTACATTTGGTACAATACGTGAAATTCAAGTATAGAAGAGTCTGCATGGATTAACACTATTATTATACTCATTTCCGAATAATAAAAAAAATTAATAAAGTATTCATCCGCTTTTAAAAATATTTGTTTGATTTAAATTTAGCAGAGTTAAATTTATTTTATGATTACAAATGTAATATTTAAATAATTTACTCAATTTTTATAAATATCTCTTTTAGATCATTAAATATTTAAGCAAAAATGTATTTTTATACTATATTATAACATATTTAATAAGAAATTCATGTAATAATACAACATTTCTAAAATATTACGAAAAACTGATATTTATACAACGATGTTCCATATTTCTAATGTAAACATTATACTTTATGTGTATTGTATGTTTTGAAACCACAATGTAATTATTTATTATTATTTGTTATTTTTCAATAAACACAAGTAATAATAAAAAAATACATATGCAGTGATCACTTGGAATTAATTACATAATTATGTTTTTCCAAATAATTTATTTGATAATATTTATTGTTCATTCTTTAAGTTATATAAAAAGCCAAAATATATGTATATATATTATGTAAAAATTAAGCATATTGCAGAGATAAGGCATCGAATACCTCGAGCACCAGTTTACATTATATCGGAATGGAAATTTTTTGAGCAATACGAAATAATTAGGACAAAATAAATGAGTTTCAACAAAATTAGCATATTTTCCCTCTGTTGGGATTTTATCAGTCTCTATTGTACTTATTTTAGTGGTACGAGTTCGGGAAAAGGGGAAGGGGAAGGGTTTGTACAAATAAAAAGCAACGTTTTCCCGTAACAAATACATAAAACAATTTATTAGCTAACGAAAGTATTATCTTACTTAATTTAACTTATACAATAATCGCAGTCGATCACGGATAGGATCCTTCCGGGCGAATAGAGAGCTCTCTAACCTTAAAATAGTTTTGGACGCAGTGCAATGAACCTTAGCCTGATTTATCTTAACCTATGGCGGAGATATTTCTGAGTAGGCTGAATGACCTTGCTGATGACCTTGCTCTTTACTAAGCTAGGTACGCGAGCCCGAGGTATCCCAAATGGACGTACCCTGATAGGCTATCAAGTATCTTAAGCTTCAAGTGCTAAACACAATACACTTCCTGGGTGAGCTAGAAGCTCCAAATACCACTCCAATTACCACGTAATGTTATATTATACCTTTTTTTCCTATTTAGGCTAGTCAACGACGGCTACGGCGATCTCGAGGATATCTACCCGACTCATTCCTATTCATTCCCTATGTAATTGATCTTTAATCTTATGCTGCCTTATTACTAATGCTTCGTGTAATAGAGCTATAATCCCACCCCTTTAGTGCGCCAGGCGATAAGGGACAACGTTCCCGAACACCCTCTAAGAGCAAGAATACTAGAAAATATACTAATCCTTGTCCGGAAATCTGGAAAATCGTAAGTCTAGAATGGAAGAGAAGGGCGTGGTTATTTGAAAGCATGTACACATGGATTGGAATACGATAGAGCTTATTTTGACAGTCATGTCACAGTTGTGTAGCGTTGTGGCAGATATTAGCTACATACTCACCTATTCAAATTTATATGTTTTGCAAGTACATAAGTATGATCAGCCGTATACATAAGTACCAAAAGGTACGTGTTTTTACGAGATTACGCTTACAAACAGAATTCTTGTAAATAAATAAATGCTTTTTTTTTATATAATAGAATTAATTATATTTTACTGTAAGCATAAACTTCTTTAATATAATTACTTTAAAAGGCAATGAAATATTAAAAATAATAAAAATTATTTTCAAAGATATACTTATGCCGAATTTTCATTTCAATCCATAATCTTAAAATCTCATTTAGCTTACATAGTATTGCAACAATTGTAGTTACCTATACCAATCAGATAGCACTGCTATGATTATTAAGTTATCCTTAAACACGTAAGTTTATTTAGATTCTTACATATTAATTGCTTATTGGTATACGAAAAGCTGTAATATTATATTATCGATTTGACCGTAAGTAACCTTCCCGTAAATTTCTAGTACAATTAAACAGATAAGAAAACAATAACTTAATGAAGTAAATAGTTTTGACAAATACTTGTTATTCATTGAATAATTATTATATTTCTTTTATTCGCTTTATACACAGACTTATAATATTATCTAAGAAGTACTGATTTCTTTCTACAGAAAATAAGAAGCTTTTAATTAAAATTTGTCGCTTCTAGCAAAAAGGAAAATTTTCAAATATAAAGTTTAAAAATACACTTTCTGTAAAAGGGTTATAGGTTACTCTTATGTGACTACTGTATAAACTACACATTCATGTGAAAATTTTCGAAAAAAATCTCAGAAATAATCGTCTATAGATCTATAGCAATTCATTGAAGAATTGTTGACAGAATTGGAAATATTGGCTTAAAAAAATATAATACACTGCAAAATGTATGGAATACAGAAGCAAGAATTATAAGTAAATAGTCTAGTACGTAGATAAAATTCTTGTTGCGGATATCTTCGGAAAGCATAATTTTCCGGCGACACGCGCATCCCAATAAAATGAGACAATGATCCGTACGACGAAGTGCTTATGTATGCTATGCACAATGCAGATTATTTTTATGATTATACTGCCCCGCAAATACCGTAGGATATCGACAGGCCTAGCCTCCCCCCCCCCAAACGTGTGCTACTATGTGGGAGGCGACGTTCGCCGCCGAGGTGGAGACTTCATTGATTGAAAGACAGTTCATTAATAGCCGTCTCGACTTGATAATAAAAACTTTAAAACAACAAGAGTTTCTCTCTCTCTCTCTCTCTCTCTCTCTCTTCAATCACCGACTCCCTCGCATCTCACGCTCAGTCGCGGTAATTATATAAACATCCCCAAAGCTATATAATTAAGATAAAGCATGGGTTTAATGCCTTCGAAAATACTTACAAGCTATTATCATGATTAACTCTTTAAATAATGATACGAGCGAATTCCTTATGTGACGTAAATAGAAAATACCCTTCTGATGTAATAAGATATTATGCAATGGATATACAGGTGATTTTGCTGCGATTTCTTCAATGATTTATTGTTTTTGTTATTGAATAACTGATAATCTTTTTTCGTCTTCACAAAATAAGACTATAAAGTTTTAGTTTTAAAAAACATATAAAATTCATAATCAAGGTTTATTACAATAATTTTATTGAAATGAACATATTTAACGGTAAAATATTAAATATTTTTCTTATTATTTTCAAAAGTACACATTTTTCTCGACACAATCAATATGAAATATACCGCAATACGAAAGAGTAGTCTTTTTTAGATATAAAAAGAAAATTATTTTTCTAAGTCTGAGGAGAATCAATAAGTCCTTTCTAGATAGAGAAAAAAAATGCATCAATAGATAAAGGAAGGCGAAAGAGGCAGACTTGGTGCGCATACGATGTTGTTATAGAGGATCACGAAGCAAGAACTGAATCAATGAACAATCCGGAAAACGGCGAATTACATTAAATTGACTCGACTCTGGATCGTTTAATCTCGATTGTTGTATCTTTGGACTTTAGATAACAGCGTTGAAAGCTAATCGTCAGGCATTGAAAGCGTGCACTATCGGCCAATAAACAAAAACGAAGCGAAGGCATGCTATGTCAAAAGGATATTTGAGGTTGATCTTTTGTATGCTCCTCAGCCACGAGGAAATAATTGTGACGAAAATTATAGGGGGCAGGGGAAACTTAGCAAGAAACTCGAGGATGAGGGGCACAACAATGAACGGAAGTCTTATTTTGCTCGCCAACGACAATCAACATTTTTAGAGAAATAAAGCTACTCCAGTTCAAATACAGACATTATTTCATTGTTCCATTACTTATACCCTCAGACAAAAACAATATCGATATTGTAACGGCTCAATATTACAATGAGAATATTATTACAACTTTCTTTATCCGACGTAATATTGAATAATTCACACTAATGTTACGGTATTATCATCTTTTGTTAAACATAAGGTTTATTTTTCATACATCAAGCTTAATTTGACATTTTACATTTTAATATTACGATATTGCTAAATCATTATAAGCGTTCTACTTATCGAGACAATTAGATAATGCTATATTTATAATATTTTACGCTCAAGTAATATATATATATATATATATATATGTATACAGAAAAAAATCTTTTAATTCTTTCAATACGATTGTCAAGTTTGAATACATTTTGTTAATATGCCGTAGAATATATTTGTCTGGCTCTTATCTAAACTAATATTTGTTTACGATATCACATAACTTACAACACATTCAAATAAGTTCAATAAAATATTTAAACAGGAACCATATTTTGTAAATAGATCGAGTATTTCTATATAACACATTTGACGCTCTAACGTTTTTACTCGTTTAATTTGTAAAATGAATTTCTCCATTGTAATTCTATTGTTCTTATCACTAAGTACTGGTGAGTTAAGATAATATTTTATTTTTAATTGAAAATCTATCTATACTTTCCTTTTTAAAACAATTTTCATTCGATGAGTCCAATTAGTTGAATGTATTTTTTATTTTTTTATAAATTTTAAATACGTATATTTAACTTCGTGACATGAAATTTAAGATTTAAACGTTTACGTAAACTTTATTCAAGCTAATTTTCTTTCCCTCGACAAATAATTATAATAAAATTAGTAGTTTATTGTATATCAAGTGCTTTAGAAATAAGTTAAAATCCAAAAAAAAGTTAATAATAAGTGATAATGCCTCTTGCGTAATAAATATTATGTAGAAATGAAGTTGAATGATAATTGTACGTTTCAGCCGCTTTGAGCAAAGATGTAAGAATATACGGTGGAATGGACACCAACATAAGGTATCATCCGTACGCAGTATCAATACGCCATTACGCAACGAACCATCTCTTATGCACTGGCTCAATTGTTGGCAAAAAACACGTTATAACATCAGCGCACTGTATTTCACCATTCATTCCAGAATACGTTCTGCTCAGAGTATTTTCGGGAACAAGTAGTTCCTCTAAAACGAGCAGCTTCTCTTCTAAAGTATCGGATATAGATGTTCATCCAGGATTTTTGAACTCTATGGATGGCGATGCCGTTTATCGATACGACCTCGCTATTCTCACGGTATGATAATTTAAACCCAATTTAAACCGTTTCATGCTCAAGTTCTTAAATACATTTATACATTTATGTCAAATATCGTCGTTATTACCGTTATTACTAGAAAAAAAGAATAAATAAAAAAATATGTTCTTTTATCAAATAATTCAAAATCAGTTGTATTAACAGAAGACATTTCCAATTTCCAACTAAATTAAAAATTTTCTCTACCTTTACAAAATTTTAAACTAAAATACAGATATTCAAAAATAATTGTAATTTTTTGAACAGCTGTTAAATCGTATCAGCGTGTTTTCTTTAAAAGAATCATTGCGCGGTAAACATGAAATATTTTTTCATTATGTGTATATTGATTTATTATGTGGGTCAGTTATTTTCTTAAAACGCAAATAATCCCTGATTTTGTACGTATAAGAAAAGAAAATGCATAGAATATTTTGCTTACAGTTGAAAAGTAGCTTGTTTATTATTACATATATTTTAAAGCATCAAATTTGAGAAAAATTTATTAAAGCACATCATAATGTATATCATTTATAGAATTATGAAAATACAGAAATTAAATAGAAATCAAATATACGTTGGCTCGGTAGACATAAAATTTTTTACTTTCCAGGATATTTAATCTCGCGAAAGCAGTTTGTGTACTTACATTTTGTATCCGAATTAGCGACAATTTTAATAAATTTAAAGTACTGTCCGATGAAATCTACAAGTCTAGGGGCGAAGGAATAGTATGGTTATAGGAAAAATCTAATGAGAGTAACATAGAGTTTTCAATCTCGACTATTAAGTTTCTAATGGTGAATTGAGCTTAAGTAAACCGAGTGAGTCGATGAGTCGTCGAGCGCAGCTTGACCGGAGATAGACGAGGACGTGCTTAACTCGCACTGAGATTGTCCTCTTTGAAAGGATGGACTTATCCCGCATTCGAATCTCGTATCGGAAGTAATGGATACTCGAATAATCCTGAAAAGCACGGTTGTTTAGGAAGAATGAAAATAGGAAATAAACGTAGCCTAGCCGCCCATTCCCAGATTTCACGAGGTCGACGATCTATTGCTTTCGAGCGCCCTGAGATGCTTTAGTACTTGTTGGGTGGTCGGGGCAATGGGAGGGGGAGCGGGAGCTGCTTTGTACCTCTTAGTATTTAAGTCATGCAAGGCTGGGCCGATAAATGCTGGCCTTTCAATTCTTGGCTGAGCATTTTTAGTATGATGAATTCAGCCACGTCCATCTAACGTTCCTAGCGCTTATTTTTTTCTTCTTTTACGCCAGTGATTTCCACAATTTTCGTAGAGGATGACGGGATGGATGAGGAGCTTGGTAAACACGCGGCGTGTGTAAAGTAATCGCGAACTGGGGAAAACATCTCTGACATACCAGATTTTACATGAAAAATGTTCCTCCGAATCTACGGATTAAATTCAACTCATCAAGTTTTCACAGTTGCCGATAAACTTTTATGTTATTTTATATATGGCGAGACAGGGGCTTGCTTAGACTTATTCGATAAGAGTTATTTTAATATAATTTCAAGAGCATCCATGACTTTTCAATGCTAGATTAAGGATGGTTTTTATTATGACTTGTTGAGTTTTAATCAAAAATTAATTTCCAAATGCGCGATATATTTTCATACAGAATGTCGACAGAACGCATGCAATATAAATGGAAAATAATTTCTATGCGTAGTTTTTTCGGGATAAATTGCAAGGAGGATTTATGGTATTGTAGTTTTTGGCTCGGATCAATAATAATGCTGCTGGATCATCAATTTCGATCACAGACGACCATGACAACGTAAAAATGTTTTTAAAAATGTCTTTAAGAAGTACGACGCTTGTAAGTGCATTATTGTACATACGTGGGTAATAGCATACGTGAGGTCGAAAAAACGCATCATACCTAGAATTATGTACGCGGTCTTCCATGCCGTAGTATTTTATTTTATTAAAGATATTGTAGAGCGCGGTAAAAGTTTCTAACTTTTGACATAATCTCGATTTTTACATACGAAACAGCTAGTTGGGATTTCCAAGAAATCTCATTCAATGTTTGTAAATATTTCTTGTACATTAAAAATTATGTTTACATTAGATAAAACTGATGTCTCACATGGAGATTAAATAACAATGATTTAAATTCGATATTTGGGACGAGACCGTACCGTTCCTTTCTTTTTCATAATATTGTCGTGAAAATTTAATAAATGATTTTTTCGAAATGAAAAACCATGAAAAACAATTTAATAGAATCTCTGTTATATTTTATAATTTAATAATAATTTTATTTGACTTTCAAAGGTGAAAAAAGGATTCGATTACAACGAATTACAAAATAAAATCGAGCTTCCGAATTCTAATGTTTGGTATGGAGAAATAGCTGTTATGGTTGGATGGGGTAAGAAAGGAGAAAAGGAGCCTCGTATAACAGAAAACTTACAAGAAGCTTTTACGGCGGTCGTTAATAAAAAAATCTGTTCAAAATCCCATCCATTCACGATAAGTGACGATCAAATATGTGTATTTAAGTCTGCAGGAGTCGGTATCTGTTTTGTAAGTTTACGACTTTAACTATTATTTTTTTCTTTCCTTTCTTTTTTTTTCTTTCATTTATCCAGTTCAACAAAATATAATATTATTTTAAGGCTACTGTTTAACATATTTAATGATAATGTTTAGCTACTTTTAAAGTTTGAATTTACGATTAAATTCAAGTGATTAAAGTGAAATCTAGTATCATCAACTTGTTCCACATTAATTTTATAAATATAATTTCCGAAAACTATTTCCGCGTACAAGGTAAATAGCTTAAACTGAAATGTCTTTTTAATTTAACAGGGGGATGTAGGTGGTCCTTTGGTTAGCAATGGAAAGCTAATTGGTATTGCATCGTTTGGGGTTCCATGTGCCGTAGGAGTTTCCGACATATTCACCAATGTATTTGAATGCATAGATTTTATACGATCTATCGTCCCATACGAAAAATCCTAGTAAATAGACATGAAATTAAATTTAAAGCCTAATTTTTATTGTACAGTTAATAATGATAAATCTATTAAGTATTAAAGTTTTATTTTTTACTGTAAATTAAAATTTATTGTACGAATATTGTACATGATATTTAATTTTTAAGATAATTATGATAAATTTAATATACACGTATATAAATTATTAAATTTAAAGCTTAAAATAAGCAAAAGAATTTAAATCATTTTTGATTTGATGTGATCCAAATTATTATGCTTAAGACAATTGATGAATATTTTTAATAAAAATTATTTTCAAGATAATAAATTTACCATATTTAAAATTTAAGTTTATTTAGTACTTGTTCTTTCAAAATAAAATAATAATTTTTTATAAAATTGTAATGATTAAATAATAAATATACTGTTAACATAGGATTAATATTGAGTTGCGTCAAATATATGAATTAAATTAAGACTGATAAGATTTTAAAGAAAAAATGTTTACATTTAAATCTAATATTATATTTTTATATTTACACTTACGTTCTGATAAAACATACCTAAAGTTTTTTATGTCACCTTAATTGCAAACATAATACATTAGGCCGTATATTTTAATACATTGTTTGTACAGGATTTGACGTAGTTTTCAGCTGATAAAATAATTGTATTTTATATAATAATATATAAAATTAGCGAAAAACTTATAAAATTATACAGTTATGTACATTTAATGTTTCATTAGTTTAGTAAAAGGAAAGATTGAAAACTATTCTATCATTAACTTTTGTTGCAGCGTTTGTTACTATTATAAATATTTTAGGAAGGGATGAGATAGCGGGTAAATAATTGGCACATTAAATTAGGCTGAGGAAAAAAGATCTTTATTGTAAATGTTACCTATAGGCATAAAAAACCTCCTTGTGTACGGAAGGAGGAAAAAGCCGTCCTAGGCGTAAAAAACCTTCTTCTGTTGAAAAGAAGGAAAAAGCCGTTTACATTGGTTGCGCAACTTAATGTCTATTTCCTATAATTAATATTGGCCAATATTATCCTACACACGTATTGTTACAAATATATTAGCAATTGCTACTTTACTTTACCTAATTGGCACACACCCAAAGGTGCCGCTGCCATCACACGGGGGCCAACGATTGGCACACACACACCCAAAGGTGCCGCTGCCCTCACACGGGAACCAACGATTGGCACACACACACCCAAAGGTGCCGCTGCCCTCACACGGGGACCAACGATTGGCACACACACCCAAGGTGCCGCTGTCCTCACACGGGAACCAGCGTTTGCCACACATCCAAAGTGCCGCTGCCCTCACACGGGTGTGGGGGGGGGGGCAAGCAATACGAAGCGCGTGAATTTGCTCTGAGATTAGCACTCTGCTTCATAGGGCAATTACAGAAACACGATCTAAAACAGAGACTATTCTTATTAATTAATATAACTAAACTATAATAAATTCTATTCTAGTTAATTGTGCTGCTTATATTATTTGGTTAATATTGCAACGAGAAATATTACGTTATTCTCTCCTAGCTGCTTAAAGTAGTAATGACTCTCAAAACCGAAAATTCTCCCTGCATGGGTCTTGTCCGTAAGGACAATAAGGCCTCTGTTTTCCGTGCAATGTGGATTCGGAGACACACAGACCTTTTTCTTTTTTTTTTTTACCGTTTCTCTTTTTCTCTAAGGGCTTTTGAAGGAATGGTCTCGAACAACTTTTATAATATTTAAAAAAAACAGTTTCATACATTGGATCGTTGTTTTTATTCAGAAATACTTGTTAGCTCATGTAAAAACCCAAAGTGTAGGAAAAAACTCTTTGCATTAACTACTTTTATTCCTTATAAGTTAAATAATAATGATTGTGAGAACAAAAATTAAAAATAAAAACAAAATTAATTCATCACAGATTATAATAAAAACTAGTAATTAATCCTAGGATATTTATGTATAGTTTTTTGCTAACAATTGTTCACTACGAATTAAAGTAATATTAATTAATATAAAAGATAGTTTTGAAAAAAAAATTATTATTGCATTAACTATAAAAAAGTAATTTTAATTAATTTTAATTATCCACATACCTTCTTATGTTACATAATTAGTTTCTTGAAGGGATTAATTCAAGTATTTGAAAAATTATTAATATATTAGTTATAATGCTGTTTATTATTAAATTTTACTCGATACTTCGGACCTATGATTCGTGATCTTGGATAAAAATTGGATCGCGTTAATATGAAATTATAATTTGTCTTATTATTCATACCAGGTAACAAGATAAATATTTGTCTACTGAATGTAGAATATATTGGAATCAATTTTTCTAATGCTTATTGGAAATTATATATTATTGTTGTTGTTGTTGTTGTTGTTGTTGTTGTTGTTATTGTTAAATGTAATATTGTGTAATATACAATCTGTATTGTATTATCACATTACATTAACTAAGTCTTGCAATACAGTGAAGTAAGCCAATAAGCTAATACACACGCAAAAATGTAATGTGGATACCCAGCTAAAGGCACTAGATTGAAAACTTTCAAGAACTTAATATTAATACATACAAAGAAAATCATCAGAAAATCTACAATAGTATCAGATGTTATCCAGCAGGTATACTCTGCACGCAGAATTTGTAATTTCTAACACTAAAAGTCTTCTAAAAACCAATAACAATTATCATGCTTTCATATGCAACTCTTCTCTCTCTCTCTCTCTCTCTCTCTCTCTCTCTCTCTCTCTCTCTTTGGTATCTGTTCAGAAAAAATCTGTTTTGTTCTGTTGAGAATCACTCATAGAACGTTTTATGTATTCTTTAGAATAACGGATTAATTTTCTGCGTACAATCGAATTGTAAGAACTAATGCTAAGCGATTGTTCCGTACAATGACATGTGTGGTATTCTCAAGTTATACGTGCATATACAGATGTGCAGTATAATGAAAAGCAAGTATAAAATTACAAATGGTAATAATTTTTAATGAAGTAATAAAGATTTTGAAACATTTGCAAATATAATATTATTAATATTTCTAAATATTTCCAAACATTTTACAGAGTAACATCGGCACCGTATTATAGAGTTATGAAATTAACTGATTAGGGTATTAAAAAAAAAAAAGTATTAAAGGAAAAACAAGATGAGACTTGTATATCGCAATTTGAAACATTATTTAGTCAGGATGTGTAATAATTACTTGGGAATTACGCAGTTACAAAGTGTACGTGTAGAAAAAGAAGAAAATATGAGAAGCGCATGGGAGTTGCGTTACGCGTTTATGTTTCGCTTATAAAATTAAGTAAAAAAAAAAAGATAAAGAAAATAAAAACGAGAAAGAAAAAAATGAGCCGGTGGAAAAGAGCAGGAAAGGCTGCATAAAAAATTTAACTGCAGGAACAAATTAGTCCACTCGAAATGGAACACTGGCAGAGTCAAGAATACATGAGTAAACGACTCAAGGGTGACACTCTCCAGGAATGGCGTTGAAATTGCATTAAAACGAGATTGCGCTCATGACGCGAATAGGAAGCTTGGAAGCTCGTTCCTCATGACTCAGTAATCGGCACTGACGTTCGCTCCGCGATATCCTCTGCAAATGTAAAGATGCTAATGCCACAGGAACACTGGATTCGCACTATTATTACGAGCATTAGTATTTCGAGATCGATTGCACAAGACAATTGCGATATATTGAACTCGACTACGACCTACCTTCCCACATTCACAGGATTTTCTTTCATTAGAATTTTCCAATCTGTTTCGTGTTCTTATGTACTATCCCTCGTTCTATGATTAACGTATGGATACCGATCGAATACCTTACTCCAGTGACATTTATTCAAATATTAATGCTCGATCAACGATTGGAGTCGATCAATCAGGCAGTTGAAATCGATTAGTAATAATAACCATTTGTGACATCACCAATACATTAAATAATGCGGTTTCCTTCATTACACCGATATTATTGAGGTTCCGGCTCCCCTTAACGGCCCTTATTCAATTATGAAATTCTTTAAAAACTTCAAAAACGTTGAATTAAGCTCTGGAAGATATATACATATATGTTTGAAGACTATATATTTGAAAGATTCCATCGAAATGTAATATTGCTTACAATCTAAAATAGTAATAAATATTTATACGATAGGCGAAACTGCGAAACAATCGCAGTTCTCTAGGCACGCACGCGACCATGTAAATACTATACCGTATAAAAATAGGTTCAATATAATGGCGCTTGGAGAAAATCGAAATATATATTGAGATAACGCGATCTTTTAGCATTTCGAGGGACATGTACACACACGTCTGTCGGCCATTGACATTATTGAGGCATGGAAATACAGGAGTTTAATCGGTATTTGCATAATTATTGGGAAGCTCGGAACCATTTACTTTCGTCCTATATCATTGTTAGGGCGGGGCGCGAACCGCGACACTTTTCATTAGAGCGGCGACTGTGAGTGGGTGGGGGCCGAGCCATGGAAAGCGTTTCGTCGGCTGCTTCATTTCTAATCATGTCGCGAAACCTGAGTGGTTTACTGCTGCTATAGCGGCTGATGAACTGATTACAGTTACTGACTTGGCAGCTTTCGATCTCGGTTATCGCTTCCCATTTCCCAAATAATGATCGAGAACGATTTCGTGCGATCGAATCGAGTTTTTGTTCTCAATGCTCCGTTACAGCGATACTTAATTTTACCACGATTGCACAATGACGATTTCATACCGGCATTATTTCAATATGAACTGCGCTGATTTTATTTACCTTTATTATTTTTATTGAAGAATCAAAAATTTAATATACCTCCATTCAGAGCTTTATGGATTCTTAAATAAGGTACGAGATAGCCTTTAAAGAAATTATACACGGGAATTTAAAATAAGACGAATTTGTAGAGAGCTAAGAGAGGGAGGGAGAGAGAGAGAGAGAGGGAGAGAGAGAGAGCCGATCACGCATGCTATCTAAGAAATAAATCGATATTAAATATTTTCAATATTTTTTCCTGCTTTGAAATTTTTTATACCACAACGGAGGTATAAGCTATATAATGCAGATTTTCCAAGGGAAGCGTACAGTTTTTAAGGAAGAAAACTTACCAATAACTTCGTCCATCTTCAACTAGATTTAAAGAACGAATGCTTTCGATACAAATTCCGTCAAAATTTCCTTGGAAAATATTCCATTACTTATGTAAGCAACAAGTTTCGATACAGACTTGACGTTACAATTCCGAGCATTTTGCTTTTGTAATACCTGAATGTCGCTTACTTGTCGAAACTGCACGAAACTCAGAATTTTTCCATTAAATATTACAAAAGTAAATCGATAATTAGCTGTTTGAAACTAATGATTATTTCAGTAAATTTTCATAAATCAGCACTTCAATATTTGCTCATTAATTATTACCATAAATATGTAAATTATTAATATTATTATTATCGAATAATCTTTGATAGAAGATTAGTGCTTAGATAAAAACATTTGTTAAATATTTATCGTCAATTGACGTCAATCGAGTTGATATCATTTTATATAGACTCAGGAAATGTAGTTTTTTTCTATATCTAAAAGGCTTAGATCGGCTTCCAGAATATTGTGTTCTACATCAGTTTTTCAACTACGTATACGTGACAGAGATTATAAATTTTATTATACTTTGTTATTTATGGGTGGATAATTTTTAAAAAATACCATTAGGATGTTTTTAAATTATTGAATAAAATATGGAATATTTAATCGTTGGAAAAGTATTTTTCAATTAAATGTACGTAAGAATCTATGAATGATATATACTCATTTTAACATTTACAAAATAGTAATTTATTTACACAGATTAATATTTGTATATTTACAACTTTGTTATTTAAGATCAATAAATGTATATTTCAAATTTGGATATACGCTACTATAATTATATTCACATTCTTGGGTTCCAAGAATATTTCAATATTCAAAATTAAAATATTTAATTTTAGTTCATAAAAAATACATAGGTATTTATAGATTTGTTTTATTTATATATATATAGTATCTGCATTATTATGACTAAAAAAAATTGTACAAAAAAAAAAGAAAAAAAAGAATTATGTTAAAACTGAGTTATTCATTTTTCTACTTAAACGCTTTGTATCCATTTTACAATGAAAGTATGAAGAATAATGAAAATATTAATAACATGCTTAAATCTTTTGTGTCTAATTTTCTATTTGGAATATATTTCTTTTTCAAATGAAAATCTTGAATCTTATTTTCATTAGATTTACTAAAGATGGAAAAAATATTAGATAAGACATTTTTACTCTATTTTTAATATTCTTCAGAATTTCGAATTAATATATGAAATAACAATTTCATAATAAATAAGAATCTTAATTTGATAATTATTGAAATAGTACGGAAAGGGAAGTTACAGCAGTAAGTCGAATCGGTGATTACAGTTGCCAAGATCAAGGATTTTCGGGAAATTCGAGGGTATTATCAAGTGTAAAAGTTTAGGCGTTAATGGAGCTCTGGTTCTGACATTAAAATAAAATTGCTTTGTTTCCATAGACACGTGAGGGCACGTAAGGGTGTCATATGCAGCAGCCGAGATGTGTATAACGCGAGACTCTATTATTGTGCAAATCAAGAGAAATGCAAATCGGAGTCGCATTTGCATGCCGGATTACGCGTCCGAGCTTTTAACTCTGACGGAAAAATAAAGAATATATCAGCTGTAAATTGAATGTCGCAGTGCAGTTGGATCAGAGCCCGGCGGCTATCTGTACTCTTTTGTCCTTGTCTTGACCTTAGCATCCTCCCGTCGAGTAGGAATCGCGATTTTTTTCGCATGTTCGAGCATAGATGACTCGCTGGTCGATATAGATGCCGGAAGGGGGGGGGTAGCGATAATTTCAAAATACGCTTTAGCGAACGCTTAAACCGAAAGCAAATAAAGACGGAAGAAAGGAAGGAAGGAAGGAAGGAAGGAAGGAAGGAAGTTTAAGCGATCCTAAACCAAGAAATTATTCTTTCAAGTTACACCTCGAAATAACGAGGGCTTTAGAGAAAAATAGAAAATCCGCCCTTTAGCGGGTTAAGCCCCACCCCCTCTTTCTCTCTCTCTCTCTCTCTCTCTCTATACTGTATAAACAAACTTGGAAATGTTCCGGTTATGTATATGTAAACGTAATTTGATTCGACATGATCCAATGATTTCTAACTCAATCAGACCTTAAACGTACCACAAAGTTTTCCTAAGTGCGTTACTTCGCGCAAGATTTGTTCCGAGCTCTCATTCCCATTCCCTTGATTGCCAGGGATAATACCAACTCTTTTTAAATTGTTCTCTACGTGCAATAGCCTTGCCATTATTCAGAGCCCATTAATGCGTTGGCAAGCCCGCGTTCCTGTTGTCGCGCGCGAATGACATTCCCCGTTATTCCGTTACTAATAGCAGCGGCCCTTTCATATTGTCCTTTTCTGTGTTATGATTTTTACTGCAAAGGGTTAGTGCTGAATAGCTTATTGACTGCTTGCGCGGGTAACTCAATAATAATTAATCGGTTTCCAGGTGTAATCATACGCGGATATCGTTTAAATGCCTCCACTCTTTCGTTAAATGTATACTACCAATCAATATCATCAGGCTTCGTTTGGACTAAAGCTTTTTTTATTTTCACGAGGATTATTTTCCAATCCGTTCTATAAGCAATTTAACTATTTACCTCGTTTCAAATAAATTTTTACCTAAAAATAACTATCAGGAATTTCATAACTCAACATGTGCAGTCATTTTATCAAAACTTTTATTTTTAACATTATTTTCATTATTATTTTCAAAACAGTAGAAATTTCTTTTACTTATTTATACATCTTCATTTGATAGTGATTCTACTTACAATTGACCTATATTTTACATCTTGTCTCCCTTCTCTTTCACTCCCGAATAATTAAAATTAATTAAATTAATTAAAATTACCATATACTATATTTATTTTTAAAAAAGCAGTGACGAGCAAATGAAATTAAAAAAAAAATTGTATGTTTATTCATTTATCGTTATATACTGATATAAATTGGTAAATGTAACTTACATAAATCGATACGAATAAAACATTAATGAAACAAATTGAAAAATTAATTAGTCAATATTGTAATTGAAAGAATTAATGGAAATAAACAAATTAAATATTGAGAATGCATGTTTTGATGATTTAATGAATGAATATACACGAATGCAGAGTTTTACAAAATACATTTTATTTATATGTAAACTGCTCGATACATTATAAAGTGGAAATAAATAACAAAGAATTAAAAACCAATGAATCAGAGCTCATTATTATTGCCCTAAAAGCACTTGAAACATTTTAAATGTCATTCAATTTCTCACTTTTTAAATCGAAGTCGCGTTTCCTTTTAATAGCAGTCTACTTCGATCAATGAAACTTTGAAAAAAAAAGAAAAAAAAGATCGTTCGTTGAAAGAAATAAAAGAAATGCAAAACTACATTGTATACGTAGCAAAGATAATATGAACAGGGCTCGATTTATGCTATCAGGATGCTATAAATAATTTCAAGCCGGCAATGGTTTCGAAATATTACTGATTTAATTACTCGATGCGGAATTGTGGGTTCCGTAAGTGATTAGGAAATGAAATATTAGAACTAATCGATGTATACTAAAATTATCATTTTCACATTTCGTCTTTGCAAGTAAATGGAATTTTTCTAAATATGAATTCAATTTTTATACTAAGAGCTATACAACTTGTTTAAATATTTTTATATTTTTTAAATATTTTAATTATTTATTTTAAAACAAAATAAATCGATTTCATCTACCGGCAAATTACTTTTAATAGCCAATAAACAATTTGTAAATCGTATTCTTTTATTTTCAATTTAACATAAATAATTGTACTCTATTTCTAATATAATAAAGCACTTATTGACATAAATAGAAAAAGAATATGTGGGAACTCGGGAAATTATTCAACTACTCTTTCGAATAGATAACTGCAGAATATTGATTTTTTTATCATTGAATGCCGTAGGATAAAGCTATCCAATATTCATTTTCATATATAGTTTTTCCGATAAATTTCTCACAATAGAATGGTTAAGAAAACTTGTTATTTGATATAACAAATATTGGTAATAACTTTTAATAGTTTTTTATCGACTCTCGGCCCATGTGTTTAATCATTATATAACAATGTGAGGATTATAGTTCAAAAAGCATATATTTTTTTCAATTATAATATTTTGCATCACAATATTTTATGAGGAAGGAAAACAAAAGACTTTCACAAGATTAATATATGACAATTAAATTATTATACAATTATACTACTACAGTTTTATAAAAATTAATTACTGTCTAAATAATAGCTATCAATTAATAGAATTGCTAGACAGTATTTCTTACATTAAAATAAAATATTACAAGATTACAATGCAATTAATTCGATTAGATGAAATATTTATAAGTACATAAATGTATGCAAACATTCGTAGCTGACATGGTTATGACTGTATGGAAGTTCATGCACTGGTAATAAATTTGTTTACTCTGTATATCTTGTTTCCCTCTCTTTCACCTCCATTCTTTTCTACACATTGACAAGCTTCCTTTATAAAAAGTATACTAAAGTCACTCATGCCAATACGCACACGGAGAAAGTAAATCGGTAAGCTAATCAATCAAGGCTTTCCCTGATTCACTTAAAGTTATTGTTAACACAACTCGATCATTGAAGTGAATTACTGAAAATATTATTACTGATTCCTACTTACTATTCTCAATAATATTATGCATTACATTCTCTCCTACTTCATTTCCATCATTGTTTAACTAATTTAACTCGCAAATGGCACAGTACCGCACAAAACATAAAACATAAAAATTTATCGTCGTATTTTGATTCAATTCAATGGAATCAATTTAATAAAACGTATTAAAAAAACCAACAAATAGTCATAAAATCATATTATGTAAATATAATAAAAGTCTGAATTACATTAAATGTATAGAACTATTAATTATCACAATTATTAATTAAAATACTTAATTGTTGAGACAATATTATTAATTAAGAAAACTTAATTCCAATCACATTTCTGATAAAACTAATGATGATTTTAATAAGTTTTCTTTTGAATTCAAATAATATATTCTAATTCATTGAAATAGACTATCCATTAGAAAAGTTTTTTTAATTCATATAATAACTTTACAACTAATAATTTCATTCATTTTAATAATTAAAAATTGTTATTTGAATAAAAATAGTTACTTTGAGGTTATGATATTTTAATGACCTTTTGCACTTGTATTGGGAATAATTTTTCGCCGTTATAAAATTTTTATAAATTATAAGAATTGTTTTAAATTTATAAACTGTTTATAATTTGTAAATTTTAGTACTTTGTTATTATTCTGTCATAAAATTTGTACAGCCATTACTTGATAAATATGAATTATGATAATAATTTTTTAATATTTCTATTACCGTCATTTACTGTCAATTATAATTTAATACAAAACGGTACTTTTAAGGAATGAATATTTTTTAAATAATAAAATTAATTTCTTTGCATTATTATAATTTCAACTGAAATGATGAAATAAATTAACCGAATGGATCGTGCATGTAAATGTTTCAAGTACTTAAATAATTTTCTAATTTTGTGACTTACTTTATGTAAAAAAAACTCGAATTAGGGAAAAAAACTGCCTTGGAAGTTCCTGGAACACGTTGAAAAGAAGTCTTGGCAGCTAGAGGCTAGTGAGTCAGGCGTGGAGATGGTGTCCAAATACCGTTAAATATCCTAGAAGATGAGGATGATCCTCGGCCATCGCCGCTCGACACAAGTTTTACAGCACTAAGAATCAAACGGAACTTCGTTTGGCGCCAATAATATTTGTTCTAACCGATCGCTTCATCGAGAAAACAGGCTTTGTGACTTGACTCGATAACACTGGCGCTTCTCCTCTTACAAAAAATTCAAAATATTCTCCCTTCGACGAGCCGAACTCAGCCGAACTCCTGGAACCCCATTCCTTCGGGTCAATCAAATGTAGTAAACTTTAAACTGTTTTATAAACAGTTGATCGAATTCACTGTAGAAAACGTCGACTTATTTATAATAGTTATTTCTACGTGAACTATTATATTCTCCAAGGTTTAAAATTTTTACTTGTTATTTCATGTAATTGTTCTGTAGTATTTATTATGTCGCAATGCATGGAAAAAAACATTTCTTATTACTGAGTATGAATTGAACTTTTTAAAATTCGAAAAATAAAGTTCAAATGTTAAGAAATGAATTCGTGTTTAATCAGCTCATTTATAATTGCAGATTCATACTTTTTTTTTCTCTTTAAATTACATTTTAAAAATCAAAGCGGAACAATCAGCTCATTCACGAGATACAAACTTTTATGTTAAAATAACCTATTCAAATAATTTAATACAAACTTGGTAAATTAATTAAAATTTATATATTATTAATAATACTAATTTATTTGCGCTCTAGTATGAGTTTAAGTGTACGCTAATTTTATCCAAATTCAGTTAATTATTTATGCTTTTTATTATGAATTTTATTATTTAACGGAGCTCGAAGTAATTTTAACAGTATAATGGCACAACAAGATTAATCAGTTTTTTTCAATTCATGTGAACTTAGAGTAATCAAAGATATGTATATATTCTAGGGACTATTATTATTTCAGTAAATTAAAAATTTTTATCTTTGTCTTATAAAAATAATTCATAATCTTTATTTCAATGAGATGGAAAATAAAATACACACGACTGTTCTTTGAAATCTTTAAAAATATTAAATCGATTTTTACTACAGTTATATCGATATGCACATTCTATTTTTGACTACAATAATATGAAATATTTTCTTATCCGCCCTTGACACTTTTTCTCCGATTTTTTTTATATCTTTTGTTGAATTCTATTGACAATATAGTTCAATATCTTTATATATTAATCTGATAATGCAAATGAAGAAATATGATATTTTCTTTGGCATGAGATTTCTCTTAAGATTGTAATATATTAAAATAAAGATTTTAATAAAAAGATAAAAATTTAATAAGCACAATTCCCATTTCATATATCTTAATAATTTGAAACGTTTTATTTTTGTAAACGACGCAAATTTATATCCATATAGCTTATAAATATAAAATGCTAAGATTGAAAATGATTAAGGAATATTCTGAACATAGGAACTTTGCACACTTTATAAAGTACCTTAAAAGTATAAACTAATTATTATATTACAAATTCCTGACAATTAAACAGTAACCCTATATCAAAAGGTTCTTTCGATGTATAAAAAAAATTATATGTATATAAAGTATGAATAAGTGTAAAGTCAAGGTCCTATAATAGTAATGTGTAATGTTATGTGAGCCGTAAAACTCGCAGATACTGACTTGCTACTTTTATTCGACTTCCTATTGATAACTGAGGCCTAATGCATGAATTCCAAAATGCTGGTCTCCTATAAACGTACCTAAATAAAGCGTTTGTCGAATAATTCCAAAGTATCAGCTACAATGATATTTATCGCCACTTGTGAGGCCATCGTTACTCGATTGAAATTACGACGACACCCGTGAGAAATTCCTTTTCATCCTGTCGATTGCCCCGTACATGGGACTGGGTAAAGGCAACGCAAATGTGAAAAAATTACAGAAGAAGAGGGAGTCAAGAGGCTTATGAAGATAAAAGAGTACGGGTCAGGAATAACCAGATGGGCTGATCGGAAAACTATTAAACGAGCAATTGTTTGTTTGTATGCCCACTCTCCACTCTATTCAATATTTTTTTATTTAAGATTTAATGCGGCTACTTCTTTCAATCGCTGTGCATGTTGCAGTAAATCATGTGGGTTTATTGTAATCAATTGAATAGAACGTTTTAGAATTAACTTAAAAGACATTACGTAATAAAAATTTACAGAACTTTTTACAGATTTACAGAACAGAAAAACTCTATAATTCCGGTGTCCAATATCATAATATACGCAGCTCGATCGCGATTAAATGTTAAAACGAGGTGAAAGAAAAACGGGAGAGGGAAAATACTAATATGGTAGATGAAATCGGTAGATGAAAACAGGTAGCGCAAATATAAAATAACCATGTTAAGCCGTACGATTTTGGTTTAATTAATGCCAAGTGATCTTCGTGGAAGGTTAGTCCAGTGAAGTTAAGTTAAATTAGGAATGCGGAATACGTGCAAGTAAGTAGAGTCAGTGTTCTTTTGTACTTCCTCTTCGTTTCTCATTCAACTTTTTTGTTTTAATCAATCTGGTATTTGGTACATCTGCTAAACGAAAGGATGCATTTACGTATAATTAGCCACTGTTTAAGTATTTGTGAAAGGTGAATAGAAATATAAGTTACAGTTATGATTTTAGCTCTAATTTCAATTATTAATAAGAATATTGTATCTACCATAGTTCATAAACTTTTTAAAATTTATACAGTATAGATGGAAAATGCTCGTCAATAAATAGGAATAAATAATCCTGTGCGCAATAATAGAAATTCGAATTATTAATTACATTAAATAGCAATGTTATTTAACAAAGTCAAGGGTTGTTCATAATATCCTGTACGTGGTAATTTTAATTGAGAGTATGCATGCCTGGCTACTGAATATTTTATCATAATCTTTGTAGAAAGTTATAAAAGGACGTGTGTAATATATTAGTAACATTTTAGTCGGATTCCTGACTACATTGGAAATAAAAACATTATGTAGCAAAATGTTTTCGATAAAATGAATAATAATAAACCCTTAAGTTATTTATGAATTAATTTATTAACAATTTTAGATATTCCTATCTAGAAAGTTTTATATTAAAGAAAAAACGAATTTCCTTTTTCAGTGAACTTTAACTTCAGTAAAATGAAGGTATTTTCTTTAAATTAGGGTCTTCTTAGCGTATTTTTGTTTGTTTTTGTAAGTAAACTTTTAATAAACTTAATATAAGAGTATTACATTGAAATAAAATGAAACTGACAAATAAGTATTATGCAGTTGGAATTATTAAAGATTCTCTATAATAAATCGATTTAACAATGTTACTCGACTTTTGTCACAAAAAACATTTACGTAAGGAATAAACAAAAATTTCATTCGAGTAAAATATTTATAACTTGAGCACACGATATAAACATTTATGTCCCTCGTGCAACCCTTTGAGTTGGTTCGTAAATATCCAGTATTATCAATATGTTACACCTTACTCGTGCAGGCCATATTGATAAGGTAATTTTAAAAAGATTTTGATTTCCTCTCACGACTTGGATTTTTCAGTCTTGGTTATCAGCAGTCTTATTACGCTCACGTCACAAGCTTCTCCACGAATCGAATTCCGCTTTTTAACAGAAGATGCTCGTCAATTTGTTTATCTTATTTAATTTTTAGATTTATGTCCTTGAGATAACTTCATATATAATGAATATATTGTAGTATTGCTTATTAACTTAATAATGTATGGAGAAATTTTACTTCTATGAGCGATATATATATATATATATATATATACATACATACATATATATCGAATTAAATTATTATATTCTATTCGAAAGTAAGCAATGAAAGGAAAGAGCTTATTTTAGCCCCGAGTTTATCATAACTAAATTACTTTTATCGAGCTAGTTGTTTTTCATAATACTTTATATAAGGTATACAATGTCGAATAATTTATGATATATTTATTAATAGAACGCATTGGAATAGATATAGCAATTATGCAAATGTTTCATAATTCAGTTAATTGAATTCTGACACCATACGTATTACTTTCTGTCCTATAAAAATTCTTTTGTTTAACTTATTATCGCCTTATTTAATCTATGAATTTTTTATTTTCTGTGAAATACGCGATATTCTTAGTTATTTACTTGGATCAATCGTAAATACAGCCCTTCATTTCGTCTCTTAATATAGGAGAATGAGATCCCCGAAGTGTCACCTCCGTAGCATCGCTATCCTCAAATATTTACATTTACATGAAAGCAGATGCGCCATCCAGACACAATTGACTATAGATCCTCAATCCCTTCCCTTTGTACTGTTCGATATAGTGAGGCTTTCGATACATAAGTCGACCACAGCTGGCCAACAGCTTAAATCAATAAAAATTTATACCTTCATGCATTTCTCATTGAAGACTTGAGCTACTGACAAATCATGAAACGTAATTATATATTTATTAAGTGTTACAAACATCGTATCAGGTTTTATTTCCACGTAATTCCAATATTTAACCATAATGTTTAGCGTATATAAATTACATTTTAATGGGGCTTAAACGACATTCTCTTCATATAATAGTTATACTTAATAATCTTTATCATTCCTTTTATTACTTATATAATGCTTTATAATTATGATGAAAATTTGATTTATCAAATTCCTTAAATGTAATAATTATTTAGAAGCTTAATATTCTCACATGCTTTTTATTCATTTCGCATTAAAATTTACATGAATAGACATAATCATAGTTTTCTTAAGAATATTTTATATACATTTAAAAATATTTAGATTAATTTTAATTTAATACTTTTGTGATTTATACAGGACTATCAGTAACGTCAGTTTATTGTAAGATACTCTTTGTTATATATATATATGGATATATGTATAAATTTGAAAAAAAAGTTATAGAACTCGTTATGTATGTATAAAATCATTTATATCATCGTGTACGATCCACAGTTTATGAAAAAACAAAATTATAAATTTTTAATACAAAACAAACATCATCCCCAGATAATCTAAAATTAGGTGAATTTAAAATACTTTTTAGAAAGCCTTTGTCTAATATCTAATAAAAGCTTGATAGAAAATCTGACTTTCGTTGTTTATTTTAACTTAATATTCTTAATAACAGTATGTCAATTTGTAATTAATTATATTAAATGTAATTAATAATTGAATATCTTATAATTAATTTTAATATGAATTAGTCATTATTTTAATAAACTGATAAGTATGATTAGAATGCATTTTTGTTATATTAAAAATACTTAACTAAATTCTATTCCATCTAAATTAGTGAATGATTTCGTACCTCGGAATTTCTACCTCAAGAAAAAATAAAATAATTATAATAATACGGTTTAAGTTAAACACAGATCTGTATTTATTTAGTAAGAAATGAATTTTAAGTTTTGCCAGCATTTAATGAGGAAACAGAGAAAAGGTCAATAAGGGGCTTGAAGTATATATCTGTCAGTTTAACGTTAAATATTCGATGCTCGAGCATGCAGATGCATGAATTATGAAGAGCTGAAATCGTTAGTGTGTCGATACATAGTGAGATTAATCAGCCTATGAGGTGGGAGAGCGAGAAGCCGTATTCGACGGGGATAAAGTTGGTAATTATGATTAGGGATTCTGGATGAATCGTGTTGTGTTCACCATGAGCAGTGTGCCAATAGTAAGGAGTCTCTGTGGTCAGGTGGAATGGGGAGGAATTGGGAAATAGTAGCACAGAATGCTGGTACGAGACGGAAGGGGACGCAGCGCGAGATAACGCGAGAAAGGGTAGGGATTTGCATTCGATTTGGCGATGATTAAACGATCCTCGAGACTGAGTCTCTACAAATTGTAGTTTGGGGGCATGGAATGTAGCGGTCACTCTGCTCCTAATGTTTCCACTATTTCCTTCTCTGGTCAGTATTCCTAGTTTTCCCTTTTCTGACTTTCTCTCTTTTTAGGTTCTAGGGATGCGATCACTCATGTATTCTAGCCACGTTTCAGACTAATGAATTTGTGGTTACGATGAGACGAGAGAGTGAGCGAGTAAGAGAGAGAGAGAGAGAGAGAGAGAGAGAGAGAGAGAGAGAGATAGTTGGAGCTCGTCTAGGAAAAACGAATTGCAGACTCTGACTCTGCGTCTGAATTGTTGTTGTTGTTGTTCTTCTTCTTCTTGGCAGATCGAGTATATTCTCGTGCACTTTTCCCGAAGCTCCGAAAGCCTAGAAATGTTTTAATGATGCCCCGGACGAAGGTATTCGTTAGGCGACATCCAATGCTTTCCGAAGACTTATAAATACCTTTTTTTACTTATTTCAACTTCTTGTCGAATTCTCTTTCATTTAAACGACATTTCGACGATAATTTTACTCTCAATTAAATTTTTTTCCATTCGAGTTTTATCCGCTTCTTATTCAATCTGATAAATCCGTTAAAAGCAATTTAATTTACTTTTATCGAGTGATTTTTATTGCTATTTTACATTAAATATTTTTCTTAATAAATCATAAATGCGTAAAATAAAAAATTTCAATCATTTAATAAGTTCCTATACAGACAATCATCTGTATGGCAATAATAAGCGAGTAATACTCAAATTTATAGTAGCCCTTAAGCATTAATGATTACATAAACAATCACATATCTTATTCCAGACCTAATTGCTTCTGTTGTCACGTACCGTAGAAATACATTCTTAATCTAATTAATAAAATCTAAGCCTTGAATTAGGTCTTTTTTAATTTATAATATGATGAAATTTCAATATTAGTCTTATTCATTCATAAACTTTATTCTTGAAAGAATATGTAAATGTACGAGTGAATATACTTTTAGTAATGAAAAAACTGTTTGGTTTCTATTCGTACCTTTCAAACAATTAATTTTAATTTATGACCTTTTAACGAAAATGAAATCATAATTAAGTTCTAAGAAAAAGGTGACATTGACTGACACGTTTAAACTTAGTAGACCCTAAAGTAAAATTAATGTATTATAAAAATCTTTAGTTTTTACTACGGAAAAATCCTTAAATTGCCTCTCAAAAAAAATTCGTTTATTTCTGAAATTTTTAAGAAAAGAAGATTGCCAAATCACACGCACAGTGATTGTGTATACGTACAAAGAAAAAAATTTAACCCTCCGTTTTATTGAATTTGTTAACAAAGACATGTTAACAAATTCATGACTATGAAAACAATTAAAGAAGAAAAAAGAAAAAAAAATTAAGCAAAAGAGAAAAAGCTAAGAAATGAAATAAGAAGAATGGCGGAATGAATGAAGAAAGCAAAAGAAATATAAAAAGTAAATGAGAAACATGGGATAGAGAGAGAAAGATAGTGAGCGAGAGAGGGGTAGAGAGGGAGAGGGAAAGAAACGAAGGCGAACAGACAGATAAGATGAACGGTTTGGTAAAAGATAACTGGTAAACATTAAAAGTAAGAAAGAAAGAATAAAAAAAAAAAAATACAGAATAGCTAGGGAGGAAGAAAAGGATTAAAAGGATAAAAAAGTAAATGTTCAGGAAAAGAGACAGAAATATAATACAGCAGAAAAGATAAAATATATACGCATTTTTACCGTGAATTATAATTAATATATAATATGTACACGAGTATTTTATAGTAAGAAATAAAAAAATTGTAATATTTTTATAAAAATATTGAAAATAATAGTATTATTGTGATAATAATGAAAATAAAATATATAAAAGAAATGTTATTTTATGCATTTGAATGAAATGTAAGTGTATTTCGTGATGGTAGTTGTTGATTGATGTATTGTTCATCAAACATCTCGTAAATTGAAAAATAAAAGTTCCAAAGTCAGCAAAGATTATTGTTTAAGATCGGCTTACCCAAACACCTGGAATATTGTAAAATTTGAACCTGCACTTATATTTGCAATGCTGTCGAGCAAAGATAAAAGAAAAAAAGGAGCTTCAATTATTCCCAGAAGAATGATGAGCGCGTGGCTGAAGAGCGAGGCTTCGATCCAGTAAAAAATTAGTCAGATTCCGGGGGATCGGGATAATGAAACGGAGAATAAAAAAAAAAAAAAAAAAAACGAGTAAGAAGAAGAAGTCTCGGCGTATCGAGAGGTGGACGGGACGTGGCGGGAGGGGGGTGGGGAGAGCGAGCCCGTCATTTTTAGCTTTGCTTCGGTCACAGTAGCTTCATTTACGCAAATGAAGGGTTAGACGGGGAGCAAGACCGAGGAAGCCCCGAACTATTAACGCTCGCTACTCTCCTCGACAATAACCGACTGGCTCTGGCTGTGCTACTTCGGTTTCAGCTTCTTTTCTCTCGAACTGTGCCGGAAGTCCGACTATATCTCTATACGTATTTTTTATTCTTCGCTCCCAGGGTTCACGCCCCGACACAGACGAGTGATCTTTCCTCCTCTTCCTCTTCCCCGCAAATAGAGGATCCCGAGGGAGTTTTTTAACTTACTCCTTCTACTTACAGTTGAATTATAAATTTGAAGGATTTAGAATCTCTTCCGAGTCTGTATTTCAATTATTACTATTATCTTATTCTTCACAAGACTTTATCATTAACACTTTTTTGTTTTTTATTTAAACTTTTTTTTTTGCAACTTTTTTTCTCTATTAGTTATAGCTTGGAGAACACAGGCTTTCTTTATCTCTCACCAGCACTGCATAAACTAATCTTATAAATTAATCTCATGCTACACTGATGTAACATAAAGTCCTACGTAAAAATATCAATTATGTATATGCTCTGAAAGGTACAGTAATGTGCATAAAATCTTTCTGTCTGCAGGAATACGGAAATTCGTAAGCAAAAGAAATTTAATCCTTATAATGGTATCGTTCAGCTGTTACGATGCACTGGCGTGTAAAATTTATTTGTTCACTCTGTTATCGCATCCTCGAATTGCCTAAACTACTACTACATTTGGCTGCCGTCCAACTGCATCGCTTATTTAATACAAATAACTATTAACATCTGCCTCTTTATAATTTTTTATCGTACGCTGCTGTATAAAGTGTAAATATAAATTTAATGATCAATATTGCTATATCCATACTTGCTCAAACTCAAATATATCTTCTAAGCTCATATCTATTTTCGTATGAAATTCGTTGTAGTTATAAATCTATTGTTTATTAGTAGTACGTAGTCGAACTGAACTCTTGGTAATTGCATACTGTGAATATATTTTTTAAAAATTTAATTTAATTTAATAAAATTTAATTTATTTAATAAAAATAAAACGTACTTTAATCTTGAACGAGAATTTGCTAATTTCTGTTTTTATAAAAATTTCTCGATCGGCAATGTATAAATGTCAATATAAAGGGGAGGGGGACAAGGAGAATTTACTGAAAAATCGAACCTTTTATGAGTAATTCCAAAGTTTTTCGGCTCAAGATAAGTACATGCCTCGATGATCCATGTTGTACCATGCACTTTTATTTTATGAATTGTATATTAAAAATATAAGTGGATGGCAGTAAAATACAAAAAATTATATACTTGAAAAAAAAAAGAAGAAATGTTAAATAATTGGAACATAAAATTCATAATTTTATTATTTTTCATACTTATCAATGAATTATCCCTTATACGAGCGAATAATTCGCGATAAATCGTATATTTTAGTATACGTTTACAGTTACATTCTGTTTATAATCTTTATCGTAACACAATATCACGTATTTATTGCATAAATGTTTTAAAAAATGCCGATAAAGTAGATTACTTTACCAATTATTAATATCAATATTATACTTATTGCATATTTATTTATACGAGATAATATTTTATCGGTATATTATGTTTTAAATTCTAAAAAAGAATGTAAATTGTAAGAAACAGTAAAAATAATCTATTGTATAATTAGTACATGGAGTTTTCATGTAAAATCTAGATATATAATTGAAGCTCCGGGCTTTAATAATATCTACAAATTATATTTAATAGGCTGAAGTAGTTAATTCAAGCTATAGTATTATTAATTATTATGGAGATTTGTATTTATTGTTTGAAGAGAGTTTAACGTTATAAGCGATTGAAATGAGGGAAATGCATTAGAATGATTTATGCGAAGCTTTGATGATTGATCGTTTCTTAGTTTTTGACTCGAATCGTGGTAAATTTGATTTGCTGCTCAAGAAAAATAGATATTCCACTACCAACGACAAATGATAAAGATTGGCGACAATGAATGTTTCTCGGCATTTAACCGAAGAGTTCCATCATTTTCTAACTATTTAATAAAAAAAAAAAAAAAAAAAAAAACTGCGATACCAAACTATGTTAAATAAAAAAAATTACATGACTTGATTCTAATTTTTATATTATTATTAAAAAATTTATTTCGAAAACTTAATAAGCGAGGATGTAAAACTTCTTTCATTGGCATTATCAACAAGAGTTAGGATATCCGTATTTATTTAAATTTATATTGTACATTATGGTTTTATCACGATTGTAAAAGTAGCAGCTTAGACATGTCATCTTTCCCGGTTATGCGATATCGATATTAACAAAGTAAACAGGTTTCACAAGACAGAACATCATGTAAATTATGGTTTAACTATGACATACGCTATAAATTGATAAGATACAAATACGATATAAATACTTGCGAAAACATGAGAGCTAACGATTTGAGTTTTAAAAGGAAAACAATGTAGAGGAAGCTGAAAGTACACGTGGCGATAGATTTACAGATTTACAGATAAGAATTTAAAAGTAAGCGAAGGGCGCGGCATTAAAAGCATTAAATGGAATAACAATTAAGGAAGTTCTTATAAGAAAATGAATAATACGAGGAATATCGTTGTTTTAGCCTTTGTTATTACCATTTTAATTAATATTGAGAGGAAAAAATATATAAAAACAAAAACTCTTTATATTTTTTTGTCATTACTATTATGGTACTTTAAGAAACTAACTGAATTGAATTTCTAAGAAAATACTAAAGTGCCGTTGTTGCTTGAAAATTGATAAAATCTTTTTAATAATCTTTTTAATAATGCATTCATACATTATTTTGAGCGTAATACTTTAAATAGGGCTTGAACGGTCCAATCGAACATTACTTCATCAGGTGATTTTGTTATTTTGAATATAATTTATAATGCATATTGTATAATATCTTTTATTGCAGCTAAATATAAGCCCGGGCTAGTATCTTTTGAGCATTCGCTCTTGGTCTCCGCTTATATAAGCGCCAGAATTGAATGAATGAGTTTTAAAAAATATGAAATTCGAATACATTAGCTTAGAATAAAGTAACACGTTACGTTAACTGACAGTTTGGTTCATTAAGTGGCCTCGCACTACACATAAATAAAGACATATTTTACGAGCGACTGCGAGAGGAGAATTGGGTATATAAAATAAGAAAAGTAAAGCGCTGTGAATGAGAGATGCGAACATAGAATGAAGTTGGAAGTTAATATATTTACGTGGTAAGCCAGCAATTCGTGCAAATTGCTCAGTACATAATGACACTTTATGTGCTCTCGGGTGAGCGTTCTGCACGCAAATGACGATGTTTCGTGTTCATTTTAACGAATTTTTGAATCTGTGTAATGTGCCTTACCCTCTTCGGCGGGTTAAAGAAGTACCGAGAGGAAAACGTAGTGGGACACTAGGAAACCGGCTCGAGGATTGCAATATTTAGGTCAGTTTTTATATCTACGGGCGGAGCGATAGAGACTGGGGTGGGGCGTGAGATGGAGGTGGTATTCCGCTGGAAAAGTTTTACGGTAAGAGATGCCTCGGAAAAAGTTTTCCAAACCTGGTAAGAGAGAAAATGAAAAGCGAAATAAAAGCGTTATATTTGAGTTGAGTAACTAATTCTCAATGTTGTAAATTCTAAATGCTTTTGTTGCTGATCCAAAGCCTTTATTTAAGTTTCATAACCTTAAAGAGCGTCAAACTTCAATAAGTGAAACTGACATTTTATTTCAATACCAGAAAGTAGTTTATTTACTTATTGAGTTGGCATTTAATAGGTACGGACGTTTATACCGATAAATTAAAAAATATATCATATTGCATTGATCCTCCGAATATATTATAAATGCAAAGTATATAAGCTCACCACTGTGAAGCAGTTAAAAAATATCCATCTAAATGCTAAAAAGGAGCAAGATATATACATCCGAAAACTTTATATGCACGTGTGTGTGCGTGTACCTCTCTCTCTCTCTCTCACTTTCTCTCTTAAGAGAGAAAGTGAGAGAGAGAGACTAGAAAATGCGACGCCAAAACTAGTCTTCAATAAAAACTTTCTGAATTATTGAGAGGCGCGATATAAAAAGATTGAAGTACCGACAAACTTATTAGGTTTGTCCTCTCGTTTGTTCTCGAAACAATGGCGCTGATAAAAATCTCAGCAAAATACCCCGAGTTGATAAGAGAGGTTTGAAATTAAAAAAAGCTCCCTCTCGCTTGTTCGCACAAATAAGGGTCGCGAGAGGTATGAAAGGAAGAAATGTCGATACTAATGGGTTCTTTTCCTCTTATTGAAATCCATCGCCGTCCGACATCTGACGCAGACACACACGTACACACAGAGCAGACTACCCTCCCATGTGCGTGTACGGTCTGTCTCATTATAAACGCATTGTATCCTCAGCAATCAACTTGCTTTTGTTATAAGTCTTCTATTTCTTCATTCATTCCGTATATTTTTCTCTTTTCTACTAATGACCGATCTGAAGTTTTATTTTAATTTATTTTATTTTTTTTATTTTATTTTTTTTATTTTATTTTATTTTATTTTTTTTATTTTTTTTATTTTATTTTATTTTTTTTATTTTTTTTATTTTATTTTTTTTATTTTATTTTATTTTATTTTATTTTATTTATATTTTGTTTTATCCCATTTTCTCTATATTATGAAGTCAGTGGTCGTTCGATTGTACCACGGACTGCGAAATTGTAAAAGTCTGATGTATGAACTGAAGCGAAACTTCTTTACGTTTGAAAATTTAAGTAACTTTAAATTATACATTAAATTTTTGAATGCATTTATCAGCAGGATATTTTAGTAGTACATTTTTGTATAAAGTACATCCTCAGTGTATGACTTTATCGATAATATTAAACAATAGCTTAATAGTTATGAAACAAAAAAATATTGTAATTAAATACTTTAAATTATGAAGCTATAATTTATAGTATTATAGTATAATTATACTTGACACTGATTTAGAAATAAGGAAAGACAGTTATTATAAATGCTTAAAGTTCACTAAAGTATATTATTTAAAACATTGATTTATTATTTAAAGGTCGATGAGGCCAATCAGCCATTATTAATGATATTAAAGGAATTAATGAAGTGATGCTCGACAAATCGTGCAGAGTTAAAAAAAAAATGAAGTGAAGCGAATCGAGTGAATGCCTTACGTTTCCGTTTCGAGAAAAATTTGCTCTGTCTCGAGTCTTCATCTTTTTTCCCCACTAACCTTTTATTTCCACAATCAAACCAACAAGTTCTGGACGATCAAAGCTCAAAGGCATAGAGTTAGCGCTTTAGGGCTGACGGGAGCCCTCTGTAAAAGGGAAAAGCTAAGTAAAAGAGAGGAAAAATGGCCGAAAAAGCGAAAAATCGAGAGGGAGGGAAGATTGAGCCTCGAGCGGCAGGAGCGAATCCTTTATCGTTCACAACTTGGTCGACCGTCGTAGATACTGCTGGTGCCGGTGCCGGTGCCGGTGCTGGTGCTGGCGCTGGCGGCGATGGTGTCGGGCTCGTCGCCACCGCTATGCTTCTCTCGGAGACGAAGAGAGCGTCGGCTAGAATAAACTTTAATGGAGAAACGAGAAGTAGAAATCTATTCGGCTATGTTTATTCTGCATTTATGCAGCCTCGTTTATTCCTGAATAACGTTAGGGACAAGAGCTGCCATCTGAAAAAGGTACGAACTCTTCGCACAGCTCTTGTTCAATCGAATTATTTTTCCAGCCTTGCGATCTCATTATAAGCGTTGACCTACGCTCGTATTATCATTATTATATACGCGTTTAATGGCGTGAGTTTCAATTATCTTACAGACCGTTAAATGGCCTTTTTTTTTTTTTTTTTTACAACGGCTACCAATAAAGACGAGGAGGGAGGACTGAAGAATCAATGCTTGTAATTAAACGAATAGAAAATAAATACCTTATAGATTGAATATTTACGCGGGTACAGGAGCCGAAGAAATATTTAAATTGCACGTGTCGGGACACATAGGTTCGGATGGGAGTATGGGAGAGGGGGTATTTTAAAGTTTGCGCTAGAACAGCAAGGCTATTATGTATTAATAATCGAGGTTCGTTGAATGGCCAGTTAACTTTGGTCGGAAAGTCGGTGGCTTAATTGAGCTATGCTCAGAAAATCACGCGAACATAAGGGAAGGCTCGATCGGGGGTAGCGAGTAGCCATGGCGTCGACGTATCCGCGCCGAGCTAACGTTCCACTACGTCCACTGCTCTCCAATACAGCACTATGGCGTGTTAACGGCAGCCGTTTGAACTCTGGATATCCCGGGTGACTCGCAGCTCGTATCATCGGCCCTTGACTGATTAAAAGCGAGGGCCGCCCTGGCTCACAGGCTCCGACTAATTGCTAGCGCCAACTCACCGCTCTTTATCACTTCAGTCGCTCGTTTATTCACTCTTACCCCCTCCCCCCAACCCGCCCGTACGCCATACCCCTCTCACTAACCCTCTCCTCTTTCTTATATCATTTACGTGCTTTTTATCGCGCGCTTCGTCGCGTTAGGATACTAAAGTCTAATGTAACTGTCCACATGGACCAGTTCAAATAAATCTATTCATTGAGCGATCTATATCGTCAAAGATCGTATTCATTGATTTCATGAAAATCATCTTTAGCCCAAAGCTGTAGATAAACCATTGATAAATTGAGCTAATTTCTGAATTTACGTTTCCACGTAACATAATTATTCCAAAAGAGATATAAAAGCCTGTTCTACGGATTCTATATCGAATTCCTCGGAAATACACTAATTTCTCTCTATGAAATTATCATATAAAAGCATTGGCACGCGCTTCCAAGGATTCACATATTTAGAGTCGCAGTGCTTCCGTATTCTTCTGAATCTCCCCGTCATATTCCTCGCTAATGCATAACAACGTGAAGTTTGTGCTGGAAAAGACGATGCGAACCGCTCGATAATAATTCAAAGGGATCGCTAGAATCTGGGTTGAATGTACATTACGCGCGCCTCTTTCCTACATTGAGCTACATGAGCTACTTGGTAGAGAGAGAGAGAGAGAGAGAGAGAGAGAGAGAGAGAGAGCTTGGGGGAAAGGTAGAAAAATGAAGAAAATCAAGTGAGAAAGAGATGACTCGAAATGTAGCAATACATTCGTATACGTGTAGGAAGAGAGGATCGAGATTAAGATGATGAGATAAATAACAAATTTCTGGAAAACTGAGTAGCAGATAATGTCAAAAATAGATGTATGTACATAAAGAGACTGTATTTTTGCTAGAAAAAGTTGCAAATCTATGAAATATTGATTCGTGCCGAGGGGTCACTTCCGAAAGTTTACGAAAATATATGAATCAATATATACTATTCGTATAGATAACAAACAGTGAGCTTCATTACTGATCAATTTAGAATAGATATTTTACAATATATAAAACTTTTTTTAATATGAAGAGATATAAATAAAATGTTTTTTGAATAATTGAATGCTTATTTTTTAAATAATAGATTTCTTGCAATGATAGGATTAACTGTACATATTTCACGACTACAATTAAAATTTATCTGACTAAATAGATTTGCAAAAGATCGAGTTCATACCAGAATTAAAGATAATAAAAGAAAATTTGTCAAATATATTTATGAGAAATAATAGAGAATGGCTTCGTGCAATCATATACGTATATATATATATATATATATATAATATATTATATATATATATATATATATATATAATATTATTTAATATATATATATATAATTATATATATATATTTATATATATAATTTAATATTGTTAAATTAGTACGTATGGTGTAATGAGTGATTATATTGATGATAATCAGCGTTTTTGTATTAAAAACTTTTCGACCTGAAATTGCGATTGACCTAAACTTTTACATTTAAATAATACACAATGGATAATAAACAATCGTAAAGGAGTTCCGTGTAGATTGAATGACATTCAATGATGTAAGAATTAGACTGTAAATTCTAGATTAAACAGTAAAATATTGTATTATATAGTAACTGGAATGAAATTATAAAATTCTATCAATTCGCTGTCATATTAAAGAGGAAAAAGACGCTTTTCTATAGTAGGAATATGTGAGTAGAAAATAATATTGTCGGAAACGAAAAGGTCGAATGGTCGAGTCTTTTGATTACGCAAGGCAATAAATCTCGGAGAAATTTTTTCATTATCCGAAGCTCGATAAATCTGAGTGTCGTTTATTTGCTTATCTCGGTCAGGGTAAGGAGGCAAGGATGCCGGAATGACCCGAAGAGTATCTCGACGACGGGGAAGCCGACATCCCGTAGAGGATGGACCGCATCCGTTGTCCTGCAGCTTGGAATTTCAGTTGCACCGGGAATTCGCCGACTTGTCTTGGAAATGACGGAGGCCACCCTCAGCGCCACCGCCGCCAATGCCACGAATTTAATCTATTAAATGCCAGAGGCTTTAGCGACGAGCGACGAGTGACGAGCAACGAGCGCGCGAACGGAATATACGTCCATACGTTTCTGTGCATATGCACAGAAGATACACCGACGTGCTCTCGATTGCCGGGCTGCGACTGGAGGGACGTGAAAGAACGAGAAGATGAGCGAGAGTCGAAGAAAATATATAAGAGTGGGAGAGAGAGGGAGAGAGAAAGAAATCTATAATAGTCGTTCGATCACATGCAGCGAAGGGCGTATATCCAATCTCGATCGATTATACCGTTCGCTTATTTTAATTATCCAACTAATATTTTAAATTTTATTCAGTTCACCGAAAATTAATGTGTATTCTCATTGCCTTTAACTTTTAGTTCTTTACTTTCTTCTAATATTATATATATATATATATATATTAATCTTACGTATTAAATAACTCGCGCGTAAATATGTTTGAATACAATAAACGTAAACTATAGAATTTAATACGTTGTAATAATTAATAAGACTTCATATGATACAGTTCTTAGTTTCTCTATTCTCAGATATGTAATAAACTCCTTATTAATAATTTACGACACTAATCGATTTATTATAACATTTTTCTTTTATTAACAATACCGACATTTATATTTACAATTAAAATTTTTTTTTCTAATTTCTTATTTTATATTAATGTTATAAATTTTGGACATAAATCTGTGGATATATGCCTTAAATTAATATATTATCGATAAAACGGGGAAAATATAAGATTATAATACGCAATTAAAATTTCATTATTTACAAAATAATAATATAAGCAATTTTGATAAATGAATTATATTTTACTTCCATAATGTAATTAAAAATACCATAATACATAAATGTAACGAGTAGAAACAAATAAAATAAAGTCGTTTAATGAAGGATTAATTGATGTAGTGATTTCGTGAATATAAATATTATTATTAAATATATACAACAAATACAGAAGAGATAATCTTATTGTATAAAAAATGAAATAGCGAATAGAAGAATAAGTATACATAAGAATTCGTACAGCTGGCTTAGTGCTATCCCGAAAGAATAATGACTTGAGAAATTATTGTCTTATATGGTATTGTCCGAACGGAATGCCATTAATCCATATTAATAATATCAAATAAACTATGATTTATTCTGTAAGTACTAAGATACCATAATAATACTTTGTTATAATAATCATTATTATATTTATGTATAATGCAGGTTGTTGATTAATGGTATTTATATGTATATGTATAAATGTTATATAAACGTGTAAGTAAATTATTGTTTTAAAAAGTTTGATTAAGTGCAAATAATACTTAATTAATTATAAAATTGAAAAATATTTTAAACTTTGACTATGTACCAACTAAATAATTATTTTATAAAATAAATGAAGTAAAAAGAAAAGAATTACGGTTTTCATGCTCAATTAAATGAAATAAATCTGTCCATAAATAACGGTGACATATTTTTTTGTATGATATTACTTTTCATTATTTATAAAAGAACTAATATTTTATCTGGACATATAACGTGCAACAAAAGATTCAACTTATTGTAAATTTAATTTTAATTTTATAAATGCATTAAAACTTTATAGAAATTAAGGATTCATTAAATTTCGTTTATTCATTCCTTCCGTTTTATTCAATTTATACGTAAAAGATATAATTTTACACGCAAACGCAAGTAGAATATAATTTGTATATTAATTTTTAGTAAAATAGATAATATATTATGTAACAAGAATACTATTATAAATTGTAATACACTTAAAAGAGTAATTATGATTATTTTAAAAGTAATATATATACGTAACGAAGTACTTCGTATTGCACGAGTGAAAATAAATTGGACATTACTCGAGGTAGTTGTAGAAAAAACGTGTACGAGACTAAAGCGTATGCATAAATTAGTGAGACCAAAAGTATGTATCTCTTTAATTAGCAATGATTTATGAATTATCCGAATGATCTTAGAGAGTGAAACAATGTTCGCGCCAGGTCCATTTATTAAAAGGTTAAGCGTTGGGGGGGGGTGGAAGGATTAAAAGAAGGACATCGATCGACCGCGCGCTGGTCTTTGGAACAAGTATATCCACTTCTCGTTTACGGCTCTGAAAGCTTCTCCGTCCCCCCCTCCGTCTTCGCCCCTTCAACCGCCCTTCCATCACATCCTCTATCGCACCCTCTATCGCACTTCCGCATTCGAGGACAGAGTCTCGGTAGAGAAAACTTCCTTCGACAACGTGCCCACGTAGTAGTGCAAGCTCCCCAAGGGTTTATTTTCCATCAGTAATCCATCCCCGCCCTTGCCTCCCCCACCCAATTTTGTTCCCTCATGTCCCGGCAACGAGCTTCTCAAAAAACTCGCGAGAGAACGACTTTTTTCTTAACGCGAACTCACGGTCGCTCCAAGCGAAGACCAGTTCTGGGCCTCTAACGGACAATTTTATAGATCGAGCACGACTCGCGTGCGCTGGTTCCACAATGAGCCGCTGTTTACTCCCCCCGCTCTGTCGATCCCTCTGAGCTTACGAGTCCTCCTCGCCACTTTCCCCCCGACTATTATGAAACCTTGATTTTACCTCTTTGTTGGATAATTAAACTTGTTTGGAAATACTCAGCCTTTTTAAAGCCCTCAAATTGCTTTTGTCAAGTTCTTCTCTTTTACTCCTTTACGCGGACGCGTGTATATACGTATACATATATATTCACATATGAAATAATAGTCAATGATACAAAGAGGCTAGATAATGATACAAAAACGGTGAGACAAGTTACTATGGCTCACTCGATGGCTTTGAAATATGTGCGAGCAAGCTTAGCTTACTATTGCTTAATCGATCTCGGCCCTTCCAAACGTAAATAAATCTATAAATTCAGTATAGAGTACGGGAAGCAATTGCTAAGCCTCGGAACAGCATTTAATAATTACTCTTAAAATTGAGTGAATGTTTGAATTTATTAAGCGCCGGCTCAGTGACGCATTTAAGCTGTTCGGAACCAAATATCCAACAACCTTGACGATTAAAATATTTATTATTAATTATCGTTCTTTTATCAAAAGATAAAATGCAGACGTTAATGTTTTAATTTGAAAAAACGTAGATAAACTATAAAAAGCTTTATTAAGAATGTATAACGTAAAGTATAGAATGTTTTATGTAATATACAACGATACGTAATAGTATAGCGTCTAATCGTTATAAAATCGACCACGAGAACTTTCCCATTGATTATAGTTATTACAACTTTTTAATTAAATTTCTTCTAATTATATGTAATCATAATTAATGAGGGTTCATTGCAATGAAGCACCACGGTTGCGGTTAAATATTATTAAATACATAAATAAATAAATAAATAAATAAATAAATATTTTGTTTAATTAGAGTAGATGTATATTTGTAGACAAATATAACAGTAAATACAAAGGAAAGAATCAGAATTTAGAAATAGACTGTTTACGCAGTACGAACGGCTACTCTGAATATTCTGAAATACAGAATATCGTACTTGTAAGATTTCTTTACGACCGAATAAATATTTAATACAAGATTAAGCTTCTGTAATTACGGAGTCATTAAACGATGGTAAATACTATGATACTATGATACTCCAAATCGCTCTAAAATCGCTAAATTATTTTTTGGAAGCATCGTGAAGATACTTAAATTTGTACAAGGCGTATATTTACTAAGAAAAAAATCATGCGATTTATATTTAAGCTTATCTAGTTCGGCATTCGTGAGCTCGATCTTACGGTTACAAAAGAACCTTTCATTATTTAGGTGAGAGTGTGGCGAAATGGGAGAGAAATTCGATAAAAAAGGTTGGGTTTGGCTTCCTCGCTGACGACATGCAAGCAACGAAAGCTCCTAAACCAGAGAGCCATAATGGATTTTGAATTATTTATTTACATATTTTTTTACGATTTAATTGACTACATGAAACATTAAGTAAATAAAATGAATATATCAGCCGGAAACAAATGCAGTTTTTCGATGAAAGAGTACCACGTGGCCTAACAACTGACATTTCCTCATCATATACAAAGATTTTAATGAATTAAGAAAATAATAGTCTACTACGACCTATTAATGTAATGATTTAATACAATTTTTATTTTCCACGCGTATACTTCGATTGCTGATAGGAGAAAAATTTAATGCACTGTCAAGTGATTTATTAATTTTAAAACTGAAATTTGTAACTGACGTAGAGCACAGGCGTTGTCACTCTCCTCGCGATGTTATCGGGATAGAAAAATAATTACACTTTTTCTGTTGCCTTCCCTTTTATTTATTCTCACTTGTTCACACTCAAATTCGGTGGTTTTAATATTACAATATTAAGCTTATCGGGCCGACGGTTCCTCTTCCCGGCCGGGGTATGTTGCGGCGGCTGTCCGAGTAGTGCTTCCCGTGTAGGAGGCTCGGGACCGGGCACCCTTTCCTGGGCACCTTCTTTCCCCACGGAGGTGAAGCGGGGTGAATATTTGGGCCGGATTGCTGTAGCGGGGACCGCGCGGGACGAATGGGTACGGGGACGCGTCTCTGGCTTGCCCCTTGGTCCGTCGTGTGTGGTGATTTCCTCTTCACTGCCGCCCATGCTGTCCTCAGGCGGCACGATGCTTCGGGACGCCGAGTCCCGGGGAAAACCCAGGGCCGGCCAATACGGCCCTTGGGCATCGGCATCGCATCGGGTTGATGGAAGGAAGGGAAGGGGTGTTTTTGGGACGCGCGTGGCGTCGGAGTGGAAGCGCGCGTCCCGCCGAGTGGCGGCGCGCGTCATAACTATAATGAGAGATGCGCGTGTGCGTATGCGTGTGCGTTCATTACTACTTAATTAGTTTTTTCCAAAAACGACTACGACTCGATCCTCGATCCTCGTCAGGGGTTCTAATTTTCAGTTCCCTTCCTCATGAAATGTTTATCTTTCTGTTTCTTGAACTTTAATGGTTGAACTTCACTTTTACATTTAGCACGTATGCACATACTAGCAAAACTAATTTCAGAAGCCTCCTAAATGTATTATTAATCTCGTTAGTTAATATCGTTATTTATTCAATGGTAAACTGTAATAATAATGTTTAAACTTCCTAGATTATTTATTGTTATAAATATAATAGAAATAACTTTATATATTTATACACAAATTTTTGTTATAATTTATGTGCAAAATTATTTTATAGTGTTGGTAGATTCAGTAATGAAACATCTGTATCGTAATGGCATCTTGTATATAAACGCAAAAGTACAGGCAAAAGAATCAACTCTTTCGTTTATAAGAAAAATTACATTCAACTTCTGTCACTGTGAATAATAATAATAATAATAAGAATAAATTCTTATCCTATTAAATAAATGAAGATCGCCGATGGGTTTGATGGACATGTGAAGAAACGTTGCTAAATCTATTTCCTTGTCGACGATGCTGTAATCTAGTTAAAAGTAATTGCTTATTTTCAATAATTCGTGAGTAATGTAATACCTTATCAACGGAAATAAGGAAAAAATTCTTGCATTAAAATTACAGTAAAAATAAAAATACAACGAAATTTTCATCAACTAAAGCACGTTTCAGTATTAATACTTCTCTATTCATGTATTCACAGTTTTTATTGATATTTGTTTAAATTCGAAAATAAGATCTTTTTACTGATTCGGTATATATTAAAAACATTGTGTATTTAAATTACAGTACTGCTTTTGAATTCGTTGGCAAAAATGTTAGAGTCTTAATAAAATATTTAGCTCTTTGGGTAAAATAAATTGCTCTTGTATAGCCTTCGCAGATACTGAGAATTAAGCGAGCCTGAAATATATATGTTCATATATAACAATGCAATCTCCTAGAAGTCAAATGTCCGTAAGGGAGTTAGAGCAGTAGAAAAATCCTGTATGTTCGAAATAAGAAAGTGTTTTCTCGGAGAGTGCTAGCATGACCAGCCAGTAATTCCTTTTTTATCTTAAAGGACCCTATTATTTTTCAATATATTCTTATCATTTTGCAACTTAAATTTTAGAGAAAAGAAATCCTATAAACTTTAGATAACGGATGACTACATTAGATCTATAATTTGACGAGCTGATATAATTCATTATTTACTATAAATGTTTCACTGTACATCAAAGATTTTAAACATATTAATAAATTATTGGAAGAAGCTCGATATATTGTAATAAAAAAGCTTATTCTGCACTCGTAAGAATATGTAAAAATACTTTAACGAGTATTTGAAGATACTAAGGTATTGGTGACATTACAGTTAACAATTATTTTATTATTGAAAAATAGAGGGTATTGAAAAGTAATATCCGATGAAAACAGTGAGAAAATCTTAAATGAAATATCAATTTATTTGTAGCTCAAAATTATCCGACAATTGCATTTAATTCTTAAGGTTATAGAACCGTGTACGAAACAGTGATAAATCGTATATATTTAACTTGTTGTTATTAAGACTATCGATATGTTATGTATTCGGTAATTAATATGTTTCATTAAATAAAAAAATTGTTATGAGTAACATTGTAAGCGTATACAGGTTAATGTATATTCGATAAGTTTAAGAGAGTCTACGGAATCTGGAAGAAGCGTTTCATTTTAAAGAAGAAATATTTCTACTGAGCTAATGGCATTTATCGATAGGTTAACATCGAATATTTTCAAAGACACTAGTCGACGAATAAAAACAAAGAGGTTGGAAGTCTTGAGCGTATAAAGTACACGTAAATAGGTAAGATCAATGGGAATTGTCGTAACTTTGGGTTCAACAGGGAAAAAGGCTTTCGCGTATTCAGTCTCGGTACACATAAAATCTTCTCAGTAGTAGTATGCTGGCGACACGCTTGTGGGTCCCGGGAGCAGCGTAGGGATATCATCGGGTATTATATAAAATCGCGTATGGAAATGGAGCCAAAGTTCGTTCGGGTGACACGATTAATTAGGCCAACTAGGACTAACTATTTCGATCAAATCCTAAGAGTACTGAAGAGCTTAAATGTGGATGGCTTCCTCTTTCTCGCCCAGTACCCGCCCGTCTGTCTCTGTACGCCAACTGCAGCTGAGCGAAAATATTATTATTATTTCTGACCGCCAAACATCTTTCAATAGAACATCGTTATTGCTCGTTAATTTTATACAAAATGTTTAGAGTTCGGAAGTTCAGAAAAACCATTTAGAGTGCACTCGAGCATCGAGTACCCGAAAAATTATTTAAATATATATTGGACGATGTACAGCTTTTATTTCTCTCGATGTTTATATTATAAAATCTCAAGTTTTCTAAGTGAATAATAAAGCTATTAGACTGAAGGGTGCATAAAATCTCCTTGGTTGTTAAAATCGATTAAATCATCATATTCTCATTATTTGATTCGGCCTATTATTTCGCACTGATCTTAATCTCTCCTTATTAAGAGAGGTAGTTTAATTGATAAATATGCATAGACGAACGTGATTGGCCTCTGATAAATCAAGAGAAATCTAATTGATCACCGCAGTATAGTCGTATGAGAAGTCATATCCTCATAATAATTCAAAGCGACATAAAAAATGCTCTTGCCTCAGAATAAACGACTTTACTTCTTTTTATAAAAAGAAAAAAAAGAAAAAAAAAAGAAAGTTTTTCAACGTCATTGCTATTATGTCTGTGGATCGAAGAAGAAAAATAAGAATTGGAGGGGCAAGGAAAAGAAGCGATTAACTCGAAAATTGATAAATGTCTAGTCCAATGTAACCTATGCGATAATTCATGATCCCAATGAATTAGGCATGTGCTTTTTGCGATCCCGGCTCTCCCAATACTCCCAAGATCGAACGGCTCCCAAAGCGAATGAGAAAGAGCGAGGAAGAGGGAGAGGGAGATAGGCAGGCAAATCTCTTTCTTTCGTGTGGAAATGCGGATAAATAAAAACAGATTTTTCAATAAGTTATGATGGAGCTTTTATATCCAGTATTTTTAATTGCCAAAGCCTTAGCTATCTGATCGACCAAAGTTAAAAAGTTTGTTTAGTACTGCGCTAGATTCTAAATATATTCATGCCATTCCACCGTTTGCGCCCGAGATACGGGCCTTGAATAAAAAATTTTTCTTCAACGTAATTGTACCTTTTCTGTATAAAAGGTAATAATCATGATCTGACTATTTTCATAAATCATGAAATTTTAAGTTTCTTTGCCGCCTCAATGGGAATTTAAAGCTTAAATTACGTTGATTTATCATTTCGCAACTACATATACGGCGGTGCTCAATGGTAAGGAATGCAGAAAATTGTTAAAAAAGTATGTGAGATTAAAATAATTTCTCTAGGCATTAAAATATTCCGGTTCTTTTTTTCTTTTTTTCCTTTTTTTTCAACCGAAAACCCGTGAAAAAAAATTGGTATCGTACTTTGATAAATAATTCGTTTATAAAATTTACTCGTTTTTTGCATTTAGTCGCATTTGAATTTTCACATATAACGGACGAGTGAAAAATTTCTCTTGATATACAGCGCCGAGCAGTACGTATTTCCACTGCCTGATTTGTTTTCCATTAGGTAATATTGAAAAGAATACAGAATTCTACGAGAATAAGAAAACCATTGCGATTTATCTAAATGATTGGCAATTCTTCCTTCTCATCCTCGTCATCTTCTTTACTTAGCGACCCAAATGAGAACTTTGTCCGAAAAAACAACGAGAACAGCTAAAACTTTCTTGTTTTCACAAACAGATTTAACGGATTTTTGATATGGACTTCTTATTTCGCCGGAATAAAAGCATCGGAGAGGAAAAGCTCTAAGAGAGCTTCGACGAGTAGACGTAGAAATTCCAACTTATTTCAAGACTTTATTCATCCCTTCAAACTCATTCATTCGATCTTTTATCCCTAAGAAGTTATAAGCTGGCTTACATTAACCAATTAATTATTTGCCTTCAAATATCAAATAATAAACAAGTAGTCATAATTTTATCAAAACGCATTCTTTATTCATATGTATTAATTTTCATTTATAAACACTCTCATTGAGAATATGAAAAAAAAAAAAAAAAACATAACAAAGAATCAAATATTTAATCATGCAAAAAATTTTGTTTTCTCTACTGTAATAAACAATTTTCATTAATTTTCTTTTATGGAACATTATAATGAATCTACGAGGTGTGATATAATACAATATCAATATCAAAGCATCTAATTTATATTTATTTTCAATGGGAATTAGTAAGGCTTAAGAGATAAATAATAACAGTGTGGACTGAGCCGACCTTTTATTATACAATTTCACAATGGCATGTGGATTATTAAAATGTGAATACCGGTAGGGAATGAAGTAACTGATCGGCTCGACGATAAGTCAATTTCTAGCTCTTGCACATATGTATATATCCGCACATAAATACATGCATTTGAATACATATCACTCCTGCTCTCTATTTCTCTTCGATTCTCTTATCCTTATCAGTCCATCCCTTTTTAGGTGACTGACGGTGTCAATTTTCTTCTCTATGTAACTCATTTTACTTTTCTGTTTCCCTTTTTCTATTATTCCATCCTCTCTACATGTATTTCACAGAAAATCTCTTGAAACCCATAGCTGAAGTACGCATATAGATTATATGGCAAATCGAATGGCCGAGAAAACCACATGGGATGATTTTTTCAATATTGAAAATATCATCCACCTGTATCTTTTCCCTGTGGATTATTAATTCAGGTAAGTGAACCTGAAAGCTTGGCTATTTTTTCTATCTGTCGGCATTTTTTTTATTAAATAAAAATCGTCGAATTGAGAAGAATTGAATGTGTTTTACAGCTAAGCCATTCGGTTTTTTTTTTTACCAATAACTGATAGAATATAATCAAATATATTTAGACGAAATTTATTTTATTTATTTATTTTTATTATATGTATAATACAAAAATTTGACATTTATATTCAAAATATCTACAACTTTAAAAATAAATCATATAAACCGTGTAATTCATCCTTTTCAACAATTCAATGCAATTCCTCAACAAGTGTCTAAATATTTTATTTATTTTTATGCAGTAAAGCTGCAGACTTTATTTTTTATTACCTTAATAATAAATATATAAGAGCATAATGAACAAAAGTGTAGAATAGTTATTTTTTTTTTTCATTTATTTTTTTCAATAAGTTCAAATATATACACATGTATTATATCCAAGGCATTTATTAATATTAATTAAAGTACTATAATTCAAATTTCTTAATCGAAAGACGATAATGGCATAATATCATGCTAATAATTAAATATATTTGGGATTGATAGTGTAATTGCGTGGTGATATTAAAATTCATCCATATGGTAGTAAATGGTTTTGTATAAATGAAAACGTAGATTTTCAGTTGGTATATTTTAAAAATATTTTAGAACAATAAGCCTTGTATTTAAAAAGTTTTGATATATTTTTTAATCTACATTGTTTATTAAAAACAGTGACATTTGAAAAATCACGAGTCGTGACTTGATTTGAATTTGTCAAATAATAAACTGATGCGGGACTATCTACCAGGACGAATTATGCCTTAACACAATTTTCAAGGGGAGGGGGTGGAGGGAAAGTCCATTGTTAACACTGTGCTTTCACTGGTTTCAAAAGTTTTCTTGTGCCCCGCGTATCAGCTTATGTTACGAGGCTATAAGAAGTTTTATAATGCGATCGAGTTTCGTTTATGCAGCATCTTGGAAATTTACCTACACTGACAAATAACGGCCAATGAAAAATGCAAAAATGATTTAAGTACCGTTATGTATACATAGAAAAAAAAAAATTCTATTTAAAATGAAGTAGAGAATGCGATTTTTCAATAGTTGACCGTTAAATTTGTACGTATAAGTTGGGTGATTAGATACCTCGCAATGAAAGAAATTCACCCCTGATTTTCTGACTCTATTCAGTATAAATTCATTTTCAGAGGACGATTTCAAGATAAAGATTCATTTTATTACGTAATAATCAATGAATTTTCGACACTATTCTTTAAAACTCTGATTATTTTTTAACATATTTTAATATTCAAATCGATGTTTATTTTTATTAATATTTAACCGTTTCGTACTCCTTAATTATATCTTGTGAATTCGCATGGAATTAAATTTATATAAATAAATAAAATCAATCGAAGAATTACTTTATTATCACTGCACTATATTTTACATTATAAATAAAATATTTTTATGATTTAGACAAAAGTATTGAAATAGAAAATTAATTTGCGAACGGTTGATTTTATCCATTTCGATAAATCGAAAATATATGTAAATTACATCCGCTACAACGAGTACGCAATGCCCTGATTCTGTATTAAGCTGACAATTATATTTATTAGTTCAATGTTATTTATACAGTAAATAAATATTACATCTATATTTTATCAATGTTCTGCATAAAATTATAAATTACATTTACCTTTGCTAAAGATTTATGATTTACAAAATTTGTCTTAAAATAAATTGTTCAATATTAAAATATTTTTAAAGTAGCTTTTATTATTTAACGAAAATTGTAATTTCGTTCAAAACGCGAATAATATGAAATATTAAATAAGCTTATTACCCGTACTTTTTCTCTCTTACCTAAATTGTGATCTCTTGATCTCACTACTTGTACCACTGAAAATCTTTATATATTTTTTAAAAATTGTAAAACTTGTATTGAATTAATTATTATTGAAATAAGTTAATATCTGTAATAACCTCGGCGTCTTAGTTGTACTTGCGTTCGATTGGACAGAGCCCGACGCACATACTTAATCTTCCTACGACATGGATCGCTCGATCGCGTAATCTCGTGTGTGACAATTGGAGCTTTCCTAAACTAAAAGTCATTCTGTTGGCTTAGGAACGAGGGCACCGATAATGTCGCCCTCATCCCTGGACACCTTTTTGATGGTTCGGTCCCTTCGAGGCATCCTGAACCGATGGACAATCGGGGAAACAACTCGTCATTGAGTAAATATTAGCTGTTGCTTAACCGAATCTGCGATTTTCTTTAATGTCGTGAGCGCACCGAAAATTTCCATGTTGCTGCGGAGAGCTAAAGTCAAAGAGTTCATTCCGCCCCGCCGGACGCAGTCATGGTAAAGGCATCATTGACGTAAATACCAAGAGCAAACGTCACTACAATAAATGCCAACCGACGTAGATTGACGTTCGTCGTCGCGACGTCCTGTTCAAATTCGCTCCATGGCTACACGAAATTACGGTCCTAAATATAGAGTTCGAGAGTAGTGACATGTATTAAATAAACCGATCTACACAACTTGACTCAAAACAGACCAGGTTCTGTTTGATTAACTAATGCCTTCACGTATTGGGCTCTGTAAGCAATGGGTATTTAACATTCCAAGACCAAGATTTATTGGCTGGAAGATAAAAAAAAAAGAAATTACCGAGAATATTTTCAATAGTTTGGGCGTTTAGTTATTAAGAATCGCCCAAAATAATATGCTGATTATTAATACTCTATAATGCGTATAATACCATTATTAAAATAAAGATAACATATAAAAATTGGGTACTAAGAGTTGATAAATTTTAAGAAATAATAGAGCAATTGAAGAAAAAAATTAGAGCAGCGAGTCCTTGAAACTAATAAAGACGTTGAAAAATCGGCTCAATCGCGATTGTTTTCGGTACAAAATGTCTGAGGCCTTCGAGTAAAGAAAGTCGTTGTACGTATCGATCGATTTTCAATTTTCCATTCAGTGCTAAGTAACGCGAGGATATAAGGTGAGGGACGCACCGAGAGCAGCCCCGCGTCAAGAAATTATCGGGGCCCTTACATTACATTTTAATGACTCAGCGTCTGGCGTAGACCGTCTGTCAAACACCTCCAGGTCGAACTCGACACAAAGTTCCTTACGAGCTTCAGCATGCAGTAGCGAATAGGAGCGGTGCGGCGGTTACAGGTACTCGAGTCTAAATGCCCTCGTATTATAACCGAATCAGCCGAATTTTAAAAATGAATATCCAGTGACTTAAGGTCTTTGATATCCTCGCATCGAGCCCCGAAGCTTCATTTATAATTCATCTCCGTAGCGGCGAAAGAGAGACAGAGAGACAGAGAGACAGAGAGAGAGAGAGACAGAGAGAGACAGAGAGAGACAGAGAGAGAGAGAGAGAGAGGCATTGAGTTTAACGACAAATTATCTGCTGCGTTTGAAAGTTTGTATGGTATTTAAAATAAAGGCTAATGGCCGAATGTATCGTTGCACTCAGGCTTTAGTTTAACAACTTGCGTCTTGGGAGAATTGATAAAGCATCGTAAGTAATTAGGTTAAGATGCTAATAAATAAATCTCGATTGGTTTTCTAATTGTTCTCGCGAGGTCGAGGAGTGGAGAGGAGAGGAGAGAAGAGGAAAGGCCGAGCATTCTGCTAAAGAGGTTGATATCGACGGCTAGTGAGTAATGAAGGTAGGGACGCGATGATTGAGGGACAGGGAAGAGGCACGCGAAGCCATCTGCGAAAGAGCGAGGCCGTAGCTGTATAAGCACTAGAGCGATATGATAAATCATACGGGAGTCGAGGCTACTACTGTTGCCACAACAGCCCTTGTTATATCTGAGGCAGTGCCTCAACTGCTCTCTATATTGCACCAACGAATCATAAATACCAGTCTACGAGCTTCCCTCCCGCCCCCTACCGCCAACCCCCATCCCTTGCCGCCATCCTCTTCCTGCATCCACTTCCCTTCACCGCACGGCTTTTATATATGGCTTTCGCGTCAGCGCTCTCCGTGTAAAGCGAGCGATCCTAGAGCTCGGAGAAAAGTAAATGCATCTATACTGTCACAACTTTTAATAAACTCCCTTATTTCTCAGGAAGTTAGACTATCCTTCCTCCGCTATTTCTCCTTTCGATCTTGACTCCTACAACCTGACATTCGACCTCGCTGCTAAAAACATTGCTCCCTTTTTTTTTTTTTTTTGTTTTTTTTTTTTTTTTTTTTTTTTATTTATTTAATACAGTAAAGCAATCGATTCCGAACGATTTAACGATTAAAGGTAGCTGATCAATACGTTTACTTTGATCCAAAATTTCCTGCAATAAAATCACTACTCACATTTCTTTAATTTACGCCACTTTGTTTTCGTCAATATAATACAGTTTCAATTAATTGGACTGGCGGTTGTAGCTTATATAAAAGTAAAAAAAAAACAACTCTATTTTTTAATTTTTATTTTACAATTTCAGCAGCTGCGATGTGCTGGCATTTGCGTTTCGTAATTATGAAAAGGGAGATGCCTACAGTTATTTGTAACTGTAAATGAATAGTTATAAATGAGAATTATAAATACAAAATTTATGAGCTGCAGAATAATATTTACATTGATGCATCGTTGTAACGAAAATGGATTGTTAGAACTGAGCCAATAAAATAATTCATTGTACTAATACAACGTTAAGATATCAATTACTCAGGGACAGATATGACTATTTACATATTAATTTCACTGTATTTTTGTTAAAAATCGTGCAATCTATACGAATCTTCGTTAAATAATCGCTAAGCTTCTTATTTCATTAATTTTTTAGCTGAAAAGACGTCTTTGTTAATTAAGAATACATGAATTAGTACTAAATACATAGGATAAAGAGCGTTTATTAATTATCGTTAATATGTTAAATAATACGAATCCTAAAAAGCTAATGTTAAAAACAAAAGTAATCGCATTTTCGATATAATGAGTGCTTTCCAACATATGTGTAAGCGTATTTGAATTTTAATATCTTTATTAGTGATGGAGCAAAACTGTTCGCTTCTGCCAATTACATTTAAGATCGAGTCTTAATACTAATTTACATGCAGGTCGATGAGCGTGCATATCTATTGTTTTCAGTCTATGTCAACGAATCCTACTAATATTAGTGTAGATATTACTATAATGAATCAATTACTGCAAAGCTTATTTAGTTTTTATATAAGCGTAATTATTTATACATATATGGCTTGCACTGTATGCCTCTTTATAATTTAATACAAAAAGTTTTTCAATGCATGTATAAAAAAAAATTATTCATATGATTCATGATTTATCTAAATTAAAATATATTTGCATTACGTAGTAGAGATCAAAGTCTGTAGGTTTCATTGAAAGTAATAACGTTGGCGGCAAAAATATAGTCTTACACGTTTTTACCATTTATTAAGAAAAGGCAATTTTTTATATAATAAAATTCAAATTAATACGATCAATGCGAACTTTCAAGATCGCTTTCTATGAATAAATTACAAGATAAATACAACATAAATATTCTATAAATAATATTTATTATATAAAAAGTAATCATGCATCGAAAATTATATGACTAAAATTTTCTTTCAATAATTAAATCTAAATAAAAATATATATATATGAAAATATAAATATCTTCATTTATATTGTTAATAAATTGGATTTTTCCATTTGAATATAATTCAGCGTATGTGTAATGTTCAACTACTTACTTTATCCAGTTTATGCATATAAATTATTTAAAATTATGGAACATTATTTTAATTTAACAAGAATTTTATATTACTGTTGTACTTTTTTTTTCTTTTTTTTTTTTTTTAGACTAATGACAATAATGTAATTCAGAATTGCAATTTCAGAGGCCCCGTTTGATAAATTTGATTATGTATATATATGTATATATACATATAAATTGAGAGAAAGACTATGAAATAAAAAAATTACTAACATTATTCATAAAATACAGCTGAAATATGAAAAATTCCGTAATAATATAACACATGAAGCAATTGAGTGCGTAAAACTGTACAGAAGTTGGTGAAAGAATTTTTGCAATGAATCAGTAAATTCGTATAAAATTATGTGTAAAATGCTTGATAATACAGATTTTTGTATTGAAAGGTAAAAAATGGCATAGTAAGTGCAAAAAAGCGGTAACTTCCTGCAGATGTCGCAGGAGAGTTAGAGGGGAGGATTTACATAATCTCTATGAAAGCATGGGGATTTCCAATGTCGAGGCGCCTTACGTTTTCATTACTATCCGTTATGAATCCGGATGGATGCATAAATTGGTCGATGTGTATATACCCTCGGAGATACATCGCGTGCCTATAAGGTCTTCTGGTGGGGAGCAGGTAAGCCAACGGATGCAGGCTAAGCGCAGGTTCGAGCGAGTTCCTCAACCTCGTCACGGGTCGTGTGGAAAATTGGATCGCGAACCGAAGAGAAGAAGTGAAATGTAAGGAAGAGGGTGTCTCGCTGAGCCAGTCACCCCTCCTCCGTGTCCGTGTGAGTGTGTGCGCGCGTGGACGTGCGAGTGCTCGAAAGAGAATGGAAAAAGAGGAGAATAGACAAAATCACTTGAGTAAGAATTAGTTTGATAAGCGTAGTGAATGCTTTCGTGAGCGTTAAAAAAGCACTTCTCCCTGGAAAATCTTGAAATTAAAGATTTTATTGCTTATTAATACGTGCACTTATAATTGAAATTTGATATCCTCCATAAGATATAATATGTTTTCTTTTATTAATCGTTTCATTTAATCCGTAAACTTCTTAGATTATAAAAATTTCAGTAGTAACAATAAATAATTTTTACATTACTACTCGCGCAATTGTATGACAAATACTTTATTAATTTTTATATGATTTATTAAATACTAAAGCTTTGCATTAACGGGCTACATAATTAAGCATTACTTCGGTTACAAAAATTTTTTAAAATCAGATTACAGATCAGTATGATATTCACAATAAGCTTTATCCTGCTTAATGACAAAGAAATTGAGGCTATGTGGTAACGCAAGATAATAAAATGTTTAAATAATTAAAACAAGCTTCGAATTTAATTATTTTTAATAAGATCATAATAATCCATTCGATATATAATGTGGCAATGATATTATTGGCATAAGTCCTTTCAAACAATTAAATCTGAAACATCAAATGAAAAGATATAGAAGAGAAGCTTAAATGTCGAATATGTGGAGAAAATATTTAATAGGAAAATCATTGAAGAGTAGTTTTTCTGCCTACGAAAATAAATATGTTAATAATAAACACATTAAGTGGAGATGATATTAAATCAAGATAATATTAACCTTTCGTTTACGAACTGCTTATTGACAAATGGAAATATCAAATAAATAAAATCTGCTTTTGTGAGACCCCGAATTGAACGTATAAATTTATAAAAAGTAATTTTTAAATAGAAATATAATGATTTATTAAGCGAAACGTTAGTTCTATAAATGATGGTACAACTAAGTACAATAAACAGTAAACTGTAATAAAAGAATTAGTCATACATTTTATAAAGTCACATTTCATTTTCATTTTTGATGGCCGAGACATTAAAAAATTCTCTAGATTATACGAAAGTTATTAAATGTTTCTTTTAATATTAAAACTAGGTGCGCTTAATTTAAAAATTCTAAATTAATTTTAATTTTAAACATAATTTTACGTATTTTTAATCCTACAAAATGAATTTAACCGGGCGAAGAGTAAAATAATTTTCCTTGTCCATCAATCTCTGCAGTTCGAAGGTGTTAAGGTTAGGACCAAAACTTGTAAAATCAAAATCAAATATTTTATAATGCATTACAGTTTCAAATACATTAGTTTATATTCTCCCTCTCTCTCTCTCTCTCTCTCTCTCTCTCTATCTCTCTCTTCAAGCTCTAGTAACTTTTTTGTAACACGGATACAGATATTTCAAATTATGTTTAACATAGTATTTCTAATTTATCAGTATTAATAGGAATTAATATGAATACATGAGATGCAGATTAAAATGGCCTTAAGAAAAATATCTTCAATATAACTAAACTTTTAAAAAGATATTTTAAGCGATAATATGTTTTTAAAAATTTAAACTAATACGCTTTTTTCGAAAATCCAGTATTATAAAAAAGAAGAAACATTTTAATTACAAGCTCGCGATATACATGTATAGGTGGGAACAAGGTATATGTGTTAAATAGTTCTCGATTCTGATCTTGACAATATAAGATTGAAGAGATTTTCTACAGTTAAAAAAGTATTCGGTGTTATAAGAAGCAAAGTTCAAAGACATGTTAAATCCAATATTATCGGAGCCTGTGAAGTTGTCGTATCGAGTATCGGTAGATTCGTTGTAAAATAAAAGTGTATACTTATTTACAAAATCATTTTGATTTACTGTGATTTGATAATAATAATACGTTTTTTAGTTCATTAACCGATTCGTTAAAGTTTTAATATATTGTGCCTGGCATATTTCAAATACAGTTCATCAGTGTATTTATAATGCTGGGTTCACGAGTATTAATTATATAATGTAGACGTAATATTGCACTGGGTAGGAGATAATGATTAAGCCGTCATTTCAAGTCAGCTATTTATAAGTACAGAATTGTCAATATATTTTATAAGAAATCTTTCGGAAATTAAAACCATTGATGACAAGCAGATTAAAATAAATGTCATAATAATTAAATAATTTAATGGAAATTGATTTTATATCAAAATTAATTTCCCGCATATTTAGTCATACATTTTTAATAGCAAAAACTTAATCGTTAACGTTATCGTTATGGTTTTTTATTCAAATATAACGGATTTGTAATATAAGTGCTATTTTCATAATTATGTACTAATCACAAAGATATTTCTTAGGCTGGTTCGTTGGAAAATGTAATTTGCCATTTCGTATAATAAACAAGCAATCTATAAGAAATGCATTATATGTAAGTACTATCGAAATATTTCATATTCTAATAAAAATATGTAATAATAAGGATCTTAATCATTAGAAATTGTTAGGAGAGTATAAAGATAATGTAGATCGAAAACTTAGTGGTTGATATATTCACATCTATAAGATAAATACATAAATAAAGGGCGTTTATGTGAACGAGGTCGATGGGGAAGAATATGTCCCACCGAGTAACAAATTATATAAGAACAATTTATAATGAATCAAAAATTTATTTTCTAAAAAATAAAGTTTTTCTTGTACGTGTTTTTTTTTTCATTTCATAATCTACAAGGTAATTTAGTACGATGTAATTTGTAAAAGACGATTGTATGCTAATACTTGATAATTTTATTAAATAATAATTATTGTAATGTACAATATGAACTGTTTCAAACTTTTCTCAAAGTTCTTTTTAAAGATAATTTTTAGTAATATTTACCCGCAATAGATGTCAATAATAAGATTAAAAGTCGTATTTTTTATACTTTATAATTTTAAAAAAATTTTGTTGTTAAAAAAATATTTATGGAATTTTATGGAATTCGCGAAAAAATATTCGTTGCACAAGACAAATATTATAAATGTTCTTATAACTGAAGGTAAAGAAGTATTAAATTCCTTAGATATATTAAGAATTTGATAAAAATATGTAAAATACGTGTTTTAGAATACAAAGTCTTAAGCTTATGCAGATATTTTTTTTTAAAAAACAAAAGATTGTTTAAGCAAATTTTTTATTATCGACAGATTATTGCTTGGATAATATAAAAATATTTGCTAACTTTTTTTTAAACAATATTTAAACAATATTAATATATATATATGTATATAAAAGGAGAGTAAACTGATATGCTTCGGAATGAAATAAAAAGGCATTATTTATAATAGCATAAATCGTAATTTCCTGATCTGAGTAAGCAGCGAATGGAATAAAAGCTACAATAATGATTGCTCTAACATCTGGAAAAGCGAGACAATTTTTATGCGCTCGCGGTATTATAATCCAGCAAATGTTAATTAATGGAAGGCCAGCAGGACCTATGCTTGTGCATTCTCGTTTTTCATCGTGATTCTCCCCCCCCCCCGACTTCTCTAACTTGGGGGCATCCAGCCGCGGACTATCATTTATCACTCGGATGAGAATGGCCGCTTAATTACACTTCTCTTCCCTTGTCGACGTCGAATTTTATTTCATCGAGTATCCGTTTATTTCTCATTTCGTGCCCCCGACTTCGGAGCTCCGATTTCATAGGCCGAATTTACATGTGAAATGGAGAATTATGCCCTGCGCCGGCGGAGGAAAGTCCAAAACGAAGACAGAAGTGGGCTTCGTTGCCCCTTTGCTGAGGGCCCACACACGTATACTGTACGTGCACAATATGTGCGCGGTAGTCTGCACGAGCCGGGCATACGGATCGACATGAAGAAGAATTTAATAACCCTGCATTACATTGAATTGATTTCAAGCTATATGTTTATTTACAAGCAGTGGGTATTAGCAAGTTTTTCGGGGCGTTTGTTGAAATTAGATGGTCCAAGGGGGCGTCCGTCACGATGAAAAGGCAACAGTTCGTAATTAATAGCATGTGCATGTGAACATGATTAGATAATTCGCGCGCTATCAATTTGTATTTGTAAGGGACATTAAACGAAAAGAAAAGAAAAAAAGTAACTGCGTTATAATAATCCTTTATTAAATAGTCAGGCAGGAGTAAACATAATGGATTGTAAGCCTTTACGCATTTGCAATTTGAAATTCAAAAATGCAAACGCGGATAATGCATTTCTTTTATTTTAATCTAAACCTCAAGATAATATTCATGTATTCGGGAAGTAAAATACGTATCGCAAATTACACAATTGTTATTATAACTGCGCAAGGAAGGATTCAGTGCGTTATTACGTTAGTATCGCATTGAAAACACGCATTCCTTTCTCCCCTGGAATAATTCCCCACATTATTTTGCTTTTCCGAAGCTTTGAGCTTTTCTTGTTTTGCAGCTCCGAATGTTTAAAAGCCAAGTTTAACAAGGAAGTGGATCCGTACGCTCAAGTCGCTTGAATGTTAGCGCAGCTTTATCTAAAGTTCCTTTTTGTGTTATTCTTCTGCTGCTTCGGCGCGGAGGCGATACGGATTTCAAAGGCGATAAAAAGCTTACTTAAAATCATCTAAAGAAGTTCGAGTGCGACATGTTGTGCTTTCGAATGACGCCGAATGACGGCGAATGACGCTGAATGACGCCGTATGACGAGTTGGTAAAAGCAAAGGGAGGGCTCCACTTACTTTAAAATTGGCAAAAGATTATGAAAGAGATATTCACTTCCGAAGTGCGCTATCGTTTGTTTATATGAAAGTTTAAATTGACAACAAAATTTAACCTCTTCGTGCAAGTCTTTTCGGAATGTGAACCAAGCAATTAAAATTAGTTACCTAATTTCTCCGCCTCCTACTAATTTCTAACTAATTTTACATTTTATCCTAATATACCGTGCACGTTAATCATCTACGATTTCAATGAATGAAGAACATAAATTATAATAAAGTACGCTAAAGCAATTAATAATATTATTATTAGATGAAGTTATTATTGCTTTAAGCTCGTAGATGAATTGTATTTACGCATAAATATACGCGTTGTATTTATTTTTTGAATATAACTTTATTCATACATACAAAAATATAGCATGCAAATATTTATCAGAATTTCTTGAGAAATTAAATTTTTTTATGGAACTCCTATTGATTTTGGAACTAGATTTACGTTTATATTTACGTTTGAAGGAAACCCGAGAAATTTTAATTCACAACGTCAACTCAATAAAATGATAAATTTACTTTATTTTTCCAACATAACGTTGTTTTTATTTACAAGCATTGAAATAATTTAACACCGCATATATTATTTTATATACAATCATTAAAATAAATGAATCGATATTCATTGTATTTACATTAACATTGTTTACATTAACAAGGCGCATTAATGTTAATGTAAGATTTTAACCATCGAATGGATTTTCATTTTAACGAAAAATTTCTAAAATTTACGGCGTATCAATACATTTCAATGCAATGTAATTATTTATCTTAAACATTTATTTAAAAACTTAAAAATAAATATTATAAATAAATGTGAATGGCTTAATAAACTCTTTTATTATGAAATCTCTTGATTCTTCTCAGGCATTCAAATTTATTAAATATTTTCAATAAATTTTATACGAACTACATTTATATTATGCATTGTATATATAGCTTTTGTTAATTAGCAAATTAAAAAAATAATGAAATCTATAATTCAAAATAATATAATCCGTAAATATCAATGTGAATATCTCGCTATTGTCCTCAATATGTATCAAGTGAAATGAGATTTTATAATATCAAATACAAAACGGAGATTTAATAAGGAAAGGAAAAGTGCCTTTAAATACTGTAAATCTATTGATACTTGAGTACGTGAAAATTTAAAAACTATTTAATTCTTTCTTTCGTATAGGATAAACGTATAAGTAAGTGAGAGGTTATTGATTAATCGAAAGTCGTCATTACGTGGGGTGAATTATTAGTGCACGTCAGACGATAATGTTTATAAGAACAGAATTTACATAACGACCTCCAAGTCGAGGATTAGTTTTTAGATTTTGATTTAAGAAAAAAGTAAAAGCGAGGGCTGATAGGGAGCAGTTAAGGTAAAGGTCCGCTGGGGTATAAAAAAAAAATTCTTTTATAGATGTAAGAATGAAGTGAGGGAAGGGAGACCGGATAAAGAAGCTAAAATGTACTTACGACGTCGATGAGCTGGGAGAGTTTGAGCTTTATGCAGACGCGCAGGACGTCCGAGGTATTGACGACAGGCCTGACGAGCTTGTTGTAGTTGGAGAGCAAGTCATCGTAGAGGCGCTTCGCGTCCGGGTTCCCGGCGACGGCCCCGTGCACCACCAGAGCCGAGAGCAGCCAGACGCGCAACGTTTCCCCGATTGTCGGGGGCATCCTGACTCAAGCCCGAGGCTTAACTCCAGGGCGCCGATTCCCGCTCTGCTAACGTCATAATAATCTTAATATAATTCATTGTTTTTCATTTCTTTTTTTTTTTTTTTGCTTGCAAATGGTGGGAACCTCTTTTTTTAGGCGGGAATTCGTTTTATACATTTGCAGGCCTTGAGTATATTATAAATTCGGTGATGGCCTACATAATATCGGCCGACTGTCAGGATCTTCGCTGAAACTGATGTAATTTTAACGAATACATGTGTAGACAGGCAGCACCAGCAGTCACCTTCAATATCGTCTAATCTCGAATCAAAATATTCCTGAAGTTCTCCCCGACTTTAAACCGATATCCTTCAAAATTTCACTTATTTATAACTTTTTAATAAAATACTTGGTTGTAATTTAATTTATAAGTCAGGAAGCACAATTTCCTTTCTTCTATTCCAATGAATCTTAAAATATCATTCGTAAAATGTGCAAATATTGAAAGTAGTACACCTTCGTAATTCCATAATCGATCTATATAAATCATTAATTAAGGCCCTGGAATATCAAATTTTACGTATTAAAATATTAAAATAATTAAACAGCGCGCCATGACAAAACGTTATTATTATACTCAAGATTGAAAATCTAAATAAAATTTTTTTTGTATTATACTACTTAACATGAATTTGTAATGTTATATAAAATACACGGACCGTACGTTATCACGATGGCCGAATTAATTTAAGTACATAATAAAATATGATAAAAATTTAATTTAATTGCATGTAAATGTATATTTTTTGTGCAATAAAAATTTTATTAATGAAACAAAGTATTATAATTAAGCTAAAGGGATTTAAGGTAAATATTAAATGAAATAGTTCTCTTAAAATATTTATATTATGTATATAAAGGGTTCGATATTATATAGGAAAGCTCATACATGCAAAATTCCAAATAAGATATTCATGTCTGTATGTAATCTTATAAAAACGCATTTTCTACTATATTCGTCTAAAAACCATTCCGAAAAAGTATTTGGATTTTGATTTTAGAAAAATTGAATTCATTTAATTACAAAATTATGAATATTCGTTTATAACTCATATTTCAGATAATATACAATTGTAAAGTTTGAATCGATTTTCACGTATTTCATGGATTTTATTGTGTCATATATTCATTTCTATGTATTTTATTCCCAGACTTTTTGCCATAGTCCTTTATTTCTATTATTTTTCTTTTTATTCGAATTTTCTTTATTCCATAATTTGATACCGCAATTTGCGATAAGAATAACAAAGAACTGAGGATTCGATTTCTTAAAGTGATATTGCTAAAAGGACTACATGTTTATTTGATCAATAGTTCAAAATATTCACTTTCTTGAATAAATCAACCGATAGAAAAGCGATAGAAGAAATTACATAAAATTTATATTTATTTACTATAAATAGAAATGGGAAGAATTACTTTTAAAAAGAAAATTATCAGTTAATTCGACGCCCATCGTCTTGATTTATAATTAATAAATCCCGATTTAAAAGATTTTATTATTATTTAATTATATTTAATATAATTTGCCATAAATGCTTTAAAATCAAGCTTTGTGTAAAGGCAATTTTAGAATATTATTAACGCATGACGTGAAAGCTCAAGGCGCCTGGACTTACCGACAATTTTCCGACTAAAATAACGATTTTATAACTTTTACTAAAATCGAGCGGTTAGAGCATAATAAATTAACAGTAATTGTCCTATACAATAAATAATTCCTGAAATATACCGTATTGAAATATACATGTTTAAAAATGTCTTCCGATTCCATTGATAAATTATACGTATAGATATATTTTGATCGTTGGCTAGGAATACCTTAGCCGTACTAAGTTAACGTTGAATGCAGCAATTATAAGAAATAGCAGACTAAGGGGTCTTCATTTACAAATACACTTTCCACGATTCATTAGATAGATAAAATAATTTTTATTAGGTCGTTGGCATGAGCCCGTTGAATAAAAGGGGCGTGTCATTGTCGTTCCCTTCTTTAACTTTCCGCCTTAGTCACTTTACAATTTATGCAGATGCACAGACGCACGCACACACGTTGCTAATATATTTAAGAAAATGCGGTAACGCATCGTGCTGGCCCTCATGTAAGTAAATGTAAGTGACGTATGTTCACACACCCTCCAACCCCCCCCCACACATGCATATAAATGCGTACATAATATAGTGGTCGATGATTGCAGGGGTTGCGGGGGGGGGGGTAGTGAACTTGGACTAGTACGTCTCATCTTTCTGCTGTTTGCGTCTCATTACTGCTACGATTCCGCACCATAGAGAGATACGAGCTTCCGTGAGCAATTAACGTTGTACGGAAGCTATTTGGATTTAGTAGGGCTGAGATATATGTGGGACGATGGGAGAGCAGTAAGCCTCGGCTATAACGAATGAATTAGAACGGAATAAGTAGCCGTTGCGTTTTAGGTTCAATTAACGAAAAAAAGTCAAATAAAACTAAGCGATTTCGCTTAGAAATCACTTAGAAATCGAATAGGGTTTTATATTCATTTCGATGTAATATATCAAAGTTTCAGAGGGACGTAATTATAAGGACTTTGAAATGCAATAATTATATCGAGATGTACGAGCTCTTTAAAAAATACACACGCGCGCGCAAATAGCGTATTTATTGTAATTGTAAGGGAACTTGAGATAAATTATCCTTTGACGTAAATGCATTCTTTATCCTTAAAATAATGTGAAATCGAAGAAAAAAAACAAATTATTACCATTATGAAAAGCGCAGCAAAAAAAAATACTTAGAGGATCACATTGAGCTTCGGCCAAAGAATATCGCGAAGGAAACATAAATACTTCGCCAACATGTGCTTTATATGATTTGTTTTTGTTTTCCTTTTTCCTTTTCTTTACATACCGAAAAGTAGGTTCCGATTAATTATAGCCGCAAGGCCTTTGAAGAAAAGTGAACTAACAGTCGTAATAATAGTATTAGCATTAATTATCCGAAACCTTTTAACAGTTTCATTTTCGTTAATATAAATTAACGGTAGGCTAAAGAGGTCATTAAATATTCATGCCTATTTTTCATGCTATGAATTTCATTACTTAAGTCTGCTGAAAATGTGGAAATATAAAAGGACAGGCAGGGGAATATAGGATTCCGATATTTTTTAGTGCCTAATTAACAGGTAATGATTAAATAGTAAATGGCAATGTGCAAAAGTCCAGGAAAACTTGAGAGCGAATATTATTATTATTATTATTATTGTTATTGTTATTGTTATTACTGTTATTGTTGTTGTTATTATTTCCAACTATATAATAATTTAGAAGGGTTTGAAGTCAACGTACGTGGTTTAAGTATGTGTCGGGAATTAATTTGACTGCCTTTTAAGCGTCAATTCTTATAATGTGAAGAGCTCGAAAATTTTTAAGTCAATCAGTTTATAAAAATGCAATAAATTCATTATAATTAGGCCTTTGCATGTCGGATGGAGTACGGACCCATGTAATTAACAAGTTCTAATTGAAGAGAGAGTGTTCCGTGGTTAGTAGAATCGAGAACGTGGCTAATCGTTGAAACCTCGAGGGTAGGGGACGATAATAACCACCAAGGGGACAAATACTTGCTTGTAGCGCGAATGATAAAAGCAATTACGTATTCGGGAAAGCGCCGAGGAAAGCTCTCGTGTCCCTCGCGGGCGCGCGACATGGATAGTATGCGCGCGAGGATGATCCGCGGCCAAAGTCCTTCCCGCCACGACGAGTAATGGATTACTTCTCGAGGACGTGCCGCCTGCGAGGAAGCGGAGGCGGTATCGCATTCGCCTGTTCTTAGCTGTTCGACGCGGAGTGGCTCGGCAGAAAGGCCAAAAGGGCGAAAAATAGGCAAGTGGAAGAGTCGAAGCTTAAGGGAGAGTATTCCCTTAAGACGATAATTCATTGCCGGTAATTGGAACGGCCGCGGCTGCGCTTGATTTAAATCGGTACTGCAGTATCGAGGGAGGCTTTGATGTATTACAGGAGTAAAGGGACCGATACAGCATCGATAACGCTCGTAATTAAAAATACTAAATGGGACTGGCTAGGTAAAATAAATGAAAAAGTAGCGAAGCGTAGGTATAAAGTGGCTGGGAAGCTGCTTTGCGGTCCAATTAATTTAGCGGGGCGGAGGGGTTGCGAAAGGGAGGAAAGCGAACGAGGATCTCTCTTACTGAGTTTCGCGCTGCGACTTGGCTCGTCACGTGTGAGATGCGATACGGAAGCGATGTGTATTACATCTGGACAGCCCAGTCATAAGCCAGTAAAAAGGAGTCGCCGATCTTTTCCGGCGTCTCCCGACGTTCCAGCGAGGACCGACACTTGGGCCTTGTCTCGTGCACTTCAGTCCAGGTCGCCAAGGCCGCGCTCGTCGGGGTGACTACGAGGGGGACAAGGATCACGAGGACCGTTAGGGCAAATGAGATAGAGATAGAGATAGAGAGAGAGACAGAGACAGAGACAGATAGAGAGAAAGAGGGGGGGGATAGAGAGCAATGAGAGGAACGTACGAGGAGGTGGTGGCGGAGTTTGCGAGGGTGGCAAGAGCTGGCAACGAGCCGCGCCGTTAACACCGCAAGAGCTTCCGGGGAAACCGCTGCTCAAGCACGCACTGTACCCACGACTGACGGCTCCGAGTCGCTCTCCCTTGACTCTGGCCGAATAGCGCTACCGCTCCGACAGGGGGCGACACTCTCGTCCCCTCCCAGGATCTGCCACGGGGCGAGAAAGCGCCTCGGGAGCATTGGGATATCGAGTGGCTGGATGTTGCTGATGCTGCTCCTCCTGCTGATACCGCGAGATTAAGGAGAATTTGTATCGCGACCTTAACTCCGATCCTCCACCTCGACGACACCACTCGTGGAACTCGGATTAACTAAACTGACTAACCGCTCGACCAGCAGATTTAACTCTTTAACTACTCGGACTCGATCATACGCTTGGCTCACTTCTTCAATGGCATCTTAATCCCACTTACGAATCTTTATCACGTCATTTTTTCTCTCTTCATTCGCGGATTCGCTACTTAAAAAGACTTCCTCTTTTCCTTAAAAAAAAAAAGCTAAAAAAAAAAAATAGCAAAACATGCTCAGGGCTCGCACGAATGAGCTTTCCCGATTCCCTTAATGGGTGCCCAATCGGTACCCCATTGCATAATTCACTTATAACTATTGAGCAGTCGTATTTAGCGTTTTACGAACTTTTCCTCCATTATTTATTTCTAACTATTCCTCCATTATTAATCCATTATTCCTCTGAACTATTTTTACAAGCATTTCTGCTATTGGCTTCTAACCGAGCACATTCGTTTTTCACCGAATCTCACTGTTTCCTTTGTGATTTACAGACCGAACGGAACTCCTTAATTGAAATAACTCAATATCCTCCTGTAAAACAGTTTATTTTACACAAAGCATTAATTTCAGCCTAAAATTTTTTTTATCTTGTCATTTAATCGCTGTAAATTTTTTAGGGATCACTTACTCTTCTATTTATTTATTTTTCTCCCTATACTTATTGAGCTTATAGAACTTTTAAAAGCTTCCCCAATAGTATCGAAAAGTGTAAAGCAAGTATAGCAGTTATAGTTATGACATTAAGTTATTATAGATACCTTACTAGATAGTAAACTAAACGGTTTCTAATACAGTTTTAGAATTTATTCGTGATCTGCTTCTGGATTAAAGTTAAATATTCATCTGTAAACAATCTCAAATAGTCGGTGGGTATTGCACAGGTAAAGTTTAATAAATTGGAAATGCAATATAAGTATGGCCGTCCGTATTTTCAAGTCTAGTATTTTGCAGGCGAAGCACTCCCGCCGCTTCCAAACTCTCTCAATGAGACTTTACAGTAAAAGTTGTATAAAAGTTGAACATATATCGTTAAATGATAATATAAACCTATCACTCCAAGTTCACAATGGGCGAATAGAAATAATTTTATCCCGTACAAATTATTTCTAACTTTAAGGTTACAATTTTTTTAATTTAAAGTACCATTTTAGGAAAACATGTAGAAAAGTTTACACGCTCAATTAATATCGATAGCAATAAAATCACAAAATACAATATAACACTAAAGCTGAATAACATAACTTTTTACATAAAGTTTTGAAAACTATTATGCGAGTTCTTTTATTTTATTATAAAATATCGCGCATACAAGTTTACGGCTTGAGTAACATGACATTTAATAAAATCTCATTTAAAATATACAAAACAAGACCCAGAGTATATTAAGTACTTAGTCAGTAGCGATACAAAATACATGGATTTTAATGTTTCATTCGTAAAAAATAAATAAATATTTTCGAACGCCTCCTAAAAGTTATAGATTCTTATCGAATACAAAAATTTCAATTCTTTAATAAAGAATTATTAAAATGAATTTCACTTTCGTTAAATTAAAATTAAAAATTTATTAAACATTGTAAAATTTAATTAAATTATGCAAATTTAATAAGTTGAACAAGTCTGTCCTTTAGATTGGAAAAATAAAAATACCTGATGGAATTTGATCTTCTAAATTGAAGAATAATATAGGCTCAATAGGCCCTGATAAAAGTAGGATAATCAAATGCAGTAAAATTTTTTTAAAAAATAACGTACTGGCGAAAATGTTTAACAAAGAAACGTTGGTGGCTTTGTTCGTAATATTGGGCTCAAGTAAAATATTAAAAATTTTTCCAATATTGAAATAGCATTATTGTTTTGCTATTTACCTTAGTTAATTAATAAAGAGATATTTTTAATTTTAACTAGCAAACATTTTTTTTTTATTTTAATATTTTTATTTGAAAAATTTACATAGATCTTTCGTAAAATCAGTGATATCGCAGTAATATGAAACATTTAGAATTGTCGTATTAAAAAACATTAACTTTCAAATAGAATTAATTAATATATACACGTATATTTGTTAATAAATTTTAAAAATACTGAATAGATTTGGAATCATGTATTTATAGTTAAATTTGAATTTTTTCTTATTATATTAAACTAAATCCAATAGACTGACATTAATGAATAAATTCATATCGCGTTATATAGTACACTTTCATCAATTTTTTAAAAAATAACAAATCTCTCTACAAAACCAATTTATTAGATTCGTGATCTCGATGCAAATAGAATAGTAATTGCATAATAGTAAATTATATAATAGTAATTAATAAATAGTAAATAAATATGACAAATCTAATATTATTTATTTAATATTTAAAAATGTAAATTTCAGAATTCTGTCGTTGGAAGTAAAAACAGTATTTTGTAATAAAAGAAACGTAACAAACTTGAAAAATTAATTTTTTTTTTGGTAATAAAAATATATTTTTTATACATTTATACACAGTAATTTAATTAAAAATAAATGGAAGAATTATGTGAATTGTATAAATATAAATTTTTATAGCTTCAGGTAAATAGTAAACAATTAGTAATATTTTTTTCTTTACCATTTTGCAATAATTGTCTTGTCTTTATAAAATTGTATTGTATTAGAAAACGTAAATTTTAGAAAGAAGAAATATGATTTTAAAAATTCACCTTAGTTTATTTATTATCGTAATTAAATAATTTTGAAAATCAGTAAGATGATCGGGTTTATAGATTCCCATTGTATTTAGATAATCGAATAACTACTATAAAACTGTTTCAGTAGTAATGATCATAATTAGTCAGGCGATCGTTTAGTTTGATTCTTTCGAGTAAGGAATTTAAATCGAGGACAGATAATAATCATATATTTACAAAATAAGAAGATAAAATAATTTTTTTAAACGTAATTGTTATTTTTATATTCTATTATTTTTAGTTTCAAAATTCTTTTTACCTAGTATAGTTATATTAATTTTTTATTTATGTTTATACGCACTATACTTGAAACAATAATTTTTAAAGTGTATTTCTAATCACATCTTACAACTTTTTTTATATTCATTAAAATTATCAATTTAAATAAAATATATTATTCATGTCATTTATATTGGTTTTAAAAATTCTATTATATTTATTTAACAATAAACATTCACGATATTTTATGGTTCTCTAATGAAAACTATATTTTAGTCTGAAATCAAAACGTTAATAATAACATGTATTTGTCATCGTATTAACATGTACATATTGTATATTTAGTCAAATGATATTATACAAAATAATTTAGCTAATACATTACAAATCAATAAATTTTGTTACAAATGAAGATGTTGTAGTAATGGTATTAGTATTGGTCATAGTATTATAACAAATTTGTTTAGTTATCAAAATACGTCGATATCTTGTTAAAAATTAAAATAACTTTAGAAATATAGACTGTCAATTTCTATCGAATGTGATGTTTGTTACAACGATTTCGTATAGAATTTAAAATTTTAATCCTTTGTATTTGGGATAGCTTAACTAGATGTTGTTCATTTTGAGGACATAACTAAAAAATTAAAGAATATAAGAAAAAGAGGTGTCGGTAAGAAGGGGCAGAGGGAGTGGTGGATCAGGCAGGTCGTAGAGCGGAAGTGGTATTAGTTGAAGAAGAAAAAGAAGAAGAAGAAGAAGAAGAAGAAGAAGAAGAAGAGAGAAGTGCAATACATACAAAGAGCAAGAAAAAAATGGGTATTATAGTGACTTGGCATGCTACCAGTAATCTTGGATCAGTATTACCGACACTGCAGTTTAAGTCTCGTCGTTTCACATTCCCTCCCTCGGCTTCAGTGTTCAAGTCCTCGACTATCCAACCCCTTATGTCACAATTCCCTCCTTAGTCACCTCCTTTGCAATATTCGTTATCCTGTTTTCTCATTTTTTTCTTTTTTCTGTTACGTTGGTACCTCGGCATAACAGCACTGAATGATGCAGTTTTAAGTAAAACGTAAAAATCAAGCTCAAATTGATTACCACGCGGCCATTCACTCTATTCCCTTCAATTTTTATGCTAATCAAGCGAAAATTCTTTTTACTTGTGATAAAAAGGGTTGCATTTAAAGCCAAAGAACGTTAAACTGGATAATATTATTAAAATTTCTATCCGCATTCTTATACATTACATTATACTCTGAATTTAATTTAATTCCAGAGACCAACATCTGAAAAAATTCTAATTTATGACATGTTATTTTATATATATTATATATAATTATACGTGCGCGTATAAAATTATGTAATGGGCGTCGATATACACTTATCTTTACTGGTAATTAATTGAAAGGTAAAAGTTTCTGGATAATTTCGTCGCAGAGTTTACTTTATTAATATTTTTATTTCATTTAATTTTAGAGGAAGCTATTGAAGTGGTGTCATTACTGCAAGAAAGTCAGAATATTGTCTAACTGTCGGTACAACTGCCATGAATGAGCTTCTGCTCTAAGATTCATAATAACCTTAGTTTTCAAAGTCCCAAAACTATAACTATTAAGTACTAAAATTAAGTCCCGTAGAGTCAGTATTGATATACATACTTAACGTCTTTGTAGATAAAAATATTAAATGCTGTCAACATGTTTTCTAACTTAAACAATTATTACAATACACTATACAATATTACACTTTTATAGATATCTCACTTTACTGCCTTCTCTGTTTATCTTTAGATAAGATGCTAAATCTCTGACATATCTTACAATAGATTTTAATTGTAATTACGTAGATAATTTAGGTATTGAGAAATGTCTTCCTTAAACGTATTTTGCATTGATTGTATTATACAAATGTCGCAACTTATGATAATTAATATAACCGTATTATAGATAAATAAAACTCAGCAGGGCATTAATATATTATTTTGCAGTTTAAGAAAAAAAGCTTGAAAAGAATGTCCCATATTAAATTTATACTGTAATGAGAATCTCTTTTCGAGGATATGGCCAGTCATTTAACGCAGAGCGGAATCAGGATTCGGCGGAACGCATGGAAGAGAATAAAACGAACATAAAGTAAAAGGTATAGCGGCTTTAAATTAACACAAATGAAATTAAAAAACGTTCATCTCATTGTAGAAATCCTCCGGAATTCCCTAACTGACGCTCTAGGAGACAAAAAAAAAAAGTAGATCAGAAAAAAGTATTTAATTAAATCCGGGAATTATAATTTTAGAATTGCGCTCACATAACTAGATAACAATTTTACTCCTAGAGCCGGTCTTATCACGACACAATAATTTCCTTAATACCATTTCCCATAGACTAAAATGGTTCACGTGCTGTAAGTAACGAGCAAAAGATAATGCAAGAAATCGACCCGACTTATATCGTTTTACAATCTATCACGTGTTTAATTGTCATTCCGTGAAACAATTACAGTTAATTATAATTATTAAGTCAACTATAGTTAATTGATATAGATAATTAATAATGGAAAATCCGTCCTTTAACGTCTAACCCTGTCAAGATGAATTCCCTCCCTAAACTCCAATGGATATGGACTTAACGTTAACTTACTACGCCGATTTTAGAAATTTTTATTTCAGTTGTCCTAAGCATTGAATACATTACATACCTTTATTTACATTTAAGTATCGTAATGCTCCAATGTCGACAAGCACGAGATTATAATCGTACGCACAATCATACAAGACGAATACAAATTTTTCTCTTCATCTTAAGAAAATCATCGTAAATATTCATTGTAATTGTCTGTAAAGTCGTGGTTACAATAGCTTGTTAAGTTGTAAAAGTCTGATGTGAGCGTAGCTAGAACAAGATCTCGAAGATCGGTTCGAAATCGGACGATCCCCTGATAATCGGATCATTAAAATTTCGGCGTATATTCTTGATTATAGATGTACCCAATGGTCTCGGTTTCCCTACAGAATAACCCCGATAAGCGACATTCTGTCAGGATCGCGTTCGGTAAGGAACAATACTTGCAGGAGAGGTTCGGGAAGAAGCGAGTCACTACTACCAAACGATTTTCTCGATCCGAGCCCAGTTATTCCGTCTTCGTTTACAATATTGCATATCCGAGGCTTTGGAAATAATACAAGGTTCATTAATACCTACAAGTTTCACGAATAACTACAGAACATTTTAAAACGTATTTATATAAATAAAGTAGGATTATTCTGCAAGGCTGCTTGTAAGCCACTTGTTTGTATTCTTATGAAACGCAATGGATTTGCACTGTGTGCATTATTTTATAATACTAATGGTCGAAATTAAAAAGACAAGTAAACTCCTTCCTTATAAATTATTCGTAACATTGTTAAATAAAACCTTCCGGAATTGTTGAGAGACTTTTTTTAAGTATCGAAGTGCTTGCGTTTAAATTGTATCCAAGAATATTTCATTCGAATGATTCGTCGGGTCCTAATCCAATTTTTTATTTATTAAACGAACGTTATTGGCGAGAATATATTGTTGAAAAAATAAATAAATAAAATAAATAAATAAATAAATAAGTAAATAAAATGAAAGATGTTCTATTGGCATGTGGTAACGACATCTCAGCGCGCGTGTCATGAAAATAAAGAGGCAAAATGAAGGAACGAAAATGAAGTCGAGTGTCGGTGACACGCCATATTCGTATACTGACATTTGAATAAAGAATGCACGACAGACATTTTGAGTGTCGCTGCAGGTATTCGAGCGAATTTGATGTGTTCGGGGTACTTTTAAAGTATCTGGTCTTGGAGATGACGCGCGACAGCAAGAGCAAAAATACCAAAGACGCGTTAGGACAAGGGTAGCGTGGGGTAAGGTCGCTACCGAGTAAACTTATCTTGTTTTTGAGCCTCTTGTCCCCCTTTAGTCTCCGCCAGTCCGACATCGTGACATTGAACTTTTGCCGATGATGTACAAGTTTGGGGCGACTACGTGGCTCTCGATTCTCAAGGAAACGTCTTTCAAAATCCAACCGGCGAATTTCCCTGTCGACGTGTCGACGCCTTAACTTTTCGACTCCCTTCCTGCCCGTTTACCTGTATTCTCTATCTGGCACCATGCCTGCACTCTTCACTACATCATACGCAGCCCGGAGACTAAACTGCTTATATCATGTCCACCCCCGCCCCTTATTTAAATTGAGCTCCGAGCGCTTTTTTGATTTAGCCAACTAAACTGACCGCTAAGTATTCTTTCATTACAAACTCAATCCCTAAGCTTCAAAAACTTTCTTTCTCCTTCCTTCTCTCTCCCCTCCTCCTTTTTTTATTTTTTATTTCTTTACGAGATTATCGATAACAAAGTAAATTTACTCGATAACTTCTAAACGATTTAAAATTTCTAAAGTCCACCGCACCAGTGCACGTTTCCACTATTTTTCCTTTTATCTGCAAATTTATTTTAGCCACTTGGCAAAAACTTGCTATTTATCGCGTTGGATTTAATTTTAAGACTTTAGCCGAAAAAATGGAGGGAGGAGGGGAATAGTTCGGCTTTGGAAATCATAGGAGATGGCCATCATTATTGACGTATGTGTAACGGAGCAATACAGTTTAAAAACGAGCACTCGCTTTCATATATAAATCGCTTTAGTGACACCATAAAAAATATATACCCTACTAAAAGTTTGAAATAATCCATACGACTGCATACAATAAAAAAGCTATAAAATTTACAACTTATTCGAGTATACAATTCCGAAATCTTTGAATATGTAATTTCACATTGAGCTGTATGCGTGTGCATTTATATACATACGCACACGTGTGTCTTGTCCACGTGTATCTCGTCTCAGTGCGTAGTGAAACATCGATTGTAATTACAACAATAAATTTACTGGCAACTAGGGGGATTTAATAAAAATTAAATATTTAAGGGACTCTCGTATTTACAACGAATTCTTAAAATCAATGAGATCAAATTTAAAGCGAATTAATTTTTAACGGCCAATGGTGAAGGCGATTGAAAAAACGAACGGGGGTCAAAATAAGCTATTCACACGTTTTATAGGCACGCCTACGTAAATGTGTAGAGCAAAGCATTTTATTTTATTATATCTATCATTCCTCCGTTTACTCCATAACTTTCTGCTTTTCTTGAAACTTGTCTATGGTAACATTTTAACAAAAATCGCATAGCATGCACTTACTCGGTAGGTTATGAAAATGCTCCAAGAAATTAGATCGATTAAATTAAACTGATTTAAAAACCTTATGCATTATTTTTCTTTTTTCTTTTTTCTATTTTTTTTTATAATCTTCTAATAAAAGAAGTAGTAAAATAATTGCTGAGCAAATATAATATCCTTATGCTGTGTAGTCATAACTTTGTGAAATAAACTTTTATATAACCTTACTAGATATTTTCATTTTCTGAGTTTCTATTTTTTTTTTTTTTTTTTTTTTTTTTTTTTTTTTTAATAAATAATTCACTTCTTTAGATCCATTTTGCATAGTAATTATTATTACGTCGACTATCTATATGCAGATATAAGAAAAGGGGTAAATAGATACCTTCTATGAAATTTGAAATATCATCGAATACATAGTAAATTATAAACTAATCCGCCTTTGTATATTCTTCTCAGAATAATCACTAAATTACAAAACGAAATTAAACGTCAAAAACTAATGAATCGTGCATTTTATTATACAAACGAAAATTCAATGTAAACGAATGAAAATTTAAACATATTTTCATATTTTCATAGGAAAGAGGGCGTACATTTTTATTTTTCACTGTTTGCTGTATGGCAAGTTAATCTTTGCACGCGACTTGTTTGTCTCTTGAGTGAAAAATAATATTTGAAAGTATACAAAAACGGATGGCTGTAACCAGGAATATAAAATCGAAGGTAGGATGTGCGACCGAGAATAGAATAAGTTCTGTGTATTTTCGATTCGACGGATAGAAGAATATCGATTTTTAAATTTATAACCTACGAAGAAAAAGTCGCTTAATACAACGACCGCATTTGCATTTAAGTTTACGGGTCAGACAGAAGTTAAATGCTTAGATTATATGTAATCTGAAATTTCTCATGAAGAGAAGATTCCCAAGCATCGCCCCATCGCCCTTTCTCACTCTACGCGACATTCCTACTTATATTTTTGCTTTTCCTTTTCCACTGCCAGTTGAATAAAGAATCCTCTCATCTGCTTTGTTGTATAGTTGATTGGCGCAAAGCAGCAAGAGCTATTTAAGTGTTCCCATAAACAATGGAACAAAGCGCCGACGTAAGGGATATTTTTTAATTTACCTTAATGCCCGTTACAAAAAAAAAAAAAAAAAACAAAAAAATTAATAAATAAAAAAAAAAATACACGAATAATTACATTTCTTTGACAGCAGATCCTTCGTAATGGCCTTTTTCATAATTTTTCTGATTACTTACCTAGTTTGCATACCAGTCACTTATATTTTGCCACTTAATTTCTGTGTTTAAAATTTTCTTTACAATAACATCGTATATTTTTTCGTATTAAATACTTTTCAACACCAGTATAATATATGTTAGCAATGTATTTACAGTCGGCAGACATTCATGATAACGATATTAATATTGCGAACTGTTTGATTATTATATATATAAATAATAATTTAATAAATTCTCGTTTATATATTTATAAATATATCATAATCTGTATAATATAAAAGGCCATTTGTATAAAAATTTGCGTATTAATTTAAGAAAAATCGAGAATTTAAACAACGTACACAATTAATTTTTTTCTTGTAATGGACGTGAAACAGACGAATGGCACGAGTGCGAGTAAATTACGGGACGAATAGGAGGGCGGTTATTTTGCGGAGAGGGGGTAATTATGTTAATTCGAACGACTCGTCGAGCAATAAGATAAATCTTAATCGTGGAATATTAGAGAAATTTAGGGCAGGTCTAGTAAAAAGAGGAATGTATGGGGCGCGAGTGTTGCGGCTTATGAGCCAATGTGTCACTCGGACCGCAAGATCGAGCCCTCTGGCAGCGGGTGCCTTGACGAGGTCGGGCCTTGGAGGGCACTGCAGTGACTCGGCAATCCCCTTGAGAGGCTCCTATCCGCAACGCCAATCCTGCCAAGCGAATCTCCTCAGCTCGCTGAGCATATCTCTACCTCGGTATAGTACATAGATATATGGGGAGGGCCTCCCATGACGTCCGGAGCAAGACACCCCCAGCTGACAGGCTCAGCAGTTGGGCCGACCGCCACATTTCGGTATGCTCCTCCTCCGTCTTTCCGTAAAATCCTTTCCTACGGTGACTGATAATGGATAGATCGTACTCGCCATAACAGTCGAATGATAACATGTCGTCATGTCGGGACGTCTAACTGCACGGGCAAAATTCTTATTACTCGAATCAAGAAAATGCGCTGAATCGATCTTCATCTCGAATTCATCGGACGCTCTCTTATAAAATGTACATTATTCGTTTGATTCTGCTAAGTATATCCTTCGAAACGTTTATTTACTACCTATTCTGTTAATATTATTATTTCACATATCATAAAAGAAAAGAAAAAGTCTATTTATTTTAATAACACTTATGTGGATCATTTATTATTGTTACAGACCACGAAATATAAATATAATTATAAACAAATGATTCCTCCACGGAGGGTGTAGAAGTGATAGAACAATGTCCCCTTGTTCTATCTGCGGAACAGATTACGAGAAATCGCCGCGCGTAATGTAAGACCGCGCGGGATTACAAGAATAACAAACGGAGTACGATCCACCCGAGCCGCCAGGGGCTGTAGCCTGTACCACCCGAGCCGCCAGGAGCTATAGCCTGTGCCAGCCGTCGGGGGCTATAGCCCGACCGAGCCGCCAGGGGCTATAGCCTGACCAAGTCGCCAAGGACTATAGCCTGTGCTCGCCGTCAGGGGCTATAGCCTGACCAAGCCACCAGGGGCTATAGCCTGGGAAAACGAGCGAAGGAGGCTCGGATCCAGGCTGAAGCCGCGCAAGGTGGTCAGCACGTGGCCGTCGCCGATTCCTTAACGAAGAAAAATAAATAAACAATCGAGGCGAGGAATGGGGCCGGATAAGCGACGACCTAATGACCTGGAGGCGTTAAAAGGCAGTACGGAGGATCAACGACACCATTATTGTCTTGAAAAGTCCGACGCGACGACGATTGTCATAAACTCCCAATAAAGGATTAAAAAGCGAAAACTTGAATTATTAATTCCGCCCTCTGAACTCGACCTACTCCTGCTCGCTTCCTATTCCAAGTAACAATTATAAAAAAGCAGTAATGCAAACAGCTTTGACAAAACGACCTTTAAATTACTAAAAAAAATAAAACTTTATTCGACGCAAATACATATCGATTCGTTTAATATGTGCAGGAAATTAATTAAAAATATACTTAAAAATAAAATAATTCGTAATAACTTACGAGCTTTACATAAGATAAAATATTGTTGTAAATTGATAGATTTATATCTACATAAAACAAAATGTATCGAATTATTATTCGTTACTATAAATTATTTGTAACTGAGAAAAATTCTACCTGCAAACTAATGCAATTAATTTTCGTGATACTGTAATTGTATGTAAGATTATTATATTTACAAATGTAATTGTCATACAAATACTTATTATGGATTAATGAAATTTCGAAATAAATAATACAAAATAATATCAATGAATATTCACTGAAATAAAGTGATGAACAATACATTATTGAAAATGCGAAATCAAATACCGTAAATTAAAAATGGCAATATATAATTATTAATGATTAATGATTGATAGATAATGTCTAATCATCTAAGTTACAAATATTCTTATTTTAAGTTTTTTCTTTGCGAATTATATCCATATACATATATTTATCAATTTTTTTATAATTTAAAATAAAAATATGTAATGCATACGCAATGAGATAAAAATAAATAATGTAATATTAATAAAGGAATACATGAAATATAGTTCTAAAAATTATAATATATATGTATATATATATATATATATATTCATAAAACTAAAATTTTTTATTCTTCATGCACGTGTATGCTAAAGTTAATGCTCCAAATAATGAGATAATGTTTATATATAATAAATAAGGCTCGTGAAAGCTGTAATAAATGATTGGCCACATAAACTTAATAAAACTGGGCAATGGAAATTACTTAAAGCCTCTTCTTGTATAAAACACTTGATTCGACATTGTTTAAAAATATCACTTGCACGGTAATAATATCCTTATTTTTTAATCAATTACATTTAATAGCGGTCATAAAATACTAATAACGATACACAAAGATAAAAATAACGATGATTTTATTATCTTGTCATGTGGTATTACGTAAGAAGCATCCGCGGTTCGGTAGTTCCAATTGTCTACGTATACTTTATTCTTCAAACGGATATTACATAATATGTTAAGCATGCTGGAATGCCTTTTTATTATTTCGACTCATAACTGCCTGTAAATATTCTTTCTTTCATAATTGTGAATTTTTATATTTATTATAATTAATTATTACTTGTTATGAATATCATAACGAGCGTATGTTCAATTAATAAAAGTTCAATTATTTCATTAAAAGTAAAGAAGAATAAATTTTGATTTCTTGAATTCTACAAGAAAGTAACGCATTAATTGAATATTGAATACTAATGTTAATAAATAATTCATTAAAATAATAATAAAAGATGAAATTATTTTATTATACATGATAATTATAATTATTTATGAATCCCTTCGTAATTTTAAATACTTAATTCGTAATCTATATTTTTTTTAGGCAATCGACGTCATTCGCTTACTACGCATGCTCCAAAGTGTTTTTGTAAAGAGCACATGAATTTTTGGTAAACCAGTATTTATGTTTCATTAAACATACATTCGTATTCGCAAATAAATTTGAACATTAAAGTGACAGGTGTACATTTATATACTAAAATTAAGTTTTCTGTACAGTCGTGAATATTTTCATTCTCAAAGGTATTTCATTTTCTTCTATACGTAATCTCAACACTTTAAATATATTCCTTCCTAACCTATTTATTACATTACAGTCCGTGGCCCTAATATACATATAAGATATATGATATTATAAATACCATTCTATAATGCAAAATAATAGAAAGTCAGAAAATATATGGGAACCAATAAATATCTTCAAAAGAGCGGCTGACTTTAAATATGCTCTTATCATATTGAATCGACCAATACTTTTATATAATGATCAAGTATTTTCTCTATGGGAAAATGGTATATCATCATTTCATTCAATAATAAAAATCTGTGTTTTACATTTTCGTATTACTAACAATGTAAATAATTTTTTTATAGCAAAAGTAACAGTCACAGTAGATGGTGGTACAACAAGATGGATAAATTACTTGGGCGATCGTGCCAGTAAATTATTAACAGGGGAGTGTAAAAAATATTTGCCAATGCTAATCACAGGTGATATGGATAGTGTAGTAGAAGAACAATTAAACAAGTTAAAGCAATTGGAAACTAGTGTAGTATTTACTCCAGACATAATGGAAACCGATTATACAAAATCATTAATTGAACTTAAAAAATATATATTAAGAAATAATATAGAAGTATTTGTTTTTACTTAAAGTTTATTATTCCAGACTTTTAATGAAGAGTTATTAATTATTATTGTTAACAGTTGAATGGAATTTATGTTCTTGCTGAATCTTCAGGAAGGCTGGACCAGATCATATCTAATATAAATACTTTACACAAATCCGATAACTTGATTGACTCTATACCAGTAAGCAAAATAAAGTATTGAGTAGCTTTAAATGTAAAATTTATGATAATGAAATTACGTAAAATATAAAAAGGTGTTTCAGATAGCTAGTAATTCATTGACATGGTTGTTAAATCCTGGAAAACATGTAATACACATTCCCGATCTTTTAATAAATGCTAAAACTTGGTGCGCTCTAATCCCATTTGAAAATTCCAATAGCTGTGTCACTACTACTGGTTTAATGTGGGATTTGCGTAAGTTTTCTGCAAAATCAATAAAATATATGAATGTTTTGTTACTTTAGCAAATTATGTTAATAATATGAAAATAAAATTCAATATCTTTCTAATAAGTATTTATTAAATTTTTTAATAATTATAATTAATTATTTTAGATGAAACTAATATGAAATTTAGTAAATTAATAAGTACCTCGAATACATATAATGGTCAACAACAAGTAACAGTCGATACAAATGTAAGATTAATATGGGTAATGGGGATCGAACCACTTACTAATATTTATGACTCATAACAAGTAATTAATCTAATTATTATCTTTTTTTGAAGTAAATAATGTAATTATAAAAAATAAGAATACAAGATTTTCTACAGATTAATTTAAATAGTGTATACTTAATAGACATATATATAATTATTATTATATAATATAGGTTAACAAAGGATATAGTAGAGAATAATATTTTTGTTAAATTTGTATAGTATTTAAAATTAATTGTATATATTTATTGAATCTGATCAACGTAATTATTGGAAAAGTAACTATGTTATTGCTTAAAAACCGAATGAACATGTTAAACGTACAATTAAGAATTAAATTTCAAAATTAATTAAATTACTTTATCTCATTAATTATACGAAACCAGTCCTCTTATTACTGTAGGCCTACTTATGTCTTTATATCAATTAAGTTGTGATAATTATATTGAATCTCTCAATTAAAATTGTAAATAGAATAATAAAACTACCTATATACGTTATTCATTGTTTCATCGAATTTATATTGTCTATTGTTATAAAAACGTAATTAATGAGATGAGTATTAATAAAAAAAAAAGTATAATAATAAAAATTATACATTAACATACAAATTTATAAATTATAATACTAATAATTAATTTTATCCAGATTCATAAAATTATTACTAGTAACTATTTAAAATATTATTTTGACTTAAAATGTTATAAAAACAGTGTTGTAAAAATTGAAGCATTGGTACTTGGAAGTTTTTGATACTCATTCCAATGAAACTTTAAAATGAACCGAAGTATGAATTTTTTAGTTAAAAACATATTTATTTACAGTCGATAACGTTTACGTATAATGATAATTATTTTATTATAAATTTATATACCAAAGGAAATGTGATTATACAATATTTATATAACACTATATATTTATTGAACTTACTATATAATAATACAATAATTTTTGTAAGGTAAAAACTATAAATAAAATTTTTGTATATTAATACGTACAAATAATAAGTATTGCGACGATATTTTGTAGTTCTCTTTTTACATTTATATTAATTTTGTGAAAATAAAATAAAATATAATATCTCACATTGTTTTTTGTTAATATATTAGAAAATTCTTTGAAAAAATTTAATTATAAAAAATATAAAAGTAAAGTATCACTTCAATGTATATATTTATATGATTTGTCGATGAGACTATTATAGATTTTATTTAGTAAAAAATGTGTAAAATATATTATTCAATGGCTTTTCAGTTTACTATAATATGTAAAAAAGTATTAAAATTTTATATGTCCAGCCTATTCTCACTCCTTACATAAACAGAACTTTCTCAAATATAGTATTTATTTGAACTTTATTCTTTAGTCTATAAATACTTTTATTTGATAATTTACTCGATATTTTATTGAAACTTTTATAGATCGATTTGTAGTAATAAATTTGTTACTAACAATTTATGGGCGCGTTAAAATAAGATTTATAATAGTATAAAGTTGCAATTTCGTATTATTTATATCTTAATACGCATTAAAAGAGAAATAATTTATCATTAGTTGAAAATATAAAGAAATTTAATATCTCGCAGCTCGAATGCTGCATATTTATTTTTTAATTTATCAAAAGTTTATTACAATCAAGTGTCATGTTCATATATATATACATGTCAATATCGTGTGTCAAATACTTGAATTAATGATGAATGAAAAAAAAAAATAAATGTTTTATTATGTATAAAAGTCGGATTTATCCAGAATAAAATAAAGTATCTTATAGAAAATTTGTTTCGTGTATAAATAATTTAGTAAAGATAAAATGGTTTGTATTATCTTAATAGACGACGACTGAGAAGAAATGTAGTAAATTGAAATATGAAACATAATTGTACACGTACGGATGGTTATATTTAAATAAATGATATATAATTAAAGGGAATATATATAATTAACCGTGTCCGTAGTTATCGAATAGATTATAACGACAATGTCCGAATAGAAATAACTTGAGAATCGAATGAATAGATAATGGAGATTTACAGATTAAACTTGAAAAATTTTCATACGATGTCGAGCGTTTTTCTCTTAAATAACGAAAAAAGTTTATTTAATAAGACTTTGAAAGCCAGTCAAGTCCGTAAAGATAAAAGCGTCGTATTTATATAAGCCGATTGATATTGGCTATAGGATTAAGTTTTATAAGCAGGAAAGTAAGTTATTGTAAGTAGGAGTACATCCTGTCTGAATATAAGGTTACAAGGAGCCGATCCCGCGTGATCGAGTCATAGCCGGGCTAACCGAGGCCAGGATCGCGGGGGCGAGGAATATCTGTCCCGATCAGCTGTTACCGAGTGTTTACACTCGTCTCGGCGGCATGGTGCGCGATGTAGGGGAGGGGGGCAGTTCCTCACCCGCCGTCCTCTACGTCGGGTCCGAACGGTCAGTAACGCGCTCAGCAGTACCTCGCTGTCCATCGGCCGACCGCGACCGTCATCATCCTTCTCCACGTCGTCATCGTCGTCGTCATCGTCGTCGTCGTCGTCGTCGTCGTCGTCGTCGTTTTCTTCTTCTCTTCGAGGTTATTCTCGTTCTCCCGCCCTTCCCTTTAGTGCCGCTCCCAATAACCTAGCGCCCCTCGCCAACGATTCACCGCCGTCCCCTCCAACACCCATCGGTCGCCACCGCCACTACCACGACCGCCACCACGACCGCCACCACCACCGTCGCCACCACCGCCACCGCCACCGCCGCCGTCGTAGTCGTCGTCGTCGTCGTCGTCGTCGTCGTCGTCGTCGTCGTCGTCGTCGTCGCCGCCACCAACGCCGAGAGACCACGACGACCACCGCGGTCGCCGATCAAAACAGTGACACTACTATAAACGACAATCGGCGAGTATCGCAAGTAGCGCGAGTGTCCACCGCGCGCCTCTCCTCTTTCTCTCGATTCTACCGTAACTTTCTTTACCGCTCCTCCTCCTCCACCTCCTCCTTCTACTACTACTACTACTACTACTACTACTACTACTACTACTACTACTACTACTACTACTACTACTACTACTACTACTACTACTACTACTACTACTACTACTACTACTACTACTACTACTACTACTACTACTACTACTACTACTACTACTACTACTACTACTACTACTACTACTACTACTCCTACTACTGTTACTACTCCTACTACTGTTACTACTCCTCGTGCCTTATGTCCCTTTCATTGTTACGAGTTAGTTTGTACGGTGAGCGAAGGTGAGCGACGGTGAGCCCCGTCGACCCTCGGTTCGTTGCTCCAGATCGATCCGCTTGTGATAGCGTGTGTGTTGTTGCCGGTATTGTTTCGCGGTATGTACGCGATGCCATGGTGACTGCAACTCTACGTCTTTCCCTTCCCTTCTTATTGTTATCCTACTTCTCCCTATTTTTCTTGTTATAATAATAATAATAATAATAATAATAATAATAATAACAGTAATAATAATAAAAATAATAATAGTTGTTGTTGTTGTGACCGTTGTTGCTGCTAGTGCTCCTGCTGCCGCGGTCCCGGTTCCTTCTCATCGTCGCACTCTTCTCTCCCCCCTTCCTTTTATCATTTTGTTTCCTCCGTTTCATCCTCTTCCGCCCTCCGTCCGCAGCCGCGTTACCCAACCGTCGAATCGCTCGTTGGGCCCAAGGATTGCAGAGCAGCTCGAGCTGGGGAACTCGTACGTGAGTTTAAAAATCGGTGAGTCTGCCTCTCTTATTTTCGAGCGTTTCGCAATTTTTCCCCCTGGACTTTTCAGCGCGCTCACGCACATTATGTGTGTCTCTGGGTGTGTGGATGTGTATGTGTGTGTGTGCCTGTGTGTGCCTGTGTGTTTGCCCTCGCTTATGACGACAGTTACTAAACGATCCCACTGTCTCTGCTGGCCACGACACGTGTGACGCCCAAATGCTTCACTCCGGCAAATCTGCTCTAACGTTTACTTTTCAGCTGATAAGATTATTTTATATTAATGAGCCAGTCTGCTGCTAATGAAATCAGCCGGCTCTGGCCTCCTTCATTAGCTTATAAATCCAGCCTACCCGCTCTATCTCTAGATTGCAAAATTAAAAATCACTCGTGCGTGCGTGAGTGCGTGTCTTTAACATTTAACGTAGATTACGATTTATTAACCATTATTATTTATCGGGCTATTAGGAAAGAACCTCAATTGCTTATTTATTTAATACTTACCATTTCTCTCGGCATAAAGTGTACGTTCGATGTACACCGATTCACTATACATTCGCAAAACTCCACTACAATTTCATTCATTTCATTTTATGAAAATCAAATCGTATTAAATTACTATAGGGCAAGTGTTAAGAGCAAAAAGTATTAAACAAACTTTAATTTAAGCGTCATCGAGGAACGTCAAAGAAAAATGATAAATAAGATTTTATACAATTGATTACTTGATTGAATAAACAGTTGAAATGTGAAATACTTTAGTTCAATAATTTTACGAGCATTTATATAACAAACGTAATGTAAGAGAAATGCTCTTAGTTGATAAAGGCATTTGGTATAGTTATCAAGTAAAGTATTGTTGCTGTTTCCTACATTCAAATGAAGTAAAAATTAATTAGTACTTACAAGCTCATATCAAAATTTTTTTATACATTTACACGCCTTTACTTTTCTCTGAGCTTATTCAAGTTACATTAAGATTTTTATTAAGTGAGCCACTATACGGTTTGTATAAACTTAAATCAGGATAAATCAAAATCAATAAACTTGCCTTAAGAACAGTCTTTCTACTTTACTTTAAATGTTATTTATTTCTATTAATTATTATTATTATTATTATTATTATTATATATATATATATATCAAATGGTAGATTTCCTATTAACTTTCATTACGATGTATTATATAAATACGAAAATTTATCTTTTGCCAGGCATTCTTTTGCAATTTATGTGCCCGATCAAGTTATTCTATACAAGATTGTTATTTACATTATACTTACGTGCAAGGATAAATCCGTCACCCTAAACAAATAACGTCAACAAATAACAAATTAATTTCATCTCGCAATTTCTAAATAGTTATATGGTCATCTAATGCTATCTAAGTAACAATTAACAATTACAAGCACATCGTTTATTGAGCTTACATAATAAATGATCAATAAACGCAAGTATTTAAAATATTAATAATAATAAATAAACGAGGTATTTAATGCCAAAGATGTAATAATAGCATTGCCCGAAAAGTGATTGTTAAACAGAATTTGATAAATGAATATAATGTACGATAAAATCAGACGCGCCAGCTTATCGTCCATGTAATTCGTTGTACTTGAAAAGTCCGAAGGACAGGTATAAGCGTGCTAGGGTGAATAAGCGAGCGCAAATAAAGCAGAAAATCGAGGTATCAATAGAAATTTTGAGAGTGGCATCGGTATGCCGGGAATACGAGCGCGTAAGCGTCGTCGACGGCGCCTAGACGCACGTCACCCATATTGTCTCGTAGAGAAGAGAATTAGTTGACTCTATTTTCGACGTGAAAATAGGTTGACTCGTTATAAATCGCGCGAAACAATGATGCACGCTCACAGCCGCTCTACGTATACGTATAATCCCTTGGGGCGGCGGGAGGGGGAGGGGGGCGTCTGCGCGGACTCGTGTGCGTATGCGTGTGCCAGGCCCTCGTCGAAAGTATACCACACAACACCTTGCGCATCTTTATCGCGAACGGGCGAAAAGAACTTTAAAGATCTATAAGGATCGCCGGGGGCGACTCGATCATTTACTGAAAAATCATTCCCTGGAAAAAGTCATCTCGACTCGCGGTTACTTATATTCTAAAAATATTTAATACATTTGATCTAGTACGGGCTTATTTATGAAGCACCGAGACCTGATGTGCAAATCATTGGGGATTCGATCATCCGTCGACACTTCGAAAACAACACCTCGCTAGTTAACCGGCATTTCTTTATGGACATGTCAAATTTATCTGGATAAATTAATAGCTTCGAGCAGGTTATTTGTTACGGAATTCAAAGCTAATGAAAAATAAAATATTTCTTTTTTCTTTTTATAATTGTTTACTTGTTTCATAATTATTTTAATGTTAATATAATTGGTAAAAAACACTGTTTCTTATATCGTGTTATATCGTGTTGGATCTCAATGTTATATTTAATTGTTGTGGAATTTACATTTCACGCCTATTACATAAGCGTAAAGCGAACTTCATACGTAGTTTGTATACTCATGTGTCTCATGTGCTCGGTAAAAAAACCATATGTTCCAATATGTCTTAATCCCCTCGACTTAATACTTACGAAGCCATATTACCTACAAGAAAATTATTATAATGCATAGAATCAACTGAATTTCTTGAGATTCGTAAACATTTTTGGGAATTTTAATTATATTTTTATATAAAAAAAGTGTCTTTTAGCCGAAATTACGAAAGCTTACATTCAACGGCATTGTTTTGAAAATTATAAATATATACATATATATATATATATATAATTCGTCTGCAATTTAATACTATTCCTTATAATTAACAGCAATAGAAAAGAATTATAATCTCAGATTAGGCTCGATTTTCATTCGAAACCACATTATTGATATTTTACATTAACGATGCTCTAAACTATAGCAGCCGTAATAAATTTAGGATTAAGAAATAAATGAATCAATCACTAGTTGGTCATTAGCTGATTAAATAACAAATGGATTTAGACAACTGCAATTGCGCAATCGATCTAATTATTTTAATCTGACATGTAGGTATATAGCCATGCAGCATAACAACATTTCAGACACAGACTTCATCGAAAGACTTGAGGTGATTTGTTGTACGGATTAATAAAGTGTGAAAATTATAAATGAGCCTAAGAGTTAAGTATAGCCGATCTATGATATTTATATAGCTGCTCTTTGATAACGTGTAAGCAGTAAGATTTTGATTGAGAACCCTCGAAACGAATAATTTTAAAATTAATTTTATTTTCCACTTGTCCATACTGAATTTTGCGGAATATCATCTAGCTTATAAATAAAAGTTAACGGAATTATCTGTACAAGCTAATGATAAGAATTTTTATCATCGTCTTCGAGAAGCCTTCGAAATTGCCATAATTTTCTTCAATCGCGTGAAAATCATTTCATTCTATAGTTCTAGAATTGCCGGTACAAGTTTATATGCGTGGCTGCCTCAATCCCATTATTGACCAGCAAGATTATAATGACTAATGAATCATCATGTGGAATTTTTAATCCTGCCTGCTAAACGGCTATTTTTTAAATACGTCACGTCTATTTTACAAAATTATTCCTTAAATTACCATCGAGCTCAACATTTACTCTTAATTTACCCTCCCGTTACTCTTAATCCCGCATTTAATTGTGACATTATAAAAAGCTTGATTATTATAACTTTCGCGCTTCTCTGGATTTTAATAGGAATGCACGTCCACTAGGAATACAGTTTTTTACGGAAAACGTAAATCCCTGCTACGTATTACAGTCTTAATATTTTCTTAAGAGAACCATTTAATTCAATAAATATTTGAAACAAAAATATTTGAATATAATGTTGTCGATAATATATTTGAGCTTCAATATTCTCTAATTGCTCAGATACCGTATCTGCTTACAGCAGTAGCTTTACGGATGTTTTTTACTAGCACCGAAGTCAATCGCTAACAAATTAGAATTGAACGCTACATCAATAGGTTTTGAGTTCGCTCCTCCAATAAGGCGTACGAGTAAAAAAAGTAGTCGATAAAAATTAATTAAACGACCTTTCCTTTTATTTCCAAAATTCCACTGCGAATTTACAACTAGTCTTAGTATAATTATCAATCAAGATGTTGAAAATGTCTCAACTACATGCTTGCTTGTATCAATAATTTTTACCTAAATACCTACAATTATTTAATTGTTAATAATGTTAAACGTAATAGAAAATGGTCTTTTAGCCATTCCACAATATAAAGGATCCAAAACGATTAATTTACGTTCTTAAAATTTTAACCATTCTCTCATTTCATGACTCGTATCAAACAATTAGTATTTCAAAATAAAAAAAAAATAAAAATGATTTCTTAACATTTGCAAATACGAAAATTAATCTTCCAATATGGAAAATGCAAAATTTTTCACTACTCGACCTAATCAATTGAATGATAACTTATAAATCTATTACATCCGCTTAAAGTAATCAAATCATATTTTCATTCGATTAAGACACAATCAGATTTTTTTCAAACCTCTATCCTAGACAGTATCATTTAAGTAATACTTATGGCTATTAACTTTAATAAACAGTAAGGATAATTTGGTCACAGTTATTTATGAAAAAATTTCGGTAATATTGAATTAAACTGCTTTTATCGTTTAAAATACTAATCTCGCACTTGATAAATATAGAGATTGAAATTTCCTAATAAAGAGAAAAAACTTTTACTTGGTAAGGAATCGAGATAAGGGTCGGACTAACTAGGTAATCCGTTAAAACGAGAAGTTTAATGACAAAGTCTTTTGTTGACATCAAATATGCTTGTCCACAAATAATTTTTTGTTTTTATATTTTCTTAAGGTCATAAAAAATTATCGAAACGAAACGACAATAAGTAATTTGGATACTAATATCAAGTTATTGTCATGAGGATAGCTCGTTATTATTGCAACTTATTTGTTTTTTTACCCCTTTAAATTTGTATTATTTATGTAAACAAAGTTATTTATCATTTTATTTATCATTCATTAGAGCTGAAAATAAACAACAATGTTATAAGATGAAATAATAGTTCTTTAATTGTCGTCTACGTCGATATAGATAAGCATTCAACGCAATTTATATAGAAATCAGATATATATATATATATATATATATAGAAAAGTATTTTAAAAGCTATGCTGTAATATTTTTATTTACTCGGCGTCAATAATGAATGCATTTATATTTCCCGTACATTACAAATTCTCAATAATTACGAGATAAATGAGATTTTAGAAGAGTGCATTAGTACGTAGATAATGAATATAATTGTGAAAATAAGGTTGCGTGTGTATGAATAGTTGGATGAATCGTTGATTTGGTCGTAATAACGAAAAGCAATGAGAGCGAGAGTTCAGTCAGTACACGAGCTAGAGCCGACGAGCTTTATTACGTTGTATTGATAAGAGCTGACAGCTATCGCTTTATCGAGAGGGTGTATTTTATATTTTATATAAAATCGAGGCATCGGCGTAAAGAAGAAATCGATCGACCGATTGCCCGTGAACGGGGCTAGGGCGAAGAGCAAGAGGTATTTCTGAGGAGGGGTAGTTTCTCGATTGATTGAAGGCTCGGCTCGTCTGCACAAAAGATGCAATTAATTCGTTAACGAAACGGCCCCGATGATTATTGGGGTGGGCGGCTGATGAAAAACGAGGCGATAGGCCGAATATTGATTCGGACGGCCGCATTTCCTAGGGAAATAAATAAATGAATAAATAAACAAATAAAGGTATAAATACGTAGTGCGTTGGTCTTGTGAACCGAGGGACAATGAGCGAGCGAGCGCTGCCCGAGCCAATGGCGAGCCGACATTATTCACCTCGACTCCACCTGACAACGACCATGTATGACCAGACTCGTGCGTGCGCGTGCACGCTATCGGCTCTCATTGCCTCCTCGGCCGTCGTCGGCTAGAACAAGAGCGGCTCGGGCCGGCCACGGGTGGGGGCGGAGGTGCGTCGACGCGGGGGACGCCGACGTTCGGTGACCCAGTGCGGTCAGCCACTCGGTGAACTCGGGCTTACACACCGATGGCTAATTCCACTGGTGCGCCTCGACGAAAGTCCGGTAAAGTGTCGCTAAGGTAAGTGGAGCCGTGAATTCATCGGTCCCCCTGGAAAATCCACTGATTCCTCGGCCTTTGTCTCCTTTCCTTCGCTCACAATGACCCATATATCTGTATTGTATTGTACCCCCTCCCCCCTCCGCCCCTCTCTCGCTCTCATTCACTCACTCACTCACTCTCTCTCTCTCTCTCTCTCTCTCTCTCTCTCTCTCTCTCTCTCTCTATGAATCTGGCACGGGTACACGTTCGCTATAATTTTTAAGAACACCGAGGCTGCTTTATGGGAAATCTTCAGTTTTATTTCTTATTTGACTTTTTAATTATCTGCTCTTTATAAAAAAGAACTTCTTATTGATCTTTTCATTTTTCTTATTGTAATTCTTATTCTAATTATTCTAATCGTATGCGCTATGGCGTTAAATTTTTCTGAGGGGCTCTTGATACTCTCGTATTTTCCAATAAATACATTACACAATTCCACATTTAATTGATATTTTCGTTATTCCATTTTTTTTTATTTTTATTTATTTTTTTTTTTTATTATATACTGAAATTGCTTGGACAAAAGAGATTCATTTATATACGTTCACTAGCTGTAATTACCACATTACCGCTCCTGATAATAAAACGTCAACTTATTGCACTTTCAAGAATTATATGTATAATTGTAAAATTGAGGTTCTTCGATGCATGAACAATCGTAAAGTTTAGGCCATAAAAGGAAGTGGGAACGATTCAAAAATCTTTACTATAATAATAAAACCATTACAATATTACGAAAGATCGTGGACATACATTTACTCTTACTAATTTTATCTAAGATCTATATATTAAAATGATTTACCGATCTGTTATAATGATTTAAAAAATTACAAAATTAAATGTTAAGTAACTAAAGTAAGTATTATATAAAGTCTCGAATTTGTTCTCAATTTGCCTTGCTTAATATCGTACTTTCTTAATATTTCTTTTTATATCCGCGAGTCTGTAAATTATACCTAATTTACATAAATCTATTACATTCCCAAGTATTTATTTTAAAATTAAAATACCTGCTGTTGAGATAATCAATAATAAGAAGAAATAAACTTTTGATAAATGATTAAATTCTCATGAAAATACTTTTTACTTACTCTATTTACTCTTATTTTCACAAATTAATATTGAAAAATTATTATTTTTCTGAATATTCACCGACTGTTTTGTCTTGAAAGTGCAACTAATGTTACAGAAAGCATATTAGAAATCGGGGTGAAGCTGGTCTTACCACATGCATCTAAATTTTTATAATTGAACAAGCAGAAAATATTTTCAGTTTTATTGAAATGTATTTTATATATATTTAAAATGATAAATATTTTATTTATATAAATATAAAATGTTGTCGTATTTTTTAATGTTCACAAATGTGGAGATTCAAGGTGTGTATGTGCGTCTGCAGATTTGTATACGGAATTGTGTACGGCCTAGAGTGTCTGGGACATATTTATTAATAAAATTTATCATTAGCGTATACTTTAAGAATCGCACATTCTAATAAATTCTAATTAAACTAAATTTAAATAATAACATTATAAAATGATAATTAAAATTATCTTTATAAATCTTGTGAAATATTAGGAAATTAATTTACTATTTTGCTTTATATTTAATTATTATTCATTGTAAAATGAATATCTGCGATATTATTATAAAGAATGTTGAAATAATTATCAGAATATTTGTCAGAGGTTTTGGGTTCTGCTTGAAACAAAAATAAATAAAAGCAACGAGAATTAATTGCATTAATAATTAATTGTATTAATAATTTGGAATGACTTTATTCTTCATTAATTGAATGTGAATTATTAGTAATCATCATTATAATGCATTACAAAGTAATCTTATCATCTGCCTGACATGATAAATACAATATAAAACGAAATAAGGATAAAAAGCCATAACGATCAAGTGAAAAAGTCTTTTATAATTATGTATTTTCCGATTCTTTGCCGTAGAATGAAAAATTCCCTAAAAAATAGGCAAGAAAGGAAATTAAGTACTCTCGAGATTGTAAAATTTGCAATTGTTAACCTATTTTTAAACTAGCTCAAGAGAAGAATTGCTAATGTGAAGAAAAAAGCGCGTTAGCAGCATACGCGGCCTAATTATATAAATATACGTAATTTTAAATGGCCTTAAGACAGGTAAAAATAAATGAGAAGGAAAAAAAATTCACGATTCGTATTAATTGTCTCTGTAATCTGATCGCGCCAAATGTTACTTAATTACCGAAGGCAATGAGATATGCTGGTGTTAGTGCAGCATACAGGGAGGCAAAGCCTCCAGCCTATAATGATTAATAGCAAAACGCGGACGGCTCGAGAGCAGATAAAATTGTTCCATCGACCTGCGTCCATCCCGTCAATAAACGCGATACGTGCGTATGGGGTCCCATATTAGCTTGTAGTGGCCCATAAGAGGATCATGTGCATACTTAAGACGACACCCATAAGTGCCAAAGCCTTCCAATGTTTAGGCTATTCAGTACTATTATTATTATTTTTTTTTTTTCCCTATACTTTACCAGTGCCTTGTTTATCTTTCCATGAAAATAATTTAGCCGTTCGGCGGCGGCGGCGTATGACACAAGAAAGATTTTCACTCGTTAAAGAGCATTGAATTCGCTTGACACGCGACGCAAGTTCATGGCTTTACATAATTTTGTTTACAAATAAACTTAACGAACTTTTACGCTCGTCGATAGTAAAATCCAAATTTTTATGTTAAACTGCAGTACGTACTGGCAACCGCTTGAGTTTTTATTATAATGGCAGAGTAACAAGACTACGGGTCGTTTATTGACGGAGCTTGAAAGCAATTATAGGAATACGACGTTCGACGATCAGTTCGACGATCGAATTGTTAATCATTTTATGCATTGAGCTAATATTGCGGTCAAGCCGATCAATTTCAAGTAATGAAAACTATCGGATTTTTATTGTCAATGCGAAAACTTTAAATTGTGCGCTCAAGCAGACATTTCGTTTAGAGGAAGCACATAAAGTACTTGCGGACCTGATTTTTTTTCTAAGCACTTAACATGTGAAAAATGTCTTAATAGTCATTAAATCCGGAAAGTAAAGGATTAAACTTTTTAATTAAAGCATCGATGGAGAAATAATTACCAAAGCGTTAAAGGCGCAATTAAAACTTGAATTATTATTATACGGGCTTTTATCAATATACATTTTCTCAACTGTAAAATTTTTAATAATTTCTTTAAGACTACAAGTCGATTAATCTAATATACTAAGATCTTGAATTAAACGAACTTTTCTAATTTATTTCCATCGGAGTGCGATTTGCTCTTATATTAGGATTTGAACCGAAAATATACCGAAAATAAGCGAAATTTCGTACTGGGAATATAAATCGATCGGGTAAATCATAGAATGATGATTATAATGATTACATTTTCTAATTAGTATATAAGAGTTTCCTCTGAATATGCAGCATACCTTTCAACGGTCATAGTAAAAGTCATAATGAGCTTATAACGTAAAGAGCCGTAGGTGAAAACAATGGTTGGAACAGAGAATTGTCCATTTTCAATATTTAAGCTATAAAATGACACCGGACCAAAAGTTAAAAACAAGCTAAGGTCCACGAGAAAAATCATACGTAAATCATACGTAAAAAAAAAATTAGATGGAATTGGCCGGGAGTAAGTGGCCGCTCGGATCGTTCCTCTATGAACTTCGCAGCGGACGGGAGGGAACGGTAAATCGAAATCCGACCAAGCCAATTAATCGACCTCGATCTTTGACCGATACTAATTGCCAGTAGCGCCCCCCTCCCCCCACCCGCCGCCTCGAAGCGCATTCCAACTTAAAACCGCGACGAAAACCTAGGCCTTCTCTCCGCAATCCATTTCTCGCGCGATCTTCCCTCCTTCGCTCCTCCTTCCCTCCGGCCTCCTTAACGTCAATTTGTTAACGATCGTCCACCGCATTCATCGACGAAAGATGCGCTTCCCTCGCCCGTATCTTCCGATCGCTAAAAATGAATTCCAGCCAACCACATCCTCCTGAAAGCTCATGAAAATTTTACAATACTTTTGACGACGAGCGAAGCTTTTATAATTTATTGAGATACTTTCATTTCATAGCTGGGACTTTCGACTTTTTATCAGCGTCATCGATGGCCTTCACTTACAATCCAATGCTCTCCTTCCTAATTATTTAGACAACGAACGCTTCGTTTTTACAAGTTTTTAATATTACCAATCGCTACGGCAGTATATATATATATATATATTTATATATATTATTTACTGTTTCGATAAGAGAAAATCATTCGCAGAACTAGAAATGAAGCAACGCCTAATGTAGTGGTTAAATCATTTTTTCTTCTATATTCTGTATTGAAAATTACAAATTTTCTCAAAAGTAACATTGTGTAGATGAATACTTATACTTTTGACTTATAGCCGTAGAATATAGAGGTAACGTAAAGGTCCAGCGATAACGATGCTCTTTAATTGCGCAAAAAACCCCACGTTTCCTTTTTCTCATTTATTGTGGGCTTAACATTAACTGTACGTATATACATATAGAAACTGGTTGCTCAAACCAACTATCTTTAATAAATAGTTAAAATTATCAAGTCATAATAAGTAAACATTGTTATTTATTCGAAATGTAATAGCTTAAGCTTTAAATGTTGTGTTTACCAAATAAATATGCTTACTGCGTACTTTAAATCAGATAATTACAAAATACAATTAAAATTGTATGCCCGTGATATTTCACGACTTAAAACGTATGCATCGCAATATATGATCATTAGTAATAATTGGAAATAACCAGCATCGATTATAAGGCATAGATAATATTATGCTGTTTCGAAATCAACGAAATATGACGCAACAGGTGTTTTGAAAATGAATTTTGACGCATTTTTTAATGGTTTTAAAGCCGCGCGAATTAAAAAAAAAAAAAACAAGTAGTTTATATGGAAAAGAATTTCTTTCTCGTGGTTGGTAATTCCTACGAACGGATTAATTATTTCATAAAAATGTCGACATTATATAAGCACGTGGTCGGGGCGCCTATGTAGAGTGACCATAACAACGGTATTTCCGATGTCGGACAATGCGAGCAACGTAAGCCTTTAACCCAATTTGACTCGTGCAATTCTACTTAGAATTTTTAGATGCTTTTGTCGCTTTATTATTACGAAAACAATACGAATGGGGCGAGCTAAGAGAGCCGTGCCGCATACGCGCGCACGTGCCTATACGTGTAAAAAGTCCATGGTCGAATCCATGCTACGGAAACTACAGATACTATACCTTTCAAATCCTGGGCGAGTTTCGTCTGTCATTGAGGTTAACAAAAGAAGGGAAGTAAAACGGCGGCGGAGATTCGGTCGTACGGTGCAAATTTTCCACAGCTGACCGGAAATAGCGAACTGTGATATACATTCTGATCCTATATCAAGCTCGCCGCATTATTTTTAACCGTAGACGTGTTGTTTGCCTCACCTCGTATCTTAAATTTTCAGTATTAGTAGTATTAGCAAGTATATTCTTGAATTTCGACTCACCTTCCCCGGCGTATTTTTGTCAATTTTTATTGAATGCAATTACGCAGAATGTAACAACGATTCTTCGCAGCTACATTCCGGATACATGTTATTGAGCAAAAGTATACAAATAAGAAAAACATATTTCTTGCGCGATGTAACCGTTTTAAAACGAAATTGATCCTTATATTATATATATTTACATATATATATATCTGATCTAGTCCTGTAAATTATCTTATTTTCCTTGGCTCCGTAACTAGTTAATCTGTTTATTTGGATTAAGTGTTTAGAGAACAAGCTTAGCAATAATATAGATGTTGTTACATGAAATGTCACATTTTACACCAAAGTAATAATGTATCCAAAAATAATAAAATCTACTAGATTATTAAATATATACATTATTATCCTTATCAATTGATGTAATATTTAATTAAACTTGTACATTACAATATAGAAGAATTATGCACCGAATATCTTGTCATACATTGATGTTAGGTATTGAATTCAAATTATTTATAAGAATTGTCAAACATTGTACGGATTTGAGTTTTTGTCGATATTTTTGTGTTATCGGTTTCATTTAGTAAAATTCTGTTTTAATTGAGTTTCTTATTATTATTATTACATTAAATAAATTGTCTACATATGATGTTCAGTAATTTATATTATGATTCTCATTCACATAATTGATAATTGTATGTTAATTTAAATCAATATTCTTATTGATTGAATTCATCTAAGAATTAATTTTATATAATATTGATTGGCACAAAAAAATTCATTATTATTTTTCTTAACAAGTACGCTCTATTTATTAATTTCTAATATTTATAACCTTTAAATACTCTACATGATAAAACTACATCGCAGGTTTTCCTTTCTAAAATAGCAATCTACTTGCTCTAAATATTTTGCTTTCGTTTGTTATAAAATATCAATAAAAATAGGTAAATTTATATGTATACGTGTAAATCTTACTTAACCAATATATCAACTTCACCTACAGACGCATCTATCTTTATATTCTTATTTTATACGACTGCTTTATTTACCAAAACATTCGATGCTGTTATTAACATCGTGACATTAAATACCTGTGAAAGTATACCTCGAATAAAAGTATTAAATATAACATTTTAGTAATGGATGGCAAAGAATTTTCAGCAATTGTAAATACATTTGGTAATAAACAGCAATGTAATAAGTAAAGGACATATTTGTAGTAAGTAGTATTCGGGAATATTTGGCATTTCAAATTCATTTTCCATTCGATTCTTCCTGGTATTGTAATTTACTGATTGTAGAAAATTAATTTACATTAAGCATTAATGCCTATTGATTGTATTGAAGTATTAGGGAAGAAGCCGTTCTTCTTATAAGACATCTGCGACGTAGCGCGAATTAATATTTATTAAATTTAATATTCTCGTTTACAAAATATTTGTAATATATTTCGGTGACTTTTAAAATTCGAATATTTATAGATTAAAATTGCGGATAAGATCGGATCGATTGGCATTATTCATAAGCTCTTTTAATAGAAAATCATTCTCCAGAAATATACTGAAAATGTAAATACCAATGTCTATTATTATAACTCTTTTACAATCAGTGGGCGAAATACTTTACGGTGATCTGACGGTGATCTCGAGTTGATCTGTATTTATAAATTTTGTCGCACGCGGGCCGTATGTGCGTATTGGTTTACCGAATTATAAATAACAAAAACGTACGTTTTGAATTTGTAGAGTAAAGCAAAGAAAATACTTTATGAATAAGTATTACGTATTCTGAGACGTGATTTTTTTCACCTTTGCAGAAGAAACTCTTTTGGAAAGCCTTTGCTTATACGCAAATGATGTATTACTAATTAACACATATTGCTTCACCAGCCGTTAGACTGTACGAAAGTATGTTAACTACTTATCAATCGCCGCTTTATTACCGACTATACATTGGCAAATAAGAAGAAAAGAATGGAAGCACATGAAGGCTTTGTAAACAAAACCATAAAAGAAAAGAAACTTTTTGTTAACAGTTTGAAAAAAGGCGAGTGCAACGACGTAGGTGAGATTTTATATTTAACAAAAATAAATAAATAAAGGCCAATGTGGTGGTATAAGGTATAATTATATTAGCGACTTTCGTTAAAGTGTTAAATTACAAGTATCGCGATACGCAAGGAAGGATTATTTTCACAGAACTAAGCTAGATTTTAAGAAAATATCGCTTGGTTCGCATCGATGATGAGGATAATTGGTGTGGGGGTGGGGGCGGGAGGAGGCAAGCGAGACGGTCCTCGCGGCCGAGCTCGAACGCGTCCCGCAATCCCGTAATTTCACGTTGTCAATTAACAATCCCGTGATCAAAGCGTCAATCGTATCCCTCGAGGAAGCTGCTCTCGGCCTCTCTGGGAGCCACTTGTCAACACGAGTTTATAACGAGGGCCAATCTAACGGCCAGAGCTAGAGTTTATTAACTCCCGTGCTCTGGCATCGCGAAGACGGAGAAAAGGAAGCAGCAGCTCCGGGTTCTCGGTGCTTGGACAAGTCACGCCGACCGTCCGAACGGTTATTAGGGTCACTCAGTCGCTGATTGCCGCCCAAGGTTCTTAATGTTTAGGCATTTCGTGATGTGCGCGATGAGCGCGCTGCGCGTGAGCCGCGTGCGTGGGACGACCGGCCGACGAAGCGACGACCTAGGCGTCGCGGATCCGCGTTCCCCCGACCCCACCCCATGAATCTTCATGAATCTTCCGAAGCTCCGGGCGACCCGATAAATATGCGCGGAGCCGGCTGTCTCTGGGCCCGACACCATACACCCCCCCCCCCCATCAGGAGCACGAGCGGTGAGCAGTTGACACATTGAAGCCGAGTATTCCGTTGCACCTACTCGATAGCCTGTCACGCGAGCTCTCAGCTAACTCGCCACTTCGGTCTTATTATGCTTCCCCTTTTCCTTCCCCTTTCCCCGTTCCACGTTCCCCGTTCCACGACCCATTTCGAAATCTTATGAAACTTTGTATTATACAGCTACTACTGATTACGATAACACCGGCATGCCCTTTGTTCTTACATCCGATTTTCACAGAATAATAATAACAATAACAATAAATAATAATAATAATAATAATAATAATAATAATAATAATAATAATAATAATAATAATAATAATAATAATCCTCAACTAGTTGAGAACGTGATTGGTGGTATTAACAAAGGTTTTATAGTTTTACGGATCAGGTAATTTTACATAATACAAATATTTTAAATGTTCCAACGTCATTTTCTTAATATTCAAAAAGTTCATGCGTAAGAGGGTATAAATGAATGTGATAAAATCACAATGACGTAATTAATTTTTATAAAAATTTCTATTTCCATTAGAAATGACCTAACATCTGTATCCTTACTTTTTAACAAAATGGTTAATTGACGTTATTACTCGGGTAAAGTACCAAATACGTAATTCTCGGTTGATTGAAAAAAATTGCACTAATTCGGAAGTTAAACAGTAAGACTCACATGTTACATAAATACTATATACTTACGCTTCTATTTACGGAGTTTGTTAAAAGTCCCGATAATTCAATCATTATTTTAATTAAATAATAGTTGTCATCACGAATTAAAATAATTTATAACCTTAATTGGAATATAAAAAAAAAACAACCTTATTAAATAGATAAAATAATTTAGCGGAGCAAAGAACAATTATCATTATCTATTTATTTCGTTCGTAAAGTATCCGACAATAATTTTGACGTATACTTTTTAATACGTGGCTTCAAAGGTTACAAAGCACAATGGGTAAAGAAAAAAAGTAACGACAACAACAACAACAACAACAACAAAACAAAAATGAAAAATTTTTGAAATGAAATAATTACTTTTTTCCGCAATTGTTAAATTCTTTAAAATTTATAAAGTAGAATTAGCATGCAATTATAAGTATTGTCACACGATTGGACTGGCATGCCATAACACAGGATGCTTGAAAGAGAAAAAGAAATATAATAAAAACATTTGCAGAAATTTACATGTTTGATTGCGCGGGAAGTTGTTCAAGGCCGTATGAAAATATACACTTTTATACAGGGCAATCTTCGTTTTAGCCCGTCACGTATGATTATTTAAGAAATTTACATTCTCGAGCACGTGCCCCTCCTCTCAAATACGCGTCCCCATATTAATGAAGCTTTATCCGAGGAGCGCGCGAATGGCAAAATTTAAAAAAAAAAGGATAAAGTATCCGTATAGAGTAGAAAATATTGTCGGTCGCTTGGACGCGGGAGATATGTCCGAATGCTTTTGGCCCGCTGGCATTATCGAACACGAGGGCGTAACAGCTCCCCGTCTATAGGGCTTGGCATCTAGTTTCCCTTTCTTTCTTTCCCTCCCACCCGCGTGTCCTCGTTACGTAGAAGGTGCACTCGGTCGGCCGATCGAATCGGATTTCCAGCCGCACCTGTCACCTAATACTAAAAGACATAGCCGGACGCTGAATAAGAATGTATATATTTCTCAGGACGTCCCCTGGGAACGTTTCCCTCCTCCTCGTCCCGCACACCCCGCGACTCCACGAATCGAGGTCGTTCTTATACGGTCGAGCTTATATGGATCAGTGGGACCGGGTTACGATTGCGACTTTGAAACGCTTGCGGTTGACTCGTTAATTGGCAAAATCGATCGCTTTGCAGGTGAGCCGCGCGAAGGACACTCGACGACGTCGCCGTTCTTATTACTTTGTCATTCGGCTGAAAGGATTCGCGCGCACTCTGCCCTACTCGTCCGACTTTCGCCACACTCGCAAGGCATTTGGAAAATACGTACCCTCACTTCATTGTTAGGCTAATAACGGTCGTTCTTTTTCATCTCAGAAACGAGCGACTTATTATTCCATTTGTCCAACAATTAAGCGAGGAGCACATAAATTCAATAAATTTCCTGACGTGATATTTTGTCTAGGTCTAAACTTCATTTATACTTTAACACAATCGATCATTTAATGTCCGAAGTAAGCACTGCGTATGCGACTGGAAACTATCCAACTTGTAATTCGTTTGACTAGAGACTCTTATCTATTTAATTCATACGTCGTTCCTAAAATTTTGGGCAGAAAAGGCAAATATTTTCATTGGTATTTTCATTTACAAGGTTCCAATTCCAATAGGAAAACAAAGTCATTGAATGATAATTATTCTTTAACAAAATTAGGTTTATTTCGCTCTTGCATGCTCGCTTATTATCCATACTTAATGGGTCTTTTCAATTATAGCTACGTGAAACGGACACACAAGGTCCTGTTCCTGAAAAATATTTAACTAATTAAGCCATTACATATATATATATATATATATACATATGTATATTCTGACTCGTGTATTTCATCCGTACTATAAAACGTAATTCGTACACAACGAGCTATGCTTATAATTATTTTGAAATTTCCTAACTATTCTTAAATATATGCCATTGTTATCTAGTCGACATACTATCCTCTTGAAAATACCAGCTAAGTCAATATTACAATAACGGACTTTATCCTGCGCAATTTCACATAATTAATAGATCATCCTTGAAATAAGCTTTTTATATCTCTGTTAATGGACGGAACAAAGGAAATTCGCATACTTATGCCGTATACTCCCTACTTATTTGATTATTTAAGTACTTTCGCATTTACAAATACTTTATACTTCTAAAAATACCACAGTTTAAGCTACATTACAGTATTAAGTATTGTATTTTATTAACTGCTAGTCTTCAAATCTAAGCCGTTTGTGTGTGTGTGTACGTTTTCCGTCTAGTGGCACGAAATTTTTGAAGGACAATTAAGTAATAGAATAATTAATTAGATCGTTTGACAGAATTTAATGGCAATTATAATTTATTTTATTGAACAAAAATAGATGATAAATGTGACGATAAATACCAATGTGCGTAAGCTTGAAATACATGCTCATGCTGATTTATAATTGAAAGTGCGTATCTTACAATAATTAATTAATATTTTTAATCGTCTCAATCGCCACAACCTTACGTTGCGTATATATTTAGCTAAAATAATTTTAAAACCCATGTTCTAATCAACGATGCTTATTTTCTGGTACATTGTTTTGTAAACAAGCAGGTTTAGCTAATGAAATTTGTGCAAACGACGTCTCGTTTAAGCTGCATAAAGTAGACCAAAACGTAGAGTATACTAAAATGATGATAAGCACTGTGAATAATTCTCTATATACACGTTTTTATTGTTTTTTTTGTTTTTTTTTTACATTTTCTACTGACTTCTATTAATTTAAATATCGACCATAATTAAACTTCAACAAATTCAAAGCACATTTTCTTCATACTTCAAATTTCATTAAACAGATGGCAACTTTTCTAGTCATCGACGAGAGTCGTATATTAACAATATGATATTAAATTAAGGTTATTTCATTCGAGGCTAATCATTTGGGCACATTGTCTTCGTTAAATTATTATAATATTTATATTGAAAAAGATGAGCTCTTTATGCGATGACTGAAATAAAGTAAATTTGTATCCGAGTAAATTATCCATCGTGTAAAATCAATTTAATATTGAAACGAAAATGGCAATATAATCCCTAATACAATATAAATAAAGCATCGTGTAAGGGTATAGAAAGATAGGCTCCAGTTTACCAAGCGAGCTTACCGTGACTGTAGCGTAATGAAAAATTAGCGGTTGATTTTTGACCGGCTTCGACGTGCCAGAGACAAAGGAGATGCGTAAGATGAAATGTGGCGAGCGCAAAGAGCGAGCTGACGGTCAATTTGTAAATTTAGCGAGCCGCTCCGCGGGCGCCAAGAGTTAATAATCCCTCGCGGGGTCAATTAAAGAGGTAATGCGGCTCTCTCTCTCTCTCTCTCTCTCTCTCTCTCTCTCTGAATAAATTCACTTCTGTGATGGAGACTCGTGTGGTGGGTGAGCGCCAATGCGGATGCTCGATTTCTTTGGCGAGGGGCTGACGCGGCGGCGGCGGCGGCGGCGGCGGCGGCGGTCGCTGAAGGGGGAAGGGGCACGGAAATTTCAAAAAGTAGGAAAAGCATTCGACCGCGACACCAACGGTCGCCTCCGCGACTAAGTCTCCCTCCCGCCCGCCACCACCGCCGCCGCCTCCGCCACCACCATCACCACCCCCCAACAGTGCCGGTGAGTTTATTTTCGACAGAAGAGGGGAGGCGCGGGCGGGTGCGGGACGATCGCGTTTCATTCCACGTCATCGGCGGCTGCCACCTCGACCGCGGCGCTGGGACTGAAATTAATGCTACCGCGACGCTCTAGGCTATGGCGCGCCTACCAAATATATGGCCGGCATGCACGCACGGCGGCTGTGCGCGCAAGCAAGGACAGCGAGAAAGCAGCGCAAATCAGTAGACTAGATAGACTGCTGACCCAAATAATCCCCTACCGCTAATGCTTATTTCTTTTCCTTTTTTTTTGTTACGGATAATGTTTGTTTGTCTGGTGGGGTTGGGGTGTGGGGGCGGGGCGATGGGCCACCAACAGCTTCCGGTTTCCTTTCATTTGCCCGCGCTCGGGGGCCGCACGTCGCACCCCCGCGATTACAATTGTGTCGCTATTACCCGCTACAGGCACAATAGTTCCGAGATTACCCCTTCCTCCGCTCGTTATTCCTATACCCAAAAACTCCTCCCGGCATATATAATTATCCGTTACACCGAAGCCGAGACGCACCTTTAACATTTTCCACTTGTTGTGGTAAATGAGCTGCCTCCAACTCCACCACCACCACCCTCCCCGCCCGCAACCGAGCTTCAAAAAGATTTAACGACTTTGCTTCGTTATTATTTTAAACATTTCCCTCAGCATTATGAAAATGACTACCTACCACCTACTTCTTCGTTGAATTAGGCGACGAGTTAATTTAAGTCATTCCAAGAATTTATCACGTATGCACACATATATTTATTATTATTTTTGATTTGATGCTTCGCTTTGTTTCCTAAGTCATCGCCCCAACCCCTCGACTCGTTCCTCGTTTATGCGCCCAGCGAAGCCACGACATACAAACAACAGTATACATCCTTAGTTACATACCGCTAATGGTAATCTTAAAAATATCTAAGAATTAATCTAAATATAAAGAGTTATTATCCCCCAGTAAATTTTGCACGACACAACATAAAAGTAAAGTGTTTTCAGCGGATACTTTATTTAACGTGCAGCGCGAGACGCCAGAAAGTGGTAAAGTGAATATTAATCAGGTTTTAACATTGCGTAACATTTCTCTGCATTACCGGCTCAAAGTCTCGTGAATGAGTAATAAGGATGTTATATATGAGTAATAATAATATATATATATATATATATATATATATATATTACTTTCTCCCGTTCCTTCCACTCTATTTCACTTTTCTTATGAACCAGTGCATAGGCGCGGTGACACTTTCCTGCTGCGCACGTGCTTGCTTCTTACTTAATAAGCTTCCTCCTTATCGATTTACAGAACGTGACCTTATCGGCCGAGTACGTATGTATAGGAGTAGTGATGAAGAAATTCGATCACTCGATTACAACAATAACCATGGATGGAGGGACGCACGCTACTTTTACTTTTTAAAACACGTTTGATCAATTGTTATTAGAAAATTTGGAACTCCTTACATTAGTTACAATAACCCTCCTCCCCACGCCCCCGGCCCAATAATCACATTTGTGCTGAATATTTAAAATAAAAATTACATCTGTAGCTGCAGCAGCAGCACACTCACGACGTATAATTACTGCAGAGTCTAATATTATAAATAAAATAATATATATATACCACCTTTTATTAGAATACACAGAACTTTTAGTATGAATTTTTAGGGACGTAAAAAAAAGATCAATAATATACATACACCACGCAGAACGCGACGATAAATAACTCCCTTATATTGCAATGAAATGAAATCTTAGCCCCTTCTTAAGTAAAGAGGCCACCCAAAAATTGCATCACAACGAAATGCACGAATGCGTATCGCGGATGCGATAAAATTTTATCAATAAGGGTTTCAGCATCAGTACCCTCACCATACGATCATTGAATACTATGCTCCCTCTAGACAAGGACGTCACGTTTGGTCAGCAACTCCCTCGCTTATCTACGTGCTTCGTGATGTTTCGTACTCGGGATTCGAAAAGCCGACTGTCCACCTACCGACCGTATTTCGAATCAATGCACCCACGGAAAGTGAAAATATGGTGGTCCTTTGCAGCCGTGCAGGGATCTGCATTACTCTCATACTCCCGACACGCACTTACTATGGCCCCAGTATATTTTACTGTTTTCATATGAATCCTATTTACTCCTTAGCCACAATATGTAATTAAGAAATTTTGTCGCATTAAGATAAGAAAAGCGGAATGACGGAATTGCCGTATGAGGATGTCGTTACACTCCGTTCTTACATTAATATTACGGAAAATACATGAAAATGCTATGTATATGTATATATGTCTTATCTGTATGTGCTTTATTAAAGATCCATCGAAAAGTACACGATGTTACGCGGCCTTATTAACCGAATATCACTTACTCATCTTTGTTCATTATTTAAACATTTCTTCTTAAAAGCAAAGTTAATAAAAGGTGCCAACTTTGCGGAATAATAATTAGGTATTTCATTTATGGGATACGAGTACAGGAGATTTACCTATTGCAAAATTTTCTAAATACCTATTTCGTGATTATTTCAATGATCTGACTGTCGGTACATAAAATTAATCTTTATAATAAATCTCATTACATAAGTTATTAATTTGCGCATAATCGCAATGGTTTGTATAATTGATATAAAATGATTACACAGACAATGGCCGACGGGATGGGGATGTTCGTCTAAGCGCATAACGAAGCAGCAGACAAGGAATATTGAGGGAATATTGATTCATTAAACGAGAAGAGCAGCGCGAATAAAGGAATAAGCGAATTTCCTTTAGAAATTTATATTATGCAAGGGATATCAATGAAAGCCTCTGGCAATAATAATGCCTCGTACGAAACATCCGTTCGACTAGCGTTCAGTCTACTCTGCCTTCCCTGACTCTGTCATTCATATCATTGGGACAGATAAGTCAGGAGATAATTTATAGTTGAGTGCAGACAATTCGATGTACAAAACTTTATAACTTGCGCATTGTTCGGAAGAACGGAAGAATAAATAAATAAATAAATAAATAAATAAATAAATTGGACAATAAAAGAATTGGACACAAAGCTAGAATTGCAGTAGGCGGAACGTCGTTGAATTAGGTTCGTAATAATGACGCATGATCCAGCCTTGTAGAGACTGCTGTCCAGGTCGAGAGTCTAGGGTTCTCGATCGAAGGAAGCCAAGCGGGACTGTCCGGCTCTGAGCCGGAGCACTGCCGCGTGATTATTCTCGTTATCGTCGTGCACGTGCCTTTTTAACCGGAGATCTCGACTCTCTTTCTCTCTCTCTCTCTCTCTCTCTCTCTCTCTCTCTCTCTCTCTCTCTCTCTCATGCGTGCGCGTGCTAGTTGTTAGCTCCGTGCGGACGAATGGCCCACGTGTACGCGTGCGCGTGTGTATGTATGTGCCCGAAAGCGGGACCGCGATCATGTGCGTAATCGTGCGATTCGGTTCAATGGGCACCAGGACAAATCCGTGTCAGAGAAGCTTCTTCGAGGAGTCGGTCACGCGAAATCTGACGTCGCTTCGTTCGCTTGCCGATAGATAACGTTCCGCCGCCCGGGATGTGATAAATTAGTCGTTCACTAAGAGGCTAATGCAGCCACCATTTCTTAAGTTATTAGGTTAGTGGCGTGTTCCCCTATCGCCTCGATAGGGCCGTTAATATCCATTCTCACGTTCGTTTCGTTATTAAACTATTGTATTGATACGATTAACTGGCTGCCTAACTTTATATATATTCTTACTTGGGCCTTCGATTGTTAACACATTTCACTTACTTCGTTGTAGATCTTTACTATTACGTCTACTCGAGTTTCTTTATTTTTTATTTTTCTTATTCGTTTTCTCCTTTTCTCTATGACGTTTCGGCCTCACAATCGAATGGATTTTCATTTTTAATTTCCAAATAAAATTCATTTTCAAGATGTTTTCATTCCTTCTTTTACATTACAACGTTAAACATAAACAATGTTATTTACGACAATATTATTTTAAGGCAACGATATTTCAGTACTCGCTGTAGACAAACTCGTTTATAGCGTATAAAACATTCAAACTCAGATAACTATCTTCTTTTTTTTTCATTTTACATATTTTCTGCATACACATTTTAATATTATAAGCAGTAAAAAGATAAATATTCTTAAAGTAATTGTTTATTCAAATAGGTATTCTTATATTGCATTATGTACCAAGCTTTAAGCAATTAATCATTAATTTATAAATAAATTTACTACTAAAATTTTTGCATTCTTAATACATGAAAATTTTTATTTACCGTTTTTACATTTCACTCATTTGTTACTTAAATTGCTAAAGTGGAAAGGCAATCCACGTGTAATTACAGTTATTTAGGTGTTTGATTTAAGAAGACTGTGATTTCATGCTTATATAAATTAAGTAATTTAGTCATTACGTATTACAAAAATTATATTAAATTTGTATTTACATTAACCGAACGATTGATCGATAAAAGATTTTTCTTATTTCATTGACTATTGTATGGCATAAGTTAGTTAATAATTATGTAGAAATAGCAAATTATTCCATAACATCTCCTTATGCAATAACTTTCTTAATACTTACATATGATAATTATAATTAGGATTATTTTTGAAGTACTAGTACTTTATTTCGTCTATTTATCGGATGTTTTTGACATTGCTATAATCACTCATTTTATTTTGCATGCTTTTTTTCATATTCGTCGATTTATATTTATCTTAAGCATTTGATACATCACTTCCGAAGTTTGAATACAAAAATTAATTAATTAAAGAATCCGAAGAAATATTCAAATGTAACTGAACCTTTATCTAATGAGACTAAAAAATATTTTTAGTCATTGATATCAAATGATTTGGTATCTATCTTTAGATCGAGGCTAAATTATGATGAAATACGTTATAAAATAAATTATACTCATTCAAATCTAGAATATAATTCCTCTTACTGATTTATTTGAAAAATTTTATCAAGAAATTTAAAACTATTCTGTATTTTATTTTATTTAATCGTTTATGTAAGAAAACATAGTATAGACTTTGAAAATGTTTACATTACTAATTATAATTTCATATCTCCCTTTTTCATTAATTAAATTTGACTACTTATTGTAAAGCGCTTATAAATAGCTTATAGAAAAGCAATTCGTATTATTTCAATAATATAAATCATGATCCTTTAATACTAATGACTAATTATTATTGTTGACACTTAAATTTTATCTTAAATACATTAATAATATCTGAATACTTAATAAGAAGCTTTTATTGTTACTTTTTATTTTATTTCTAATCTACACTTTATGAATAATGCAACATCTTTACAAACTATGTACTATTAATTTTTCTAATCCTCGTAATCGTAATCGTAATCGTAATCGTAATCGTAATCGTAATCATAATCATAATCATAATCATAATCATAATCATAATCATAATCATAATCATAATCATAATCATAATCATAATCATAATCATAATCATAATCATAATCATAATCATAATCATAATCATAATCATAATCATAATCATAATCATAATCATAATCATAATCATAATCATAATCAATAATTCCATAAATTTATGATAATTAAGTATATTTTCACGTTTATTAAAGTTTAAAATAACTCTACAATAAAGTGACTTTTATATGGAAAAAGCAGATGAGTTTAAGTAGCGAACGGGCTATTTTTATCGTCATCATTTTGTAACGAAGGTTACATCAAAGAATGTTAAGAGGTTAACCATACAAATAAAAGCGAATGAAAGTACGTTGTGATGAAAGACTACGATTATGTAGAGTAAGATTTTTTGCAGCTATATGGCAATATTATTTACCTGTATCAGTAATTTAATCGCGTAAACGAAATTAAGAGCTTTGAGCCACGAAATTTTTATAACTTTAATTAAATATCATGGAAGTATTTCTGGTGCATTTTATTTTTAGTTTCCTCATATGTTTGTAAATAGCGCTTGTAGTTTTAAATAGTCTTACCTCAGTAGAAGATTTAACTCATTCCAGTTTACGCTTGTGTTATAATTTTGAATTTTGAATTATAATGAAATTAATCAAACCAACTGATTTATAAATAATAAGAATTATAAGACTTATTTATAATAACATACAAAGCTATGAACGTTATATTAAATGAAGATAATCGATAATAATACATGTAGTGATGATGATAATAATACAATTGTATTTACATAAGGAAAGGAAGGCGAATGTCAATACTCGAACGACAGGAAAGAATATTAATTTAGGGCCTTTATATGGCTGAATGTATTTTCTGTATTGGCTTTAAATCAATGCTCTGCAGCAAACTCAGTAGAATATCTTATACTTTTATTCAACCTCTTCCTTCGACTATTACTCATTGTCCCCAATAACTTAACGTAAAACAATTAATAATTCAGAAAAATATGCCTGTAAGTTAATCTTTACAACATTTCACCTAGAAAACTTAAAATTATACAATGTCAGTAAGTTATTTGTTCGGTAACAGTTTGTTGAACAAATAAATCGCATGTAAATGAAAATAATTTATAATTATTGCTGGAAAAATTGTATTTTAACGCTGAGAGGCATTAAAATCACTGCAAACAGAAATTTAGTCTTAAACTTGAAGAAACGCAAAGCTAGAAATCTTGCATTCCAAATGAACCAAATACACAAATACACCGAATTACTCGTAGTTTTTAAGACTATAATGTGTATACTATTACCTTGAATATGTAATATTTGAATTATAAAACGGGCATTATTATGCTGACGAGCTGCTACATATGAATAAGAAGGTATACTGGATGGAATATTGTTCTTTTCATACAATGTCTTTGGAATTAGTCATTTAAATAAACATACGTAAAGTGAAGGAACTAATTGCTTGTATAAATTTGACGTATCTTTTAACATAAAGGCATCAGCGATGTAGTAGTATTTGTCAATTTATATATCCATTTCAATTGAACTTAACGCATTCCTGTTAATAGAGGGCAAACTTTTTTTTTTTTTTTTTTAAATGCTTTAACTTTATAGTTTTGTATGCGGAACGTATCAACGAAGAGACTTTTGTTAGATACAGTTGTTGGTATTGCTGTATATAAAATGATACTTGATCCGAATATTAATAAGCAACGAATTATAGTACACAAATACGGGAAATTAGCAAAAAATTTATTCAAATTAATAAGGAAAATAATGAAAATGATGTAATAAAAGCTTTCTATGTTGCTTCGTTCACATATTAGGATAAATGAATGAAAATAGATGGTTATTTAAACGAAATACTAAGAATACTGATACTTTGTGTAATCGAAGAATCGAATAAAGCTATTCCATGATACAAAAAAAAAAAAAAAAACGTAAAGAAATTGTCGCCAATTGTAAATAACAAGTATATTAAGTCGAGATGAAATAGTTTGCTAACTAACAAAGCTCATAGGATCATAAGAATCAGCGCAGAATATGTAATCAGTAATTTCTACGGCTCAATTAATTACGTAACATTGGAATTCATATGTAATATAAGAAGCCGTTCTTTTACGTCGACTATTTATGCTTAATTGAAGTAATTGTGTGATTTGATAAAAATTTACAATCAAGGTTGAAGCAGCTGCGGGAAGTGCACCACGAGTTTTTCGCGTAGAACTATAATTTATTTGCGAGACTCAAGCATTATGCAAGCATATTTACAAATTTTCACATGAATTTTTAGTTTTCGAAATTAAAAAAAACCTAGATTTTTTTGTTTTGAATGAAATTTCTCAGTTCGTCCCAATGACTTAATAAATTACAGATAAGAAAGCGATGGAAAATGTAAAAGGCAATATCTATACTAAATACAATATTTATCCCTTATGAATTAACGTCAACGTTAATGTTTTAAATTTACTTAAATATGTAGGGACAATAAAAGTAAGTTTACGTCGTATTGTTAATCTGACTGTTTAATATGAATATTGCAATGTGATAGGAGACCGCGTTTCCCTTAACGGCGGTATTGAGTATAAATAAAAAAAAAATAAATAAAATAAAAAAAAATAGCTTGAAGCGAGCGACGTAGCTTATCATTAAAATCTAATACTTTTTAAATACTCCCGAAAATTGATCTTCCACGTTGTTATTTATAAAAACATTGATATTCTCGAGACCTATAGGTATCGATGATTTCCTAGATCAGTATCTGTTCAAAATCCTGTATCGGACGTTATTGTATAAAGATAAAACAAATACGGCTTCTGATTTTATAGCTTGTGAAACGTAGTAATATTTTGCGGTACAACGAATAATCGTACGTAACGAAAGCGAGAGCAAAGCATCTCGGGTTGAAGTAATGTTATCTGGCGATCATAGCGGTGCTTGCCGTAGTAATAAAGCAAAGATAAGCTGCAATTAACATTACGGAGTAAGTATCCGAAGGACGAGCTCGGAAAAGTTTGTGGGACCGTTGTATATCGGCGTAGAGATAGATGGTCGAGATGCGTTGGAAACGTGAGCCGAGTATATATGCCGAAATGGCCTCAAACGATCCTTATAGTACTAATAATAATCGGGGGGGGGGGATAACTTCGATCGCGTCAGGACGGGGAAGCGGCGATCGGTGCGTCCGAACTTTAATATCGAGGCGTCGAAATCCGGAAACTCAATACTTCCGCGTGTCGAGCATTCCGTGTACGATGATCTCTTGGCCGCGGAGCTGAGTTGGACGTGGAAAAGGAAGTTGCTGGGACGTAGACACATAGAGGTGAAGTGTCTTCCCCGGAGAGGAGCGGATAGACATCGAGACGCGGTGAGGCGAGGTGAGGCGAGCGATAAGGCTGAAACGCTCGGGTTAGGGAGGGGCGAATCTCTTATCTTTCCGGCGAGAAGAGGACGGCGAACGAGCTAATCACGTCTCCCGGTGCTCGCTACTACGGAGCTCCTCTCTTCCTCTATTCCCTTAGCCGAGCAGGTGTGCGCCGCAAGCATCATACCGTCCTCGCGCTCATTCCGAGTCGTCTAGCTTGCTTGAGTCGTCGGCCGTCTGGGAGTTTCAGGTTAACCGAGCTTTCGTCCCGACCCTCCCGCACCGCCGCTAACCGAGCCCTTCATCTCTTTTTTAAGTAAGTTGCCTCCTTCTCTCCCTTCTCTCGCACATTCACGCCCGAGCGCCTCTCTCTCTCTCTCTCTCTCGCCCACTCACTCATTCACTCACTCACTCACTCACTCACTCACTTTCTCTCTCTATATTTTCGTCGAGTCGGGACTGGGCGTGTGCGGATACATCCATACAGCTCTTACGTAATCGTGGAAGAGAGATAAGTCGAGGAGTAGAATGTTGTTTCTGCATTTTTCTTGAAGCCCGGCGACTTCAGTCCACGCGCAATAGTTGTAGACGCCCGTAGCGATTGATATACCTTCCTTACATTTCCACCTGATTTTACCAAACAATTTTTAAATTCTTGAATTCTTCGCTCTTAGCTCTTATATGCTCAAACCTACACGTATATCTACCTTAATATCTTACTCGTAATACGCGATAATTAATTGTCACTCAAAGTACTCCTTATCATTATGTCTTGTCTCTCTCTCTCTCACTCTTTCTCTGACTCTCTCTCTCTAATATTTTATCTGGACTTTTTTCTTTTCTTCGTTTTTCATTTATATATTTAACTTGACGTTTACTAGTTCATTCCATTTATTACGGCTTTCGATCGATCAAGATTTTTTCTGCAAATACATTGACGGAATGCGATAAATAAATAATTTATAAAAGAGTATAAAATTGTTTTCTCTACCTGTAGCTTCGAAACGATGCTTTGAAAAAGATACTTGCGATATTCAAGATAATAATATATATCAGCTTCTTATCAACAAGCATTCGGCTTCCTTTTAATAAAAACATTTACATTGAAATAAATTAAATTATTCAAGAATGTTTTTATTTTCCATGTAGGCCTTATATATCTCAGCTCAATCTCTTGTCTATTTGTTTTTTAAACAAATTTTTCCAATTCTCGGCCTCTTTCTGTAAACAACACGTAACTAGTTACTATTCCCAAGGAATTTAAAACATTTGTATTCTAAGCCACTCTGGCATTGATTTGATAAATAATAATTTCAAATTAAAAATGTCCCAGCAAGCTTTAACTACGTTTTTTACCTTTTTTTTTACTTCTCGTACGATTTTAACAAGCCACTCAAATATTATGAATGTAATTTTCGCGCCCATTTTAATTGAACGAATTATTAATTCGTTTACGTTTCTTTTCAATTTCAATTTCGTACGTTAATTTTAAGACTTTTTATACTACTTTCGTTGTAACCTTGGATTTTATTTTACAACAAATACCATCTCACGGTGATGCGAGTTCGGACTTTATTTTTATTCCTTTTATCAATAAGGCCACCACGTCTCCTGCAGAGATTCGCATGTTTTATTACGTACATAACCGAAAGGCGAAAGGGAAGCAACTGTGGTGCATTTGCAATTTGCTTGCTGATTAGCCGGCTAAAGTAATTTTAAGAAAGTAAGCTTTCTATGCGTTGGCAGTACAGTGAAGGGGTTTGCACAATTTAAAGTGACGAGACTTTCGCCACTTGGGATTAAACGTATGTACATTACGAGAAGCTAATTGTTGGCTTTATAATCCGGAAAAGGTACGCGCATAAAAATCGAGTATATCAAACTGACTTTGTGGATTGTCGCATTGTGATTAAACATTTTTATAATTTGCCTAACGTACGTGCAAAAATCTTTTATTCAAAAAACGTCAACGTCGTTCTTTTAAATATTGTTTCCTTTTGCATTCGCTACCTCATAATTGACATTTATATTGCTAAAAAGAATGGCATTGACAATAAATAACGAAACTTACAAACCCAATATATTGTAAATATATTGTATGCAGTAGGTAAATAAATATTTATATTCAATTGCATTAGGCATGGAGAATGAATATTTCATAGAAGATAATCTGTCAAACCCAAATTCATCATCATCATTATTATAGTCGATTTTTTTTTATCTGTCGATATAAATCTGTTAAAATAAAGTCGTAAAAGTTTTCTCCGCCACTTCGGAAAAAGGCTAAATAGTAAAAAGGAAAATGGCTCATTGAACGCAACGACGTGTCGAATCACGAAGGCTTGATGAACGTGCAAAATACACATTGCTCCGATTATTTTCAGTGCTATCCGTTAAGGAGATTGATATTTTTTATTTACTAAATGCTTTATGAGATTCTTGTTTTACCCATTGACTCATTTGCTTATTTATAGCGACGAAATGTTGAAATATTTTACGGACTATTTACAATGTTACATCTATTTGATTGTGTGTTACAAATTCATTAATTCAGATAAGTCCATGCAGACAAATCTTTATTTATTTCATTTACAACTTTATAAATATTTATAATAATTCACAATCTTTCAAGGATTTATCGAATACTACTGCTCTTAGTCAATATATTGGATGTAAATATTCTTTTATACAGTTCCGTGATATTTATTTTTTTATTTACTATTTATAACTATTATTCATGTTTATGTTCGGAATTGTAGTTCAACCTGGTTTTTTAATATATTTTCGACATTTCTCGCTTCATTAAAATTAAGAAATTCACTTATTATTAGAAATTAAGGATTTTATTTAAAAGCACGATGACATAACAATATATTGAAAGATTTATGAGTCTCACGTTTTAAATACATATTAAACATTTTGAAATTCATTATATATGTTTCCATAAATCACATTCGAATCTCTATGCTACCTTATGTAATAAAGATTATATAAATAAATATTAAAGAATCGTTACGCGCAGTAAAATACCAGTACTTAAAATAAGTAATAAAGACCAATATTTAAAACAATAACACATCCTTCTTCAAAATATTTATTAAAAACTATATATTGAAAATCCTCGTTTTTTATTTATAACTTTTGTATATAATTACAATATAACATTTAAATAGGATTTCTTTGAAATAATTATGTAATATTATCTAATATTAAGAATTTAGAAATGTAAAATTTTTTTTCTACAACAAATATATTATTTCAAGCATGAATCTTTCAATTAACTTGCTTTTTCGTGAATGTGAATGTAAATGTTGAACTCATTTACTTATCTACTTAGATCACGTAGAAGATAAGACAAGGAATGATCGGACACATATTTATGTAATAATCTTTACTTTGGTGTAAAAGTTTTCAAAGTCTTAAGAGTAAGTTTTTACGTTCATACACATTAAATAATATAAAATAATATAAAATTCTATTGTTAATTACGACTTTACAAGCTCTGACCAATTTTAAAATACAAAAATGAAAGATATTCCAAATAAAAATGCGCATTTGGATTTTTGCACTTTTAATTATTACACATTTGTCATGAAACGTCTAGGAAATCATTGCAGAATTTTTTCGAACCCAGGCTCGCGCCTACACGCACAGATCTATATACATGTATTTATTGCCCTACTTTAAATATAAATAAATTTAAAATACAAATAAAAAGTGAATAAAACCCCATGAAAATAATATTATTATCCTTTCAACGATAAAGTTGCTAAATATATTCTCTTCATTGTATAAAGAATGAATTGCATGCAAACAAAATAATACGATCATGTGTATAAAAATTAATATCACGATCGGACAGAAATTTCTAAATATTATGCAGCATATACTTTTAATAACAAAAAATTACGAATACGCTTTTCTTATTACGTGCCAAATTTTCTACGAAATTAATTACGAATTATAAAAAACATATTGTTCGAACACAGCCAGGAACAAACATTACTACTTATATTAAATACTTATATTGAAATTGTTGAGTGCTACAATAAATAAATGTATTGAAGCTTCCAATTTGTACGTACTTCTCATCTAGAGTGGGAAAGAATAAGATTTGATGAACTTTAACCTTTGGCTTCGATATACCAAATATCTATAAAATAACAAATAAAATATTTATCTTAATCTATTTCCTTTTGAGTTGTAGAAAAATTATACGTACATTAAGGTTTGTATATTATTTATGCATTAAATAACCACCAATTGGCTCGAAACTCATTTTCATTATTACATTGACTATGGGGCACGTTAATTTTATATTCAATAATTGATATTTATTCATACTTCATTCGAAGGAAAATACATAAACAATGGTTATTATACTGAATAAGAGATGCGGATTTCGTGTAATTTTTATAATACATGTAACAGGAATTTCGCAGATTTAATAATATTTGAAATAATATTGATACTTGATTTTATTATTTTGTTTTGAGTCATATGGAGATTGAAATATTCGTTTCACGTTCGCCAGGCATCGATTCATACGTTTTTCATTAAACTTATTCATTAGGACAAGTTTTCAATCGCAATTATTTGTTTCACGTAAATTTTTTTATTTTCTTTATTTTTTTTATTTTATACCATTAACAGTGCTTGCAATAAAAAACATAATAATAATTATTTAATCGCATGATAAAAATTATGGCCATATTTAATCTCTTTCATTTACTGTTTATGAGATTAATAAAAAATGATAATGAAAACGTTGGTTTTGTCATTACGAAGATTATTATTATTTGACTATGAAATAAGCTATAAAATATAAAATTTGTTTTTCCCAAATTTATTGACCGTTGGCTTAAAAATGCCCAAGGAGTATTTAAAATCACGCGGTTATTTATATTGCAAATTTTATGAATTGTAGAAAATTTTGAGGAGCAATGCTTGAGTAAGAGCATTGAGCAAGCATGTCCGAACGCATAAGAATGATATTTATAATTTTTATAATTATTAATTTCATGAAAAATCCTTCACGAAGCACAAAGCTGAAAGCCGTGAGTAATTCTTAAAGATAAATAAAAAAAAGGAAAGAGACCTGCCGAGGCGAATGAGTGAATTTCTTTTAGCGGAAGCATTTCCGTATTTCAACTGCATTTGTGAATAACGAGCCGATTGATTGTACGCGGGTAACACCTGCGGCCCGGCGCACATTTTCGCTGTCGTAAAAAAATCAATCGGCGGAGAAAAATTACGGCGCCGAAGGAAAATCGGCATTACGATGCTAGCCAGTGGCCAGGAAGCAAGGCTCGCAGCAACTCATCCATATATCTCTATTTGGTTTCAGGGGTAGCGTTAAGGGATCCTGATAGCCTCAGCCTCTCATTATGGGGGCGTTGTTCAGGAGCGAGGAGATGGGCCTCTGTCAACTTTTCATTCAGCCCGAGGCCGCGTATCTGTCAGTCTCGGAGCTCGGGGAAACCGGCACCGTTCAGTTTCGTGACGTAAGTACCATTAATTGCCCTGCTTCCTCGATTTAATTGCTCGAACGGCATTTTGGCAATTTACGCTTACTCAATTACATCAAGATAAAGCAATCAGGATAAACAAATCTGTTCTTAATATTACTTTAACGGCTGAGATTCGCAAACCTTGGCCTTCCAGAAGATGTTTATACCTAGCTAAGCCTGCGTCGCTCGTCTACCCTTTAAGCCGAGGACGTACCAATAATGTATTCTCATGATCTTTGTGATCGTGACCCTCTAATTTAAAAGTCTTTACAGTGTTTTTCATCGTCCCAACAAGGATACATTTATGTTTAATATGTACATGTTACTCGCATTATATCATCATTCAAAGTGCAAACTTATTCCAGCTGCGAACCATTGCGAATCAATCAGACGATGAAAGGAAAGAATTTACAATTCAAATATTGTTCTCAAGACCTCGAAGAGCAATTTTAATAATATATATATATATATATATATATTTTTTTTTGTTTATACGATATTGAAAATATGAGTCCTCGATCATCCTTATTATTTGCAATTTTAAAATATTTTACTTTCAGTTTATAAATACATTGATTGGCTTATGTACGCTTACGTTGATTATGTAGAGTCGCGTGCCAGTTACGCGAATGGATTTCTTTTACTTATTCATTTAAAATCGGTCGGGGTTGTAATTGCTAACGAGGTTGGCCTAGCTGACGACGAGCCGAGATCGTTGATTTTTGGTTTTGAAGTGGTATGAAGTATCGTCTGGCCCGATGGAATCCTCCAAATACATCTTGGCCCAATACATAATTTATCGAATTTTATAGCTGAACGGCGATGTAAACTACTTTCAACGTAAATTTGTGAATGAAGTACGGCGATGCGATGAGATGGAGCGAAAGCTGCGCTACATTGAGGCCGAGGTGAAGAAAGATGGGGTGCCCATTGAGGATAATCTTACAGAGCTGCCACGTGCACCCAATCCGAGAGAGATCATCGACCTCGAGGTATTATAATCAGAATATTACTCAATGTAACAACTGTTTCCTCATTCTTTCATGTGTTCTGTTTTTTTTTTTTTTATTATAATAAATTCTCTTCTTTTTCCTAGTATATTCCACTATGACATTGTCAATTACATTATACAGTATAAGCAAAAGAGTATTTATTGAAACTACGTTCTAGATTTAACGCAATTAAAAATAAAGGCAACCAATTATTTTCGAACCGCAGTTAAAAAGTTTTGACAGTCAAAATATACAATAATAAAAGTCCTTTTAATGCCTGAAGCTCATAAAAATTCGACAGCTCCGAATTCTTACTTGGTAATCAATTTTATTTGAATATTCGATTTTATTTATCAGCACTGAAAAATATTTACGATAATAACATCTGTTGGTATGATTTGACATTACACATTACACCCTTTCATGCATTTACCATTACTACGTGAAAAATAATACATTTTCTGGAAAGAAAATTGAAACGAGTCGTTACGTTGAATAATTATAAGTTTTGAATTAAAGGTATATCGAATTTCTAAATGAGCTTCGCGCGAATGGATCACGGTTGCAATTAAGAATATTTAAGCTTTTGGACATATAATAGGAATAAATTTATTAAATAACTAGGCCGATGGAATTTCGCAATATCGAACGCCAAAGTATTATTTTATCGGCCATCGTTGCTAGTGATATTCATTACTTACTTGAGAATAATTAAAAAGCACTTGCAGTGTAATAAATTGACAGAGTCGAGTGCAGACGAAACATATTTTTATGCGGATGTGTGCTTGGGAAAACTGTTTTAGGCGCGGATAGAGAAAACGGAGAACGATATTCTCGAATTGAGCCAGAATGCAGTGAACTTGAAAAGCAACTACCTCGAGCTGATGGAGTTACGCCACGTCCTGGAGAAGACCCAAGTATTTTTTACGGAGGTAGCTAATTGTAGTTCGGCAGCTTTTTATTTAGCGTCAATCCCCTTCGTGTAATCGGTGCTCACGTTTTGTCGAAGAATCAAGGTTCGTTTCTTCTTCTGTACCAACAGGAAGAGGCTAACGACTCGATAACCCGCGCCCTCATCACCGAGGAGACCCAGATCCAAAATGCCACCGGACGCGGACGTCTCGAGTAAGTTATCAGACGCGTATCCTCTCACGCAAACATTCTCTCTCTCTCTTCCTCTCTCTCTCTCCATCTCTCTCTACATCTCTCTCTCTCTCTCTCTCTCTCTCTCTCTCGCTTACTCTACCGATTCGCGAGGACAATAACGCTCGCCCGGCGAGCTCGGAGAGATAAGGCTCGAAATATATCTCATTCTGATAAAGCAGTATTGATCCGATGACTTTGATATATTTCTCGTTGGACAAGTGGCGGCGAGTTAACCGGTGCTTTTCAACGAAATGTCGGAATTCGAAATTCGATAGATCGAGCTTGAAAACGCACTTTTTGCACAATCATAGCGATCGAATAAACTATCGCGTTAAAAAGTAGTTAAAAAAGAAAGAAAGAGAAGAAAAAAATTGAGCGTAGAACGAGGAATGGCAGCGATTAATACGGAGCGTGTCAACAGTTTTCATTTCGTTAGCGATTTCAACGATCCGGAAAATGTTGTACCAAAATTGTATTACGCACACGCGGAGAGCGTATGTACGATACGCGCAGGTCACGAAAGGAACGGGCGCGTCAGGAATTCGAGCGCCATTCTACCTAACGGACGGATTAACAAGAAAGAAACGGGAGGGGGCGGGGAGAAAAAAAAATGAGCCCCCGAGGCAATAAATATCTCTCCGAGTTTCGCGGTGAAGAGAGGGTAGGCCAAAGGGAGGATGAGGATGGTTGAACGTGCTCGGGGAGGAGAGGAGGCCCGACGGGGATGCCGATATCGAGATGCCGGAAGCCGAGGAGGACTTGGCCGCGTCAACGATCTCATTAGAGCAACCCCGAGCCCTCCCCCCATACACTCTCCTTTTCTATTTTAGATTCGTAGCCGGTGTGATAAACCGGGAGCGGATGCCAGCCTTCGAGCGAATGCTTTGGCGAATTTCCCGCGGCAACGTCTTTCTGCGCCAGGCGAGCCTTGAGAAGCCCCTCGAGGACCCGAGCACGGTACGTACGTACGGTCCTTTCGTCCCACCCTCCCGACTCTTACCCGTCCGCGCTCCTCTGTCTCGTTGCGTTCCGATCCCAAGGATTAGCGACCGGTTTCCCCGAAGGAAATTCTAAATTGATCCTCGATGCTTGACCTTGAATCTCTTGCCAAAGAGTCAGGAAGGAAAAGAGGTGCAACGCAAACGGTTTGTATATAATAATCCTTGCCTCGTCGCTGCTTCACAGGGCAACGAAATTTACAAGACCGCCTTCGTCGCCTTTTTCCAAGGCGAGCAGCTGAAGAGCCGCATCAAGAAGGTCTGCAGCGGCTTCCACGCCTCCCTCTATCCCTGCCCCAGCAGCCACGCCGAGCGCATGGACATGGTCAAGGGGGTACGCACGCGCCTCGAGGATCTGAATCTGGTAAGGGTGGCCGACCAGGATGGAAGAGCGGCGGGGAGTGGGGGCCCGATCGCCAGCCGACGTATTCTATTTTAACCGATGGATGTTGAAATTTCAGGTACTGAACCAAACGCACGATCATCGTCAGCGTGTCCTGCACAGCGTCGCCAAGGAGCTGCCCAATTGGACGATAATGGTCCGCAAGATGAAGGCAATTTATCACACGATGAATCTCTTCAACATGGACGTGTCGAAAAAGTGCCTTATCGGGGAGTGTTGGTTACCCATGGCCGACCTCACCATTGTACAGAACTGCTTGAGCGAGGGATCGGTACGAATAATATCCCGCCCATCGTAATTCTCAATCATTCCTCGATCGTGCGCAACGCACGTTCTTTGATGCTTTCAGCGGCTTTGCGGCAACTCCATTCCTTCGTTTCTCAACGTCATCCACACGGACGAAGACCCGCCGACGTTCAATAGGACCAATCGATTCACCCGCGGCTTTCAAAACCTTATCGACGCCTACGGTGTCGCCTCTTATCGCGAGGCCAATCCTGCCCTTTATACCATCGTCACCTTTCCCTTCCTCTTCAGCATAATGTTCGGCGACGCTGGCCACGGTTAGTGTACCTGTATGATACCCACCACTAGCCATCAACCACAAATGCATTTACAAATGCATCTTTCAGGGCTCATAATGTTCCTGTTCGGAGCTTACATGGTCGGCTGGGAGAAGAAGCTGCTCGCCAAAAGGTCGACCAACGAGATCTGGAACATATTCTTCGGGGGACGCTACATCATACTTCTCATGGGCTTGTTCTCCATATACACGGGCATCATCTACAACGACGTCTTCTCCAAGTCCGTAAACGTATTCCGATCTAATTGGTACGTCAACGCCAATTACACCATGGACATCATCCAAAAGTCCAGGATGATAACCTTGGATCCCAAGGACTCGTACGTGCAGTATCCCTATCCCGTCGGCATGGATCCGGTCTGGATGCTGGCCGAGAACAAGATTATATTTTTAAATTCTTACAAAATGAAGCTCTCCATAATATTTGGAGTCGTGCACATGATTTTTGGCGTTTGCATGAGCGTCGTCAACATTGTGTGAGTTATTCAAAATTACCAACTACCGGACGATAAGCCAGTCTGTTATACAATCTATTATATATATATATATATATATATATCTTTATTTGTATCTGGATATTTAGGCATTTCAAAAGATACGCCAGTTTCTTCTTAGAGTTCCTACCTCAACTGATATTCTTACTACTACTTTTCGCCTACTTGGTATCTCTCATGTTCATAAAATGGGTTCTGTACAGCGCCTCGAATGAAGGTAACCAATAACTCGCACGTTACCCCCTCCCCCACACTTCATATTCGCCTATTAATCGTCCATACTTATTATAATAATAATAATAATTATTATTATTAATATTATCGTTGTTGTTATGGTTGTTGTTATTATTATTATCATCATCATCGTCGTCGTCGTCATAATCATTATCACCATCATCATTACTATTATTATTTTAATTGCTGTTAAAGGGAGATACTCTGAGAGCTGTGCGCCATCAATTCTTATAACCTTTATAAATATGATGCTCTTCGGAAGCTCCAAAGTTGCACCCGGCTGTGAAGAATTTATGTTTACCGGTCAAGCTGTACTTCAAAAAGTCTGCGTTTTCTCGGCCCTCGCGTGCATACCATTATTACTTTTAGGGAAACCATTGTACGTCCTCTGCACGAGAAAGAACGCCAAGGGCAAAGTTTATGTGAGTTATCGGTGAATGGCCCGTATAGTCGTATCATCATTGAAGGACGATTAATTTTATCCTTGCTCCAACAGACGAACGGCTCGGCCTCGCACCAGGACATCGAGCTCCAGACGAGCAACGGCTCCACGAGCCCGAGCAACAACGTCGCAGCGAATACCCACGAGGACCAAGACTCCTTCGGGGAATTGATGATTCACCAGGCGATCCACACGATTGAGTACATACTCTCGACTATATCGCACACAGCTTCCTATCTCAGACTCTGGGCCTTGTCACTCGCACACGCTCAGCTTTCGGAGGTCCTGTGGAACATGGTCCTCCACTTCGGCCTGGGAGCCGAGGAGGACGACTGGACCAAGTCCTTGTTCCTATTCGTGGCCTTCGGGGCCTGGGCATTCTTCACTCTCGCCATCCTTGTCATGATGGAGGGTCTATCTGCTTTCCTCCACACACTGCGTCTTCATTGGTAAGCCCGCCCCTCACCCCTTTCGTTCATCCAGTCGCACTACATCGCCTTAAAATAAATAACTACATTTATTGCTATAATTCTATTTAAATATTGGGCATGACTTCTGAGAATATCCTCATGAATCATTGATAATATTCAATTAGAAGATTCGTTAAGCGATATCGCCTACAGATAATATTATCGATAATTTTCGCATTTATTTACTCTACGATATAAGTACGATAAATGACCAAGAGCATTGTATTTGCTATTGGGCGACCTTGTCCGAGTAGTCTCGTTTCTTAAACAAGTATAGCGAGAAGAGAAGGACTTCACGCAGTTCGTGAAGTGAATTAACGAAGCGACGTGATATTGTTCGTCAGTTTAAAATTTCAACGATAAACATTGTAATTGTCCAGATTTCGAAGCGCGTCGACATTAATCTGTGAATAATCCACATTTTCGGTGGCGCGCTTATTACAAAATCTATTTACTTGATTATTCGGCGGCTCTGTTTACGGACGCGAGCAGTTTATCGATTGAATATAAACGGCGACTCGAATTTCGGATTAAACAGCGCGCAATAAGGAAATGGAGCGAATAGACTATTATTTTATACTTATGTCTACGCGTTAAAACTCGCGCTTAACTGCCAGTGTAATTCTGCCGAAATTAATTAGCTTACGATCGGTCGACGATACAAAATTTTTAAACTGACTTACGAATAAGCGCGCGCGCGCCAGGAAAATGTGGAATAACGTGGTCATCGGTTCTGTAAGCCTTCTGCCGTATCATCCCAACAAACCATCCTCAGAGCTTGGATAATCTAAATATTGACTCGGATTCGGCTCGCAAATTCAACTTCAAGCTCCGCCGAGTTTAACATTATCGAATTAGGAAATTTCTTAAAGTAAATAAATCCGATAATTTCCCTAAAAGCCAAAAATATTTACGCTCTAGCTCTATCTTCTCCCTAATCAGCTCGTTTTCTCTTCCTCCTCTTCTTCTTCTTTTTCTCTCTCACTTCAGCATTATCATTATCTCCTCGGTTTTTCCTGCAAATATGTAAATCGTTGGCTGTAAAAGGGCTTAACGAAGTGCCTTAATTACATTTACTTGCGCACGTCTGTATGTAAATGGTCTTTAGAAATTCTATATAATAAAAAATACATTTTATGTGATTTCCCAATTAATTAACTGCTGCGGCCAAAAATCAAAAGTCAACGTGATCCTTTGTACTTTAAAACTACGTCGTTGTCAGCAGCTGTTCTTTATTAAACCTATTTCAATCCTATTTTATTAGAAAAATTCAGTATCATACTCTATAGTATCGGTGAATATTTCGCCTGAAGAATACAGCTCACCTTGCACATTTCGTCATAAATATCTATAATGAAGTAGATGATTACATTCGTTGTAATAATGTTAATATCTCCTTTCCCGTGGGATTCTAACTAAATTTATTCATCTTATTTAACGTAAATCTGCTCCGCGCATCAATTACGACCCCCATTATTGATTGCTCTTTATGTCTGAGCGCTGAAGTATTTGTAGATGCCTTTTGATGAAATATATCGAACTATCGCCTCATTGGTTTTTAAAACCCAATGGAAAAAAGTATTGCCGAGAAATTGAACGATATCTCGGAATGGACATGGGCATACACGTGGCGACGCACACGCGCGCAAACGCCCGAGCATGCCTGTACGCATGAAAGTCATGAAATCGTTGGCGAAAGTCACTGCGTACGAGATGAACATTTGTTTTGCTCCGCAATTTCAGGGTCGAATTTATGAGCAAGTTTTACGAGGGACAAGGCTACGCCTTTCAGCCGTTCTGCTTCAAGACGATCCTCGATGCGGAAGATACGGCGGAACAAGACTAAATGACGAGGGGCAAAGGGAACAGAGGACGACAGAGCTCTTGGATAAAGTCGCTGGCGTCGACGAGGTTTTGAGCCTCAATGTGTTTTTTTCTCTCTCACTCGGATAGTCACGCAGAAGATCTTCGGTGCATTCGACGGACGCGCACACGACGTCTGCTTACTCGATGAGACTGATTACTTCCGGATTATGCCTTCCGCTTTCCGATCGGTCACTCGCATGATGGAATGCCTTTTCTTCACTTTTCTTCGTTCCTTTTCACTTTATGTTTCTCTTTACTGTTTATTTAAGCTGTTAAGAATTTAAAAAATTGTACGATATTGTCAGCGACGGTAATTATGCGGGATTAAGTATAAGCGAAACCACGTTTCTATGTAATACTTGTCATTGAAAATCCAATCTCTGTATGTGCAAAAAACAAAACAAAAAAAACAAAAACAAAAAAAATACAACGTTTTGTAAGTTTTTATTCGAATTAACAACTATAAAAATTGTTTTTAATTATTGACGTGTACTGTTTATACTAAGATTTTTATTACTCCACTCACAACGTAATGTCAGAAATAAAATATTAAGAAGTAAAGTCCGTCACCATCGATTACTTACAAAAACAAATTAATATAATTGATACTAAAGATCCAATAATTAAGCTCAACTATACGTACTATTACTTTTTAACTGTGAATGTATACGCTAGTACTGTTACGTGTTATAATATAAATGTTTAGCAATAACTGTCGATGTGTCGGTGATTATATTACAATGAACAATATTAACAAAAAAGAAAAAAAGAAAGAAAGAAAGGAAGAAAGAAAATAGAAACTGACAAAATGGTTATCTAAACAGAAATCTAAAAAGGAATCGCTTTCTCGTCTGAGAATTTAAGAAGTCTTAGCGTACTTGTATAATATTGCGAGAAGATATTTTTATATTAGAAATGCACAAATTTATATTAGCAGGGGTAAGCTGCTCGTGTGGACATTCGTTACTTTTCTATGTATGTGATAAAAAGTCTATAGAATACATGTATACTTCTTCGAATGCACTGATGATAGCAAAGAAAGCGACTGTTTACTCATTCCTACACGAAAATACACGCATTAATTAATGAAAAGGTGAAAAATAAAGAAGAAAACAGCGTCAACGAGAAAAATGAAAACAAAAGAAAATATAAAGAAAGAAGGCTTTAATTCAGCTTAGAATTACAGACCAATTTTTTTTTATATTATTTCACTTTTACTCTATTATAAATGCCAATTAATAATTAGAAGAAAAATACTATTATAATAATAAAAGGTAAAAAAAATTACACGAGAAAAGTGATCGATGAATATTGTCTTTAGGGGTTCAACGCTTCATCTACATTTTAATGTTTAAAACTACTAACTATGTATATACGATAAGAAAATTAAAATTATATGAAAAATTAAATTTATTTTATATACATCAACGATGAACCAATTAATTAAAGAAATCGAGCTATTTTTATACATCGCTTTCATTAAATTGTCTATATTTAAGAAAATCCAATTAATTTTATTAATTGAACGTATGTTGTGTAATAATACTTTTAATATGCTAAGATAAAACCATCTATACTTATTTGAATTTATCGTTCTTTCACTTTATTTACTCTTGTAATGCATCCGGTATCACTCTCACCCATTTTACTTCCAAACAATTCCAATACACAGAAGATAAAAGATATCGAAGAGCTAGTAAATGAAGAAAAGTCAGACGGAGAAGGATAAGGACGTGAATTGCGAAACAATGAGTAGGAGACCAAAGCTTACGATTTACGCAGATTTGCTTTTCAAAAGAAATCAAGGGTCGACAAAGGGTGTGATTTTCCGCCTTTGCCGCCTCCTCCCCTCCCCGAATTTTCCTGTTGCGAAAACAAAAGTTGACGAGAAAATTTTTCTAATTTTTGCTTCAACGGAGTATGTACATGTACGCCTCGTTTTAGATTCAGTACATGAAATAAGAACTTATAAAATTTTAAATAAAATTAAAGAATTTAAGCAAGAAAATATATATATATATATATACATATATGATGTTTTTCTAAAGTTTTTTTACGACGATCTAATTGGTTACGGCTAAAGTTTAAAGTAAGTGCTTTAAAAATTTAAAAATTTTAAAATTGTTAAATAATTTCCAAAATATAAGATTTTTTTCTCAATAAAATGAAAGTATTATTCGAAATTTTTAAGGAGCCCGTGTTTTAAATAAGGTAATTTAATGCAACGGGCATTTGAATAAATTCAATTTTAAATAGAATTGATTCAACGTTGCAAAAATATTACGGAAATAAGATCAAGAATCTAGAAGTATTCATGGATTCAATAGCACGTCATTTGCATTCGACGTCCTATTTTTATGTAATAAAAGAAAAGATTTTTAGTTATCGTACAGACATTGTTCTGCTATTCAGTTCTATTTCAAGATATTGGAAAAAGGAAAAACTCTGTGATTTCTGCACGATTTCAAATTTCTATATTTAAATTATTAACTCAATCAAAATCATTAACTCAATTTTTATGAGAATTTTTATAATTAAAAGGATTAAAGAATCAAGCGCATTTATCTAGGGCTCTCTTTTTCTAAAGAAAATCTTCAGGATATAATCTATAATACCGTTTTAAAGGAAATGAACTATCTACCAATTAAATATTCTCCATTAAATGTTATTGAATCGAATTTGCAACAATAAGTAGTCAGAAAATTTCAATAAAAATATCAAACTGCAGTCTTAATCTATACCAAACTAAGAATAATCGTATGAAAAAAAAAAAAAAATATATATATATATATGTATATTTACTCATAAGGCGCTCGTGAGGAAATTCTATTTTGGAAATAATATTGTTCACATAATTATATGAAAATCTATAGGTCAGGGCAAAAGTATATTTTGCTCTGATTCTTTGTATTTATTGAAAGACCGAGAACTATAAATAGGCACGAAATTTAAATTAAAAGCACAACCTCCAGAAGCAGCAAGACTTCAGTGCAACAACATATAAGGTTAGGTGCCTAGAATGTTTAAGATACTTTATGCCATTCTACATATTTCTTTAAATGAATAATCCTTAAAAGAAAGCTTACGAATCTATGATCCCAGGGTAATAGCTATTTTAGTTAATAAAGCAAGATTATTTTATAAGAAATAGTCCAATGCCATTGTATCCGGTATTAAAGTCACCTCGATGTAAATGCAAATACAACAAAGTGATAAATAAATCATCATGTTCTTTAAGGTCATTTGAATAGTGAATAGCATAGAATTAGGGAACCAGTCAAATAATCGGTATGTCAACAAAATCTGGAAGAATCGGTTACGCGTTCTTATCTTTCACGTCACGAACAAAATCGACCATCAAAGTCCTTATTTAACTTTTTCGATGCAATCCATCTACAAAATCCGACTGCATTGATCTTCAAAAATAATTCAAACAAAATGTGCCATTCCTCCTGCGACTGAGTAGTGAAAAAACGTGTAGAAGCGGACTTTATTGGATATGGCTATAGATCTTAGACGCATCAATATATTTACCTTTTCAGCTCGAACACCAGATCAAACTTAATTTATATGTAATATTTAATAAACAAAAAGATCGTGAGAAATATAAGTGCATTGAAAGCCAGTCAGCAGAACAACTGCTAAAAGAATAAAATACTATGAACACTCTAATTCTGATGTAAAATATAATTAATTTTAAACCTTTTTACAGAGCAAATCAGATTATTACAAATTATATCATTTTATTGTAAATTAGTTTTTGAAATATACAGTAAGGGCTGAATTACAAAATACAATGAAAAGAATCAATATTTTGGGATACACTAATTACAACAATAAATATACTTTATTTATTGATATACTATATAATAAAAGATAATCGATAATATAAAATATTATACAATTATTGGGATAATTAGAATCGTTGAGATTGATGTTTTTGTTAATAAAATGAAGATTAATTTAGATTTTAAATAATTCCTCTATTTACAAGCAAAAACAAGAATTTCTTCAATAATTCCTTCAATATTATCGCATATGCACAAATATAATTGCTCAGTAAAGTATATGTAACGAATTAAGAAATACGATTAAGAATCGTAGGTCTGCGGATGATGTTCTAAATCCATTATGATACAAATGTTCGATACTCAAAAATTTATTTCATCATTTGTTCGACTGCTTCTGAATTTATAAAAAGTATTTGAAATTCGTAATGCGTATATCTCTTTCAACATACAATTTACATTCATTGAAGGAGAATCGAGTTTATTCTGCAGTAAAGAAATAAAATCCGTAGCGTACATTTATTTTTCGTATTCGACCGTCATTCCAAGGTTTGCTTCTACCAAAGATGTGTTATGCATTAATTATAAACTACGTTTCAACATAACTTTGACGTAAAATTGTTCTAAATAGACATTAAATGTAAGGTGTTTAATGTACCTCTACTAATGCATTTATATCTAATAGAATTGATTATTTCCCTATATGGTTTCGATCCACTTGCAGAGTTCTATTAAAGTTTATCTGCAATATCTGCATTAAATAATTTATTTATTCTATATTTATTTTTGACAAAGGCAAACGAAATTTCATTTTAGAAGATTTCTCACGAATATGAATTAAACGAATACGTGACTTTGCCAATTTGATATTGCTTCTCAGAAAACATGAAACTCATTATCAATATAAATTCCTTATTAAATATTTCTTGTTTATTATCGTATATAAACGCTCGGTAATAAAATAAAAAATATTATTTCTCGGTAATTGTGTATTATTCAGGCCACGTTAATAGGATATCGATTCTTAAAATATCATATGGAAACGTGTAATTAAAATGCAGATAGTAATTATTTAAAATTATTTAAAATCACATACATATTATACAATAAAATTCATTTTGAAGCTATTTTTCATGAGCAGCTACTTTTCATAGGACAAAACTATTGAATTATTTAAATTTTACGATAATATTCTAAATCATAAATTAAAACTTATTCTTATTAATTATTATTAACATCTTATTAACTTCATATAAATATAATATATTAAAAATGAAGATTTAGCATAGTGGCGATATTTTATTCATTTTATTCCTCTATCAATATATTCATCGAAGTAATTTCTTAATATATTCTACAATTTATTATTAGGAAGGAAAAAGTCCATTTTCTCGCTGTATACTTCAAATATTATCTTATTATAAAAAATGTTCAAAATTTATTCAGCATATGAAATGAATATCTTGAAAATTGATCGGAAGAGTTATTAAATTATTTCAGTAGGCAGTGAGATTAAAAAATTTTCTAACAAGAGAAATCATAAATCTATAAAAGAAAAAGGTTTTATATTTACAAAAAGAATTCTTGTTAATTTTTGTTAATCTCGTATAGATTCAATATAATTGAAACAGAAAATCACATATCCAGAAAGTAATGATAGCTATTCTCAATTTTACTTGATGAAATATTTATTTGGTAGAAATATTATTTGCTTAAAGTTAACCATGGTAGTTAAAGAGATTTCAGATCATCGCTAGAATATCGACGAATTCGAACTGTTTCCCATTGAAAACTTTACTTTCCATTAACTTCCTTTAGCTGTTAACAAAATCGCACTTAATCTATCGATTTTTGGTAGGAATAATATGTATTATTTTGAAAATAAAATGGTCTTCTAATGCTTTTATCTTTGCCGAAAAAAATTTAAATCTCTTTCGGATTATTTACTTTATTAAATCCATCACATATCCGTTTTCATTATAAATCAATATAATTTTATTTAAATAAATATAAAAAATAACATGAAATTATCGATCAATAAAATTATGAGCTTCTTCATTAATTAATGCAACTGACAAATAAATCTAATATTTCAAACAATAGTAGCAGTATAATTAAAACACTTAAGAAAAGCCTGTCTTAAACAAGCGTACATTTCAGTTTACTTCTATCAAAAATTATCTACTCACAATTGATATAAACATATTTCCTTCATATTTTTAAATTCTTCTACTATATTCATTTACAAGATAAGTCAATAAAATTTCCTATTATAGTGAATCTATAAATTCATCCATAATTTTGACCAAAAATCTAGAAATTTATTTATATATAAAGGTAATTCGAATTCGTTGAAAGATTAATATATTCATGTATATATATATAATGCGATTAAAACTTTTTTACTAAAATAGTAGAAATTAGAGTTTCTCAAAATTTTCGTTAATTTTCAATTTGTTCATAAGATTTAATTATTCATTTTTCGACAGTAGTATAATATTTGAATTATTATTTATTTAATGTCAGATTGTGTTTTTGTAGATATTTTAATGTAGATTTCCTATTAAAAATAATAATATTTTTCAGTTACATTTATCGATTTAAATATAAAAATAATTACAGAACAATTTACATTTAAGATCTCCATTATCCTTTATAAATAAAAAGAATTATTAAAAATAAATAAATATTAATTTAAAATTTTAATATTTATTATTGTCAAAGATATTTGAGATAATGCAGCAATCAATAAAGTAAATATAAATATTTTAAATGAGGAAAATAAGTAAATGTTTTGCATTAGCTTTTAAATTTTATGCTTTAATGTATACAAGAGGCAGATTTATTTAATCTATTAGGAAATACTTTTTTCGGCTTAATTATAATGGTAATATCGATTTATGAATAATGTTAATTTTGAGTTACTTCTGTTGGGATTTTATCAGTCTCTATTGTACTTACTTTAGAGGTACGAGTTCGCGAAAAGGGGAAGGGGAAGGGTTTGTACAAATAAAAAGCAACGTTTTCCCGTAACAAATACATAAAACAATTTATTAGCTAACGAAAGTATTATCTTACTTAATTTAACTTATACAATAATCGCAGTCGATCACGGATAGGATCCTTCCGGGCGAATAGAGAGCTCTCTAACCTTAAAATAGTTTTGGACGCAGTGCAATGAACCTTAGCCTGATTTATCTTAACCTATGGCGGAGATATTTCTGAGTAGGCTGAATGACCTTGCTGATGACCTTGCTCTTTACTAAGCTAGGTACGCGAGCCCGAGGTATCCCAAATGGACGTACCCTGATAGGCTATCAAGTATCTTAAGCTTCAAGTGCTAAACACAATACACTTCCTGGGTGAGCTAGAAGCTCCAAATACCACTCCAATTACCACGTAATGTTATATTATACCTTTTTTTCCTATTTAGGCTAGTCAACGACGGCTACGGCGATCTCGAGGATATCTACCCGACTCATTCCTATTCATTCCCTATGTAATTGATCTTTAATCTTATGCTGCCTTATTACTAATGCTTCGTGTAATAGAGCTATAATCCCACCCCTTTAGTGCGCCAGGCGATAAGGGACAACGTTCCCGAACAACTTCATTATAACATCAAAACAGTGATTTTATACTATACCTCTATGTAAAAAGATACGATTAAATCCTGTTTGAAGTAATTTGTTTTTATTTTCTATTAGTTTAATGTTCATTAAGCCAATATAAATTTAAAACATTGTAGACCCTAATAAAAGTCTGTTTTTTTTTTAATTTTGTATTCTCAAATAATAAAATCAATAATTCATTATAAATTTAAATTTCAATATCTTCAATGTAGATTGTTGTTTTTGTTTATATCAACACTGAAAATTCGTTTATCGATAAATTTAACGATTAAATTAATATCAGTAATTGAACTGCTTACAAATATAATTTATAATAGCATTATCGCTTTCTTATTTGATCGAAATAAGAGAATAATTAATTTTTTCATTATAACGTTAAGGTTTAAAGAAGAAAAGATAACATAGAAACTGTTTGAAAGTCTACTTGATTTGAATATAAAAATATTTTTTCATTCAAAAGTATATAATATTGACATTTATTTTAATTATATGGTTTACGACTTTATTAAATTTAGGAAGCCTGTAAATTATTGAATACATTCGAATGAATCATGCTTTTGCTTGAATCATATCGATTTAGTTAAAAAGAAAAACTTGATGAGAAAGGTTTGTAATCATCGATTTTAATTGTTTTAACGTGTTTTAAAGCGAATGAATTGTTCATAAGTATTCCAGACGTAGTAATTCATTTTATATTTATAAGAAATTCAGCTCTAGTTCTAATAACGTAGAGTCAGAGCAATGCTATTATTGTTTATAATTCAATCAGTATTTTCAATATTGATAGGGCACATTAATATTACAAGAACTCTATTGCATTTAAAGATTCATGAATATTATAGGCTTATCTGATAAATTTGATGCTAATCGATCTACTGTAATCTTTATACATTTTTTAAAATAACGTTTACTCTTTTAGATTTTGCGAAATAATAAAAATTGTCTTCTCCTAAAGCAGTATAATTCCAACGTACTGGTTACGTAAAATTAATATAGAAAACTAGTGAATACAAAAGTACATGTATCACGTTATGCAAAGGTATAGCGAATCGAAAAAGGAGGTTATAAAGAGCTTGATTGCGTAAGATCAATTAGATTTAAAGAAATTGATAGTACTTTTAATTGTGGAAAGCTTATTTTTATTGCATATTTTTTATAGTACCTTATTGAAATTTATTTTTAATTCTCAGCTATGAAAGAGGATTCATAGCTTTCGTTTAATAGCTCTGTTTTACATTTGTCCATTAACAAGTATTTATTATTCAATAAATTCTTTAATGGGCGCTGTATAAAAAAAGAAATGAATACATTATTTGAGAATCGGCCGTTAATCGATGGAATATTACGTCAATTAAAATCCCGTATTTGCGTGGTGATGAATATTTCTAAACTGTATTATTATTATCATCATCATCATCATCATCATCATCATCATCATCATCATCATCATCATCATCATCATCATCATATCATATCATTATTATTATTATTATTATTATTATTATTATTATTATTATTATTATTATTATTATTATTATTATTATTATTATTATTATTATTATTATTATTATTATTATTATTATTATTATTATTATTATTATTATTATTATTATTATTATTATTGTCGAAAATTGATTTGGAATTGAAATTACGAATTTTCAAGATTAATCTTGTAAAGGAGAAGTTGTGATGCCTTACGAATGCCTTTAAAGATTACATTTAAAGACTTCAACGCCCAAAATAACGAATACGAAATAATTATAAAATTAAAAAAGCGAGGAATAATAGAGCTGGAAGGTGCGAACGAAGACAAATGAATGGTCTCGGTCGCAGAGTTGTGACAGTTTATTTGTGACAGTTTCTCTACGATTAGAGAAAGAGTTTAGGAGAGGGGAGCAGAGAATAAATAACGGAGTTTAAGAGGAACAGCGCCTTAATCGAAGCCTATCAACAATACCTAAGCCTCGAATGAATTATTATTCCTCTCTTTTATATGTACGATTGTTCTGGAAAGCTCGTAAGGAAATTAATAGCGCACGACAATTATGAATTATTTAAATTACAACGCCCAATCCTATGAAGGTTCATAGGATTATTCTAGGCTTGGTCGCACAATGGCTTTGTGTCAGAGTAGCTATTACAATGTGGTGGCAGAGCGCGAACAGAGCTGTGAATATCGAAATCGGTGTATAAAGTGTATAGGATTCGATGAGCGGTGTCTTGCGCGCGGGGAAGGGGGAAGAAGAAGGAAGAGGGATTAGGCGAGTGAGATGAAAAACTGGGCGAGGCGGGAACTTATTTTCGAGAGAGTTTGCGCGGGTTCGGTGTTTTTAAGCTCGTGTGCGCGCGCTCGCTCTCCTCTCTCTCTCTCTCTCTCTCTCTCTCTCTCTCTCTCTCTCTCTGACTCTCGGCTGATACTCGTTCCATCTCGTTCTCGTTCTCTCGGTACACCTCCACAGCTGCTGCATAAATAGTCGGCAAAGCGCAATCGTCGCTGTAGCACGCGAACTTTGGCCTCTCGCTATCCCTCTTCTTCTCCTTCTTCTTCTTCTTCTTCTTCTTCTTCTTCTTATTGTTCTCCCGGCTCATCTCATCATTTGTCTCTCCGACTCCCTCCCCGTTCCTCCGCCGTACCAAGGCTATCTAAAGTCGCCGTCGCCATTCATCCTAGAGCGTCCTTTCATAAAATCCGCCTGGCTTCAGCCGCTCGTTTTCATTTTCTCTCATTTTCCACTCACGCGGCCGCGTGTGTACTCAAAAGCTCACGGCTAAGTGCAACAGGAAGAGCAGCGCAACGAGCAGGGAATATCGAGCATCGGATGTCCGACTACTCGGCTGTAATAGTAGGTGAGTGTTCTCTCGTGATTCTCCTTCCGTTTTGAAGCACCATCGGCCGCCCTTTTTTATCCGTGCCCGTTCTCGCTCGTTCCCGCTCGTTCCCGATCTTCTTAATCTTGTTTATCGTCGTATGCTTGGGCGAGCCGAGCGCCGACGAGAGATACGCGCACCGGAGCAAAACGAAGAGGCGTTTAGGATTAATAAATCGTCTTTTCTTCTTCTTCTTCTTCTTTTTTCTTTACCGAGAATACCTACTGCGTTTTATTAAATAGTCTTGATAAGAATCGAGATCGATTTTTTATTTATTTATTTATTTATTTATTTATTTTTGTTTTGTTTTATTTTTTTACGTAAAAGGCTCTCGTTTGTGTGACTGACCGTCTGAGACTTAAATGCCAATGTTAATATCCCTGAAATTGCACTTTTTATCACTCCAAGTATCCAAGACTTTATTCGCTCGGTATTGTATACTTTAACGTTTCAGGACATTTTTTACCTAATTCGCATCAAGATAACGGGAAATAGGTATTCTAAGACTATTATCAGTGGGGGGCCATTTAAAATTCTCTCTCATTAACCTTATTCAGAAGCAAATTAAATGAACATCCATAAACACTTAATTTCACATGCATTAAAAGAATCTTTACAGCTCATGCATTTTCTTAAAAATAACTGTTAAATTAAAATATTTCAGAAGCTTAGTCAAAATAAAAAATATAAAGAAAAAATCTTGGCATTCAATTCGTCTACTGCTAAAGTGCTTAAAACTCATTAATAACATTACAGTACGTACTGACTGTATTCTCGAATACACGCCAAGCGGGTTTTACATAATACCGAACCTTTCATTTTTTTTCCTTTTGTTTTTAATTTTAATATTCGTATGAATAAATGAATATATATAAGCCATTAAATAAGATGAATTCCAACTATTCAAATTACTCACTAACCAATAATGGACATTTTGTATTTTGTAATTGATTATTTCGCGTAAATACATTCCGAATCGTTTTCTTGAGTACAAAGCCATTCTTTAATATAAAATCTTGATATGTAAATCTAAATGACAAAAGTATTGATCACGGTATTATTTTTATTACTGTATTTATTTTATTACCACATCAAAAGTTGAGATTGTTATTTAAATAAATTTTCGTTACTCGTTCTATTATTAAAAATTACCTTCTAGAACGCATAATAATAAAAGCATCATATAATATTTTTTACGATTTTATTTAATACAAAAGTCTATGTCATAAGATTTATTAATCCATTATATTATTATTTGTATAAACAATGAAAATTTCATATATTTTTTCACCCTTATACCTTTTTAGTAACTATTTATTAATGATTTACAATACTATAATATGAAATTTTTACACAAGTACGTGATTATTTTTATCCATAAAGTAAAGGACATAAATTTTACAGGTAATAGGTATTTTGATTTTATACATAATTTACAACTTTCTTAATATTATATAAAAATTGGAAAATAGTACTATATACTTTTCACACAATGTATTTTTCAAATTTTCATTAAAAAAATCAAACTTTTACAGGTTTAAATCTTAAATCTTATTATAAAAGAATACCTTGACAAAATCAAATTTATTTCACAACATCAATACAGTAAAGAATTCGAAGCAAGTTTCAATAACGAAAAGGTGTTTACTTGCCGTATATATGCGCACTTGAACGCTTGAGTGCTTTAATAAGTAGTAAATTACTTTCCGGATATTCTTTACTGCAATTATATAGAAAGTGTGGAAAATCATTCGATCTATAATTATAGTGTTAGGAGTAACTTTGGTAAAAGAATTAGCATTATTATAAAATAATATAATCAAAGTATTTGTTTTTCAGTTCTGTAAATTTTTTATTAATATTTACTAATTTAATTATAAATATTGAATTTGAGAATTATCGATTGAGATAAAAGTCAGTTTGAGTAGAATGCGTTTAATGAATAATATCATTTGAATGATCCAATCGAAGGGATGGCTATTAATAATTGAAAAGCAGAGTTCTGTCTATTTAAATTTTAATTTATAATTGAGAGAATTGAGATATAAGTGTCAGCCTTGACACTTTAAATATTATGCGTAAAAATACGAAACTTGCGACCGAAAGTTCTGAGTTTTGGAAAATTATTACAAATTATAAACAATATATTGATGTAGGATATTTCTTATAATTCGTATTTTCAAAATAACATTACAGCTCACCTTGTATTAATAAATAAAGCATTCGTTCAAGATTGTTGACACAAGTGGCATGACTTTTCACGCATTATTATTTATTATTATTGTTGTTGTTATTATTATTATTATTATTATTATTATTATTATTATTATTATTATTTCTCTGTTGATAACTTAGTTTTATACGTCATTACGAAAATTTTTAAGATCTGTCACTCTGCTTTTAGCCTTTCAGAACGTCCGATAAATGAGGCTCGATTTTAACAATAAACTAATGCAGGATCAAATTTTTGTTACAAATAGCAGAAGGATGACAATGGTCCTCAATTATACTCTATTTTACATTGAAATATTGCGGCATGAAAGTCTGCCATAAAATTCATGAAACGGATGAATAACATTATATTTTATTAAACTAATTTAATTATTACGTAAAGACTGACAGATCCTGTATAAAAGAAGCGAGACATCCTTTCAGGGTTCTCTTCGTAATTGTATTACAATAGAATTACTATCTGGAAATTAAAACATTTTATAGTTGAATTATAATACTGTAATGGCACCTTCAATATCTCCCATCATTTTTATTACGTAATCCGCAAAATTAAATATTATTAATATTTTCATGCACATTTTACAATGTCGTTTTTGAATGAGATCCTAATATGTATTCTTATTTATAGCTACACACACGCGCGCGAACACACACAAATATATATATGCGCGTGTGCGTACGCCCGTGTTATAAATAATACTCTCCTTCAATACTCTAAACAAACATGTTCTTAATATAATTTGTATTAAATCTTTTAAGTTCTATTTATTGACCTATTTTGTTTATAATTTTTATAATTATATTAAACAAAGGCTTTCAAAATAAAGTGAAAATATAAAGCATTTAAATTTAACAATAATGGTACAAATTTTTTATAGTTTATTAATATTAGTCAGATATAATTAAAGAAATTCAGTATGCATTTATTGAACCATTCAAAACATTAGAAAAATGAAATCTTCGTTCGAATGTTTAGAGAATTTATTTCACTGAAACTGAAAATCATAAAAAAATCATACAAACTCCAAGCATAGTTTAAAATGGCTAAATTTTTATTTATCGTACCGTTCAACTTAATTTTTAGTCTTATATATATATATATATGTGTGTGTGTGTGTGTGTGTGTGTGTATAATATTCTCAAGTCTTGAATCTAAAACTACATTAAAACGAAAATTATTTATACGTATATTACGTATTATATTATATTTTCTGTATATTCTCATATTATTTTGTTATAAGAGGTATATTAATGCATATTATTACTGTTACATCTTGATTTTATCTTTAATGGATCTAAAAGGAAAGTTTGTAATCTAATAAATATTTTATTATGTTTAATAATAAATAAAGTGTATATTATTTTTTATAAAAAAATGTCGCTCCTCGCCTCAAACGATTCTCTTACCACATAAATGAATATTTTTATATAACGTAATGCATTACAAATAAAATATCTTTTGTTATTTTTTAGCATTTATTTAGCATTTTTTTTAAGTTACTTATATATCATTATCAACATTATATGAATTTAAATTTTATTTTTTCAATAGTATAATATATAATATGTTTCCAAATATATTTAAATCGAAAATAAGTTAGATAATTTAACATTGTTAAATTTATCTCTAACTTAATTAATAAAATATTTTACAACTTAAATAAAATTTATATAATTAATCAAATTTCTGAGTTTATTTATAACGTTTATGAATCAATTTAGAATATGAAATATAAATTCATAAATAATTTTGATTTTTAAGAGATTTATTAGTATATTTATATTACTTGTGACTGCAAAATATTTTTATAGGAAGAATGTTTTTCATTGAAAAACTCAATTTTTATTGTTTATTTATACTTTAGTATACCATCCACAATAAAATCGACAAAACTTGTTTGTCATATGGCTAAAATTATATATAAATATTGTATAATTCTATTTTATAATATGAAAAATATATTGTCGGTAATTATATTTGTAAAACAATAATTAATTTACTTACAAAATTCTTATTAATAGTATATTTTATATAAAAATATTCATAACATTCGTTCCACTTATTATATTCAAGATTACGATTATTTTCAGATTCAATGATTTCTCGCCCTATAAAGCTGTTAAAAGAAACTTTTAAAACGAATGCGCTTACTATGTATATTAACTCGGTAGATAAGAAACATAGTTTTGTAAGGTCGCTGATACATACAAAAAAGTACGTTCTATATGTCGCGTGCAATATAACTCTATTTTCTTTAGCTTTTCAAGAAGTATATCTTTAATGCTGAATGTATGTAATTTTTTTTTATTATAATAAATTAATGGAAAATAGAATATCTTACAAAGAATAAATTTTGTATATTTTCAATCAAATCAGCCTAATAATTTAATGATTATTTTTTTCAATTTCAATTACTGTTCAATAAAATATATACTTTACTTAGTTAACAAAAGCATATACTTTATTTTCTTATTAAAAAATATTAGTTAAATTTATTATACAACATAAACATGTTTAAGCTGAATATTTACATTTTCATTACTAGTACATATACATATATTATAAATATAATTGTACATAGAGAAACCAGGCTAAAATTTTAAAACAATATTCAGAATATAATATATTATTTTAATTCACAAACAAAATATAAAAATAACATTTTAGTTGTATAATATTTCATTTTCTTAATAGATTTTGAAAATTGATGTTATAATAATAATAAACAATTAACATTATTAAATGAATGCATTATATTTTGATACCATTCTTTTGATAAATATGGAATATTTATCATGTAAAATTTATCATCGATTTTCGTACCGACAGTCGGTAACATAGATACTGTATCGCATTCGCTATTACTAAAAAGATTTTTATTAATTCAGATGTGTCGGAGAGTTTGATATAAAATTTTAAAGGTTATATTTAATATTCTCATATTGCCGGTGAATTGGTTATATATTCGTACATGTATTTATGTATACACACATGTAGTCGCACAGTTAAATATTTTATTGCATTTATAATTTTACTGTGCCAGTGAATTATCTAAATTTTTAACTATTGAAATGATCAATAAATCTTACCATTGTTAATGAGTAGAAATTTTTATAATATTTATTATTCATTTCAAATAATTGCAAACACTTAATTTAATTGTTTTATAGAATAATAAAGAAAACTAAAATTTTAATTTTAATTGCAGTTAAATAATGTAAAGTTGCCTTTACGTTTCCGTTGCTATTAAGTTCTACAAACTTAATTAATTATTAATAATAAAAAATCTCATTTTGTCACGGTTATTGTACAAAAAGAATTAGTAAATCTCATGTAAGTAAACATTTTCAAGTTTAGTTTTTTGAGATGAGAGCTTATATAATAAATGATTTTTAATATTTCAATAAACACATAAAAAAATTCACAGAGATACCTTTGTAAATTTACGAGAAGTTGATGAAATATTAATAATTATTTTAAATTCACAAAATGTATACTGAGGTATAAATATATATAATCTTAATCATTTGAAAATGATATTGATATTGTAATAAAATAATAAAATTTGGTTTTCCATCACGATATAGATTTATGAAATTACAGTGTAATATAAAATGATTTTCATACAACTTTTATGTAGGAATTCCAATATTAATCCCTTATGGAGTGAGTTTGACGTTTATGTACAGAAATACATGCAATAAATTTTTTTACAAATAAATTTGTAATAAAGCAATTTTTAAATTAAAATTTATTATCCTTTTTAAAATAACAATAATAATAATAATAATAATAATAATAACAAAAATAATAATAATAACAATAATAATAACAACAACAACAACAGAAAGGAAAAAAAGAAGAATGATAACATTAAATACAGAGAAGAAAATCGAATAAGATTTCAATAATATGGATTCGATAATTAAAAAATATTTATTCAAGAAAGTGTTTTAATAAAAAATTCTTGGTTTACAATGTGGTTCTTCTACTCTGTACATAGCTTTAATAAACTTACAATTCTAATATAATATACAAAATATATTTTCCTTAATCATTTGTCGAAGAGATAGTGTAGGCCCACAAAGTTAATAAAATAACTAGAAAGTTGAACAAATTTACACTATCGTGTAAAAATACTTGTATAAATATAGAATTTATTTTTATTACTTTACATTGTTTTTAATATACTGCAATAAACAATCGAATGGCATTTAGTATATTCTCATATATAAAATTTTTTTGAAAATCATAGATAATTGTTGAATATCTATAAATTTTGATTTATCACATAATATAACACAGTTTTAAAAATTCTTCATATTTAATCAATCGATGATAACAATAGTAATAATAGCGATAATAATATTAACACTAGTAATAATAATAAAAATAATAATAATAATAATAATAATAATAATAACACTGGTAATAATAATAGTAATAGTAATAGTAATAATAATAATAATAGAAATAATAATAGTAATAAGTGACGATAACAATAATCAAAGGAGAGTTAATGTACATAGAGGAGCATGTGTACCAAATGAACCTCTGTTTAATATTATGCATTTTACTTTACGATCAAAACATTACACGTTAAGCTTAATTTTTAATGGTTTTATATTTGTTTGGTTATTAAAAGCTAAGTTAATGTTCTTTTAAAACTAAGATAAATTTTACGGGTAATAGTATTTGAAAGAAGTAGAATTAGCTGGGAGATGCATTAATTTCGTTTATAATAAAAGATCGAATTTACGAAAAGTAGTATAACTACGCGTATGTACACTTTTTATTTCGCATGAGGTCGTGAATTGTTTTAATCAATATGACGGCGAGCGAGGGAGCGATCAATCGAGCGATCTTTGTAATAAATCACACCTGCCGTAGTATTAAAAGTATTTTTGCATAATTATATCTTTCTATTTGACTGGATGTTCTTTTCTGAAAAAATGTTCTATACGATACGTAATTTCGAAATTGTACTTGGCAATGCTGACTTATCTAGCCGCGTGTTCACGGACAATCATTAGAAGCGTTGTGTTGTAATATTACCTGTGCAATGTCTCGTGTATTCCGAGTATTCGATCTTATTAAATGAAAAGTAAACGGTAATATTAAAAAAAAAAAAAAAAAAGTAAACGTTACTCTGTGCATACGAGATTGACGGTTAATCGTAAGCGAAGCTGCGTCCGATGTAAAATCCAAGCCGTTTCGATTAATTCCTTATCCATTGAGAGCCGATCGAGAAGGCAGCGAATTACCTCACGTAGTCGGGTACGTAAAAATAAATAATTCGCTTGCGTAAGAGAATGAGGACGGCCCCCGTATAAGACCAAGTTTTTTTTTTTTTTTATAAAAATATAGCGTCGATCGAATTCGAATTTAGGGCAACGTTTAGGGCTCGCGGGTAGGGAGCGGCAGTTTGGACGGTGGTATGTGAAAGCTATAAGGTAGAGGAGGGAGAGGACGAGCGGAATATCGTTCGTAATATTGTTCGTTGGCGCCCCGGCTTTTGAGGAAGCAACGATCCTTATGATCTTTGGTAATTCCTCTCGCGCTCGTGATCGTCAACTTTCTGAAGGGCTACGTCGTAGGGCTGCTTGTTCTTGGCCTTGCCAGACCCGCAGCAGGTGGTGAAGCACGTGTCGCCCTTCCCGAAGTTCTCCCCGTCCTCGAGGGTCTCCGGCATCGGCTGGTGAGCGGTCTCCGGCAAGTAGAGCGAGAGGTAGCCCGAGAGCAGGGCTATGAATCCAAAGACCGTCGGAGGCACCTTCGGGTTGAAGGAATCGAGCAGCATGATGAGGGGAGTCAAAGCCCCGCTGAGACGAGCGCACATGGAGCCAATGCCGAGGGCCGTGTTCCTCAGCACCGTCGGAAACAGTTCGGCCGTGTAATTATAGATTATGGCGAAGGAGCCGGCAACGCAGGCCTTGCCGAACAGGACAATGGTTACGGTTATGCCGGCCGAGACGGTTTTCGGTATGTACGTCGCGACGATGCAGCAGACGCCGCCGATGAGCATGAGGGCGCTAATGAGGCTTCGCCGACCGGTGAGATCCATGACGAAGCAGAGGAAGATGTAGCTCGGCAGCTCGACCAATCCGCTGAGGAACATCATGAGATAAGGATTGCCGACGAGGTTCCCGGTGTTGAGGGTCAATCCGTAATAGACGATGGAATTGGCGAACCAGTTGAGGCAGGCGTTCAGGGTCTTCATGCGCAGGTTGGGCGTCTTGAGGAGGTCGGTGGCACCGAAAGACTTCTCCTCGCTCACGACCTCGACCTTGCCCTTCGAGGTGTACTTCTGCACGTCCAATATCACCGGGCTCTTGTTCATGCGCAATGCCTTTTGGACAATCTTCAATGACTCGGCGATGCGACCTTGTGCCCAAAGCCACCTGGGCGACTCGTCCATGAGCCACCAGTGGCCCAAGAGGAAGGCGCTGTGCATCCCGTAGACTATCTGCAACCAGAATCGGTTCTTCACAACCGATCCCCAGGCAGCGACCAGTATGAAGCCCATCGCGAACATAAGCTGGAACATAATGCCGCACACGGTCCTCTTCGTCGCCCCGACGAGCTCCATCGAGAGCACGAAACCGGTTATGTAGGCGCCCGCCGAGCCGAAGATGCCGTAGAGGAACCTGATCACGAGGAAGGTGTAGTACTCGGGGATGAAGGCGACCGAGACCCCGAGGATGAGCTGGGCCACCGAGGACACGTAAAATATAATCTTCCGCCCGTACTTGTCGGCCATGCTTCCGAGGGTGACGGCCCCGGTGAACACCCCGAACATGTAGGTCGACTGGGCGACGGCGCCCATCCAGCGCCGGGAGCAGACAAAGTTCCATTCGATAGCCCGGGAGGACTGGACGTAGGTCGTGTCGTAGGTCCAGGATGTGCACGGGTGGCTCTGGTTCTTGATGTCAAGGTAGTGGCAGCTATCGATAGCGCGGGGCAGGAGGCTCGACGAGTTGTAGATAAAGGTGTTGTTGAGATTGGGGACGTTGCAGGAGTGGGGTGGCACCGCTGCGACCGTGATCAGCGTTAGCATGTGAAGCCCCGCCGTCAGGGCCCCGATTATATGGAGCGAGAACTGCCAGGCCTGGTACCTACCGAACTCCCCGAGGTGCGACATCACCTCCTCGACGTCGGTATCCGCCATTTCCAAAGCCTTTACCTCTTACTCTCTGATCCCAAATGTCTTCTCCCAACGTCTTCCTCTTCTTACACTTCTTACACTTATCCTTAAGGGCCGCTCAACGCGATCGACGTTCCCTGAAAGTATCACAAACATTTTCAAGTCAATAATTAACGACCGCGTAGCTCCATGCGCTTTTATGCGCCCGGCCATCCCACCTCGAGCATTTCTAAGCGAATGAAAATACGGAAACTGAAGAACACCGACGAACGTCCGAGTTTATTGTACGTAACTTACGAATAATGAGTCATGAATTTATAATGACAATATGGAGATAAAAAAAGTTTGCTTTTTTCTCTATCTCACGTACGAATGGAATTATGATTTTCTTGTACCACGGCACTCATCCACGGAAAGTTATTGAGAGTTCGTGTGAGTTAATGTTTAGTTATTACTTTAATTAGTTGACACAGGGCAAAACAGACACACACACAGACACTCTCTCTCTCTCTCTCTCTCTCTCTTCTGGACGATACGAGCTAAAAATCGGAAGATGACACAGACATATTTAGAATAAAAAGTACGTAAGTATAAGTTAGGGAAAAGGTAAAGGAGGTGGGGATACGCGGCTAAGGGGTGATGCTGATGAAACGAGAAATAATGATGTTTCCGAGATGGGGGAAAAGGTGACTAAAATTAAAGCGGCTTAAACGACTGACCAACTCACCTTGCTCCAAAGAGTGAACGTAGTCCGAGTCTCAGGCCTCTCTCTCTGTCTCTCTCTCTCTCTCTCTCTCACTCACTCACTCTCTCTCACTTTCGGCCTCTTCTTCTTCGGGGAGGTTATCTCCGCTCCACAACTCGGATTACTTTTTTTATCGGCTACCACAGACGTACGTGGTTACTGTCGTCTTGTTCGCTGCTCGGACCGATACGTGTTTCAGATGACCGATCGCATCTTGACCTCCTACTGATTGACGCGGTTCTCTTGGCCTTGACAGGTACGACTTAGCATCTTTGTCTGCAAAGCAGGAAGATTCTATAATTACTCGTACTCTTTTTGACGCAAATAGACCGAGCGAGAGGCGCGATTGAGCGGTATTTAGAGAAAAAGAGAGACGGAGCGTATGCGCGAGAGGTCGGAGCCTCGGCCGAGACAGGGGAACATCAACGGGAGGGGGTGGGGGATGTCGGGTGGGAGGGGACGAAGGTAGGGCAAGCGGGTGGGCGAGCGAGGGACGGAGGCAATGCTTAAGAAAGAGATGCGCAGGGCCAGATAGACAGGGAGGTTGAGAGGAGTCGGCTTAAAAAATAGTGTCAATGCCATTGGCACTGTATGCAGAAATGAGATATGTAGTGATATTTTGTATATTTAAGTTGCACCGCTACTAAAAATATAAATTATTCATATATTTATCAGCGGGGAGTCGCAATCTCCTATCGATTAGCGATTACGAACTTTTTTTTAACGCGAGCTTTATTCCAAACTCGAATTTACTTGGTGCACTTTACGCATCGCCTCGGGTTCGTTCTAAGAATCATGGTTGATAAACAATTTTCCAATAAAAAGACTTTGATGATAGTGCTCGTGGAAATGGAGGACGTAAAGATAAAAATTAAAAAAAAAGAAAAAAGACTGACTCAATGAGTTGCTTTTACAGTAATTGGAAAAAGGTCTGTCAATTAAGCAATAACGTTTAATTTAATTTCACCGGTATAAGGAAATAAATGGGCTTCAATGAACCGTAATGATGTGCAGTAATTAAGCGATAATTAGCTAGCAAGTAGTTATTAGGATTTCGCAAAGTGAGATAACGGTATTAATATAGTTTAAGAATATATATATATAAGTAAGAGATAAGTGGAGAAAGAATAGGAAAAGAAGCGGTAGAAGAATTATTTATAGTACTGAGAATCGACGCGAGTGGCTAATGAAATGGCGGGGTGGGCAGGGGGGGCAAGGGATTGGGGGTTGTGGATGGGTGAGACGTAAATAATTTAAAGGGACGGTTCTGCCTAATCGCGCGAGTCGGTTAACGGGAATCGGCTCAATTGACAGGCGGTATCGTATTTCTAGGATCGGTATCTTCCCTCTAATCGCCCGAGTCTCATCTCATTGAGTGAAAGTGGCCTCGTCGGCTCGCTAAGAGCGTGACTGACGTAGCGCGCGAGCGCTCTCCTTCTCGATTAAAAGCACTTTCGTTAATAATAGAGGCTTGTAGCTTCGCTTAATTGAGCTCGCGATGAATGTCATTGTCTTATATGTATTCGTCGACGCATATACCGTCCCCTCAATAATTTCCAGACGCTCAGGATCGTCCTTGCCGGTATCGTTTCTCAATAATAATCAGCCATATATATAAACAATTACTGAGCCGAGCCGATGCACTATTTCTGCTACTGATTTAGGCCTATAAAATTCATTCGCGCGTTATTCGCATTGTTTTTGTACCGATCGAGCCGATGCTCTTAAACTTTTTTTTTAAAACCAAGGCTCCTTCGGACACTACAATTCCTCCTATTACTTATTTATAGTGCGCGAGTAAGACAAATGGAGCCAATTTAAATTTTTCAATTCACCAATCAATTTGCGTCGTATAAATTGTGCATTCGACTCGAGCGAATCATCGTAGCGACCAATATCTTACATGTCAAACCATTTGACCGCAAAAACATTATCCACCCCCCACCCCACCCCACCCCACCCATCCACTCGCCGTCGTACGTTTACAAATGACTCTGCATATGAAGAATCAAGAAAATCCGAAAGAATTGAGGAAGAATCGCGCGAGCAGTAACTGTAACGTACGCACGCACGCACGGACGCGCGCATGTCTGTCGTGCGGAGTCGTTGCACGTCTCGCCATTACGTAAGACAGTTTTTGCCATCGAAGCATAAATTGTTTTAATGTAACATTCACGTGAATTGTCTCGTACGTCAAATTGATTTGTTAAATAATTTATTCTGTATAAGGAGGAAATAATAGTAATTGTCCGTACGAGGCTACGCATCGAAGATATTAATATTGCTGTATCGGATAAAAACTTTACATAATTGCAATAAATGTGCACTTACGCAAGCACACGCATGTTATTTCCGAGTCGAAAGCCGACTTGTGCACTTTAACGCGAGAGAATGAGAAGAATAAGACACATTAATAACTTTCATAGCCAATCTTTACGTTTCTGTTAAGAAAATACGACCTTATCACGCGTGACCCTTGAGTATTTCCAAGACAATCAATTGTCGTAAGCTGGAACGTTAACGACGAATAAGCATTTATTGCTTATTCCAGTCTTATTGGCTATCAATTTATTCCGGCTCGTTTGCGTTATTGTTTTACTTAAGCGAGATGATGATCGAGGAATGTGGATCGGATCGTGCCTCTTCTTATCCGAATGAGATTTCTTTAAACTGACAAAGCCAGGCCAAATGATAAGTAGACGCATTTAATTAGCTGGCCGGCTGGCATTATAAATAAATAATGCTCGAGTGACTCGGGAAGTATCTGTCGCTCCATTATGTAAGCTGCTCCGGCATTATTTCGAATCAATAGGGATAGAGGCTTGGCGGAGGAATGGCAATGTAACCGACTCTATGACATTATTATAATGGATTTTTTGCAATGTTCCGGGGACCGGAATCGCATTGTGAAAGTTTAAAAAGAAAAAAAGAAAAAAAGAAAAAAGAAAAAAAGAACGAGACACGAAGGCAAATAGACCGAGAATCAGCGTATCTGTATTTCTGTATTGTATTCAGTAAGCGTAGCTGACGCGGGTACCAATTATTATGAGAAAATTACGGGATTGCTGAATTCCGGATATTGTACAAGAGTATCGCTGATGAATCATGTATTTCAGATTTTTTTTTAAGCTTAACTTACAGCTCCGCGACTCTCTCCCTCCCCCTCCTGCTACTCCTCCTCCTCCTACTTCTCCTCCCGCTACATTCGCGCACGTAAGGTGACTTGTCGGCCGTTGACACAGCATCGGCTCTCCGCGCACTTTCTACCTCTTCGGGTAAGAAGTGCACGCGATCTGGGATCTCGTGACCCCAAGGTCAGGACGGTTGTGCGACGGAGTCCCCCTTCCGGCCTATTTCTCCTGCTCCTCGGCAGCTTCGTCCGTTACCGATTAACAATAAAGTAAGTAATGAGAGGCTTATGAACGGTCGTTGTTAGCAAACTAATTTTACGTTCTAGCTTTACGAATTGACCGGGAGACGCGTGTCGTAACACCTTCGACGCAGCTGCTGGTTGCTTTAGATATTTATAAAAAGTCCGCGCTATGGGACTGGGAATGGAAATTTCTAAGTAAAATCTAAGTTCGGTGCGGATGATTAGTCACGTTCCGCGGGGGTGTTGCAAAAAATCGGGAACTTTCGTCTATTAGATCCCACGCGGTCGAGTCTTTTAACGCCATACGGCCACTTGCGCGCAAATAAAATAACAATTATTATGAAGCACGTACCTGTCTGAACGATGGCAACGAGTTTAATAATCTTTTCGCTACTTCTGACGGCGGCACTGCACCAGACGGCACGGCAGACCGACGACAATAATGTTTATATGCATTTAAACTATCCGTCGAAGCTCCCGGACAATTTGACCTTATCGTCATTTTTATCATTTGTTGTATTAATATGGAATAACGACATGCGACCGAGAATTTTCGTACTCGTTCAGAATTATGTAATATGCTTTAGCCATTACTCCCTAGAATTTACAATGATTGTGTGCATCATACGAAAGCGCATAAGTAAAATTATTTACAAAGTAATTGTAACTATCGCGTGCATGCCCTGCGCGCATATAAAATATACATACAAATATATTACTCAAATGGATAAATTGTAAGAGCGTGATTGTGATAACGGGGTAGAGAAGTGTAAATCGCGGTGGTTTTAACAAGCACTTACACATATAGGATCTAAAGAGATGTAAATAATTTTTATACGGAATCGGTTCAATATTTATGACCTTGGCTCTTACAATAAATACTTATTAGCATAGTGGTTTGCATATCTTTAAGTGCATTTCATGCAAATTCACGTTTAAGGTAAAGAAAGCGTGTGCGTGCTTGTGTAAAAGAGAGAGAGAGAGAGAGAGAGAGAGAGAGAGAGATGCAAGTGAGAGAACGAGGTGAACTTACTGCCTTGGTAATACAATAAATAAGCAGATGGCCAGGGTAATGGTCGCGAACTTCATCGGCCAAAGGAGAAACGAAGAAGAAGAAGAAGAAGAAGAAGAAGAAGACGAAGAAGAAGCTATGACGCCACGAGAACGATTAGTCGTGGAAAGTAAATGTGCGCGGGCGTCCGCGGCCTCGAGTGAACTAAAATTACCTCCTCGGTAAAAGACGACCGAGCTGACAATGTCGGGAGAGCACTTTATCCCGAGGGCGGGCGGAGGGAGCGAAGGGCGGCCTATTCGCCCAAGAAACACATCCTCCTACTGCGTTCCTCCACCTCCTCTTCCAACACCACCTCCTCCTCGTGCCTCTCCTGCTTCTACTTCAGTTCCTCGTCTAAAGATTTTGCAGAAATCGAAGCGCTTAAGCGAGCCGGCCGCGCGCTACTACTTACTCGTTCGCTACTCGCCCGTTTACGCTCAGCTCGCGCGCATTCGCTCGCTTCCCGCTTGGCTTTCCGAGCGACCGCGGGGATCGCCCTGCCCCCTCCACCGACTCGCCGATCTTCCCGAAAAAAAAAAAAGAAAAAAAAAACCGAGGAACTCGACCGGCTGCTAAGTCCACGCATGTCGGAGGTTCCCCTCCGTCCCCTCGTAACCGCTACGCGGCCTGCGCGGACCGCCTGAGGGCAAGCATTCGCGTACCGTCATCGGCGATTATTTATCGTTGCCGGGAAACTCGTGCAGATGAGCCCGATATATTATCGGGAGCCGAGGGCCGCGCTTTCGTCTCGTCGACCCGACTTTCAGCGCCCGGCGATTACTCGCGATAAGATACGGATACCCGGGTGGACAGCCGCCTCGCGACAACGCTATTACTCCCGACTACGACGGTTCTTTCTTTCTTTCTTTCTTTCTTTCTTTCTTTTTTTTATTACTACCCCGATCTATATGCCCTCTATCCGCTCCACGTGATTTAACTATACATGAACATAGCGAAAGAAAGCTAAGAAGCCCAATGACGATGACGGACCTTCACTGGATAATAAAACTACAACTGCCTGTCATGTCGTATAACGAGTAAATAAAACTCTCGAAAATATCAGCTTCTCTTGGCCTCAAATCAACCATTGCATTCATTAAACTTATTATTGCCGTAGCTTATATCGCCGTATCTTTGCGATCCGACCAATACCGCACGTACATAATTTTAATATTAATAATACATTATCTGTACGTGTACGTTTTACATTCACATCTCAGGCATAATTCATTCATTTTTCTTTTTGCTAGTAAACTCATACTTTCACGATTAACTTTCAAATGCTTATGCAAACCACCAGTTTCCTCATCTACCGAAATTATTACCGAATTACCGAAATTATTTTTTTTTTTTAACAATTATACATGTTGTAACGCTTCGAATTTTATATTGATTTGATCCGATTGACGTTATTTACCCCCCCCCCCACCAACCACTCCGCCGCCCACCACCGCCGCCACTCGATCCTTCTAATCGGGGTAAATATTTTTTAAGTAAGAAAAATATTTATAGTTTTCTTTTTTGGCAAATCTATTTATAAAGTAACTTTGCTAATTTAATTGAAAAGTTCAAATCGTTTTTGACATTGCACAAATAAATTAACCGATCATTTAAATTATACTTTATAGAATATCTGACGAATGAGAATACATTTTGCACAATCAATTGACTAAATCAAAACATTATTTCGTCCTTTTATCAAGAATCATTCCTGCAATTCAAACTTTTATTGCTTGTTAATTAGTATAATATATAAACTAATATCGATACTCCATTTTCATTTACTATGTCTTAATCCTATGAAATTTATAAATTTATTACGAAATGCCTAACTTTAAGCCTAAAAAATTACTTTTTACTCACTTTAATTATTAATCGTGAATAAATTATTTTGCTAAAATAATAAGAACTTAAGCCCATACATTTTATTCCAAAGCCTAATTTATTTACACAAACACACACAAATCATTTTCAGCTTTCAAATTAATTAAAATATCTTTTCGAATTAAGAATTAATTATACATTTTTTACAAGATAATATATTCACATGATAATTATGATAATATTTACGATAAAATTTGTTATTTTAATAATTCTATAGAAATATCACTCAAGTCCGTCTATTTTATAAAAATAACCCTCCGTTATTAATTTGATTTTTAATGTCGTACGTTAAAATTTTAAAATATTTTAAATTGCAGTCTTAATTAATAAATTTTCTGTTCTTAAATAAAAATAATGTATTGTATACGAGATCGTATGAAAGCATGAAAATTTTGAGATTCGTTCTTTCAATTGCAGATGTAATTAGAGTTAATCAAGTATTATTAAATGTTATTATTAAATAAATCAAGTATTCATTATTTGCAGTTACATAGAAAGATTTACAGAAAGTACGTATACGTGTATAATGTGTATTATAGATTTAAAAATATTACATTAAGGTCTTATCGGTATGAAAATAATGAGTTATTTTTAAAGAAATTTTAATATTTAAAATTAATGGTCGAAATTTTTTTCTTCATTAACTTAAATAACATATAACTTATTATACTGATTTTTCTACTTAATTTTTATTTTTAATCCTAATTATGAATTTTCCATACTTGTATCACTTTATTTATTACTTTAAATGTAATAGTAAGCTTCAAAGTCTGCATGGGATACAAATGAATACTTTATTATATTTCACGAGGAAAAATTAACGGTAATTTTTTAACACAGTCTCACGTAAAATTCAATGTTTATTTGAATTTCGAAAATGTAAGATTTCATTCCTATATTTCGTAAATAATGTTAAATTAAAATCTTCCTTAATATGTATATTTACATGTATATTTTAAACGAGCATTTTATAGGTAAATTTTACTTAGGTAATAAATATCCTAATGAAATTTCAACTAATGTAAAGAATTTATTCATACGATTTAATTTAATGATATAATAACCTTAGTTTTCTTGAGTTTTTGTAAAACGCATTTATTCCAGTTAGTTATAAATTTATAAAAAACATAAAGAATAATGTTACGCTTCGCTCAGTCGATGTATTTGCAATGGATTAAAGGGATGCACTGTGGATTTAAATAATAAAGCATTCAATGCGTGCAATGGTTCAGTGGCGTTTAATGGTGTTATAAAATTTATGCTATAAAACCATGTTATAAATTTTGCTGCATTTAGATATATAACTGAGCTCATCGACCTGAACTTCGGAAAGTTAATTTATTGTATTACTATTGAATCTTGATCTATAATAACGCGTCAAAGCTTTATTGACAAAACATATGAATTATTATTGGGAACTATGTTAGCTTAGTACTAAAAATGATTAAAATACTCTGACCGAATTTAATAACAAGAAAATAGTGAGAGGAAAAAATTAACTCAACGTATCACATACACTTACTTACGTATCACTATATATGCAAGATTAATTATTTATTAAATCAATTGTAAGTAAATAATGTATGTCAGTGGAGTGGCACGTGAATCATACAATTGCTACTTTTAACATAAATACATGTACTGCTCAAAGTGTTGGTTACTTCTACCGTAATATTTTATAAATATCTATAGTGAGTCTTTATACAAGCTTAATCTTATTGCTGTGATAAAGTTCTTTTAAATCATAATCATTAATATTTACTGTCGCTAAAATGTATAAAGCCACTAACTACAAACAAGGAATTATATTTTTTAATTTCTGGAATTGAATTATAAGTTTCCTTTACTTTTAAATTCAATATATTTCAAATTTAAAAAAAAAAAAAAAAAAAAAAAGGGGAATACATTTCGATGTTTGAATATATTTATTATCTCTGGTATTTACTTCCCGACGAATCGCTCGAATATTTTAATATACATTTCTTATCGTATCGTATGATATTTATATTTTAGTAATTATAATTCTAGTTTTTACGGCCATAAATGTTTGTATTTGTCTCTAAACAGTCTGCAAATAGAGAGAAAGGAGAATGTTTCAAATCGCCTGTAATTATTTAAATAATTATAGATCACTGGGAGTTCCACACGATTTCCTTATTTCGCATCCCAAGCGCATAAGCGTAGAATTAAAAATATAATATTCTTTTGAAAGGAAAGACTGTTGCTTTTCATATATTGCTAGTGGTGATATATAGTATTTAATGTGCCGCCATACCAAAGGCTGCGATTACATTAATATTATCATTAATCGAACTGCAGCTCGTTAAATGCACCAATAAAATATAATAGATATAGTCGCGGCCATTGATCAATAACCGCCTGACTTGGCTAAATATTTTTTGACCAAAGCACGCTGCGTTCTCGATACAGCATCTGATTATTGTCTACTTAATGAGCTGTGAGATTTATAATGTAGCCTTTCGCGTTAACGCGCGTGTACACGCCGGACATACCTATCGACGGGCGGAACGTTAAAGAACACTAAATATTCTAATAACGTAATGCGACTAAATACTTTACTTTAACTGCAGCCCCACCAGTTCCAATGTTCAAATGTTCCAATTTTCCAAGGTTCCAATGTTCCAATGTTCCAATGAGCTATTTTTACTTCACACTTCAATGAGTTGTAACAGTTTGCTCGACATGTGCCCAATGTCGTAGATTTCATTACAGAATGAACTGAATAACGTGATTGTATTATGTTATAGAGCATTTTGTCCACAAAGATGATTTACCGCGAAAAAAGATTACTTTTATTCACTGGTTACATAATATTTAGTACAAACAGCAAATGGCTGTACTCGAAACCAGTGTATCTATTAAACGGCAGAAAGTGTACACTCAACTTTTTACTAACCTAATGTATTTGTAAAAAAACTTAATTTATTCATTTATTATTTATCCAAATGGCCCCTTCTATGTATTTTTAACATTACAAAAAGACGGTTAATATTCATTCCTTTTCCTGACAGATACATGAGTATAAAATTAAATTTACAATTTCTAACCTTAACAAAAATATTGGAGTTAAATAAAGAATGCGTATTAATTAATAGAAAAAGATATGTCTATTAAACATTTCTTAAATAACTGTTTAAATCCTCTTGGGGAAAAAAATTAATTATAAGCTGAAACTTGATGAGTATGAAATGTCGAATAATTTAATGCTATTTAATTAACATTATTAATAACATTATTAATGAATTAACAAGTAATGAAAATAAAATGTTGAATAAGAAACCTGAACGAAAAATATACAAATTAAATAAGTTTAAATTATTAATAATTTTTGATATACAAGATTTAAATGGCGTTGCTACATACATTTGCGAAAAATATATTTAATGCAATTGTATATATTGCCGATAAAAACAAAATTGCAAAATAAAAACATTGAATTACAAAAAAAAAAGATTATAATTATTGCAGGTAGCATTATTACTAATGTCGCTTTAATAGTAAAAATAATAAATCAACAGCAATATGAGTAGCAATAATAAAAGAAATAATAAAGATAATTGTGATATTCTGTTTATGTGAGTGTTAAATAAAAACTATCGGTGATTTTAAAAGTACCAAGGAAAAAAAATTTCTTGGAAAATAAAAAGTTTTACATAATTCTTACAAAAAGAAACATAATAAACAATTATTCGTAATTTCCGCGCCATTAGTATTTGTTTATGATCTTTAATATCGCAATTCTATAAGAATATTTTTATTCTGATTTAATTATATAACGCTTGAAAAGATTGTAGGATTTTTTAAGTACCTAATGGTGAATTCTGAAATTTGCTCTCAATTATTGCATGCAATCAATGACATTGAGTTGGATTGAAGAATTTCAAACAAGTTCTTAGATCTTTGGATAATCTTCAGATAATTAATGAATTATTTTTATCTTGAAAAAATTATGTAGATTAATGATCTCTTTATTAATTATAATTTTTGAGGTGCAAGATTCACGGTTACAAAGTGATATTAAACACTTTGAGTAGTAATTGCAATCGACGAAAGTTCTGTATATGTATACGTATGTGTTATGTAGCGTTGTGGATAAGTGCATTGTCAGACGTATTCTGCTATAAATATAAATAATAGGTGGTAGAATAAATCTTGATGCGTCAACTTATGCAATAAATATGAAAATGCTTAAATGACAAGGAGCATTTAAATTTAGAGAGAGAGAGAGAGAGAGAGAGAGAGAGTGCGTAGGGATTTATTGAAATTTTATGAGATAAGTTGTGCGTATTGGAATGCGTTTGTCGAAAAATAAAATTAAAGAAAAGATACGAGTCTAATTGGAGAGTATTGGTCGTAACATGGTCACGCGAATAGTTCAGCAATTGAAAAAGATAAATTTCGAGATTGCGCGGCGAAGTAGTTGCGATAGGAAATACCAACATCGTCAACATGAGAGTCGCATGTGGCACGAACAGGAGGTAAGTCAGTAGTAAGTAATAAAAGTAAGTAGTAAAAAAGAGGCTCCTGAATATTAAACAGGAATATAATGGGAATGGGAGTAATGTAGAGGAATGTAGAGGAATGTATAGGAATGTGGAGGAATGATAATTTAAAAAGACACTGGCCGTCTTACCTGTGATTACGAATGACGACAAGGGTAGCGAGGTGTGGAACAAAGTCCGTCTGGTTAAAAAGCCGTAAAAGGGTAATAAAGCCGGGGCTTTTGAGGCAAACAACGCAAGCGTAAAATTATAGAAGACGCGGGGGGTGCATCGACATTTTAACGAGATTAGTATTAGTGAGGCGAAGGAGGAGGCGAATACGTACCGCGAGAGTCGGTGAGAATCGATAAGCAAACACTGGATATAATGGGTTCGCAAGCCCGGCTCGCTTCTAACGCGTTAATAAAAAGTCGCGCTGCGGCACGTCTTGGCTCTCTCTCCCTCCCTCCCTCTCTCTCTCTCCCTCCCTCCCTCCCTCTCTCTCTCTCTCTCTCTCTCTCTCTCTTTCTCTTTCTGTGCGTGTCTCGGTCCGGCGCTCTCGACTTTCCTTTGCCTTTTTCATTATGCCTTTTTCCTTTTCCCTCTGCCGCGAGACGGCCGGATCAACCGGACCGATTCTTAATCGCCCTCCACTTCAATTATCTCCAGGGGCATTAGTTATACATCCTCTCTCTCTCTCTCTCTCTCTCTCTCTCTCTCTCTCTCTCTGTGACCCCCATGAGGTAATCTGTTAATCAGGAGCAAATGAATTAACGCTCATAATAACGGCTACCGATGAGCGAGCAGCAGTTTATTTCGTTGAGCCGAGCCGTTGAAATTTAATTCCAATACGCATTCCCTGATATTATCGGCCTCTTACAATTACATTTTACAAGACTTTTCAACTTATGAGCGGTATCCGCTGCAAGCGCCCCAAACTCCAAAGACACAAACAATAGCTTCGAAAATTGTCCAAAAAGTGCCGATAAATGTGCCAATAAATATTGTAAAACATCTCTCGTTTGACGAAAAGTCTTGTTTTAATTAGCTATATTTATATATTTATACGAGAGCCGTAATTTACAATATTCCCGGCATTTCTCGTTGGTCCGCGGGCAATATAAATAAACTATAGTTACCATATAGTCAATACCAGCAGACAATCGCCCCGTTCTTTATGTTCTATTTATATAAATACATTTGTCTAATTCTCAGCGGTCGCAAGGATGCACCGCTCATTTTTATCCGCTAATCCATTTGGCGCTAGAACTGAAAAAATCTAAATTACCCATGGATAATGGCCGTGTTTAAAAATAAAACGGGAGAGAACCGAGCGAGGCTAGTGCGTTTCGTCAAGAGTAGCGTGGGCTGGGGGCCGGGTGGGTGGGTGGATGGACTGGGAGGGGGGGGGGGAGATACGAATTTCAAAGAGCTTTGATTTACTTGCTGCACGACTGGGAGACCAGGAAAAATTCATGGCCTCTCCTCCGACGGGAAATCACGACAGGAATCTCACTTTGGACGTGGCGCTTTAAAAAGAGGGAAACTCAAACACGTTTTTACGAACTCTGCGGCGAACGCGCGAGTGCACCTGATTTCGTCGATCCTCCCACCTACCTATCCCACCTACCTCTCTACCCCCCACCCTCCACCGCCTCATCCGCCTCCTCCACCTCCTCCACCTCCTCCAAGCCTAGCAGTACTATGCGCCCGCGGTGAGGCGCGCTCGCAATCCCAGGTACATCGGCGCCCTGGCGCCTGTCAATCTTCATTCCCGGCGAATAATCCAATATGCTTAAGTGGATTTAGCAAAATGCCCCCTCCACATTACGGCCTCCCACTCGGCTCAGTAGAATAACGCGCGCGGCTGACGGGCGTGCTGTGCTCTCTTATGCCCACTTACAAACCCATCTCTCTTTTCTAATTTTTCTATTGTTTATAATAAGAGCAGGAGCCTCGGGGACGGCAGGGGTGGATGGCTTTTCTCAAGCCGGCGACGCGACCGGCTATTCTATCGCTGAATACCGCTATTCTGCGTAATTAACAATGACACGTTAAAACGTAACTCGATGATGATCGAGAGCATCGAGTAAGTAACGATTAATAAATTAGAGCCTTGCAAAATCTTACAAAGTCCCGGGACTTTGTTGAAAGTTGAAAAAGAAAAAAGAAAAATATGAGCGCGATACTATCGTAAATTGTTCTAAATAATTGCATAACGAGGGGACGTGCTGTAAATTTATTATTAATCCCCCTCCGACCTGCTTCCTTTCAATTAGGACATTTTCATTCCACATAAGTCGTTTGCATAACTTACGTTAACATAATAATAAACTCGCTTTTCTATAATATTTAAAAAATTATAATAAAACATGTCCGAGCTATTCGAGTATTCGAGCATGAAAATTAGCAAGGAGTTTAAGGAATGCAATTAACATCTAAATTTGCGAGAACTTTCACGCCTAAAGCAAGTATAATGTCATTATTATCTTTTTACATAATCGACAGCTTTCTAGTCAGTTGCGGGATATACTTATAATACTCGGCGGCACATACGTGTAGCCATCTATTGGCCATCCCAGTCGTGTACGACACTCCGCCCCCTTTCTCTTTTACACACTTTACCGTCGCAGAAATAGATATAAATATATTTAAAGTTAAAAAAAAAAAAAGAAAAGAAAAGAAAAGAAAAAGATAAGTATCGTCTCTGTCTAGACAAAATATACAAATGTTTCTCGTGAAATGGGAATGTATGCTTACTTTCAATTAAGTAAGCGAATTGCAGGTGACATTAGGATATTAGCATACAATATTGCGAATTACATATACATTTATATAAGTACGATAAAAGAGAAATTCAATAAAACTATCAAATTTTTAATCTTCTCTTAACATTTTATCTGCATTCCAAAAACTACGATAAAAGAATTTAATAACTAAATATGAGTTTACATAGATTTTTTATAATTTCTATTTGAAGTAAGAATTATATGAATCATTATGTTGCTAATATTAATAATTATTCTTTCCCATACGTTTCAACAGTATGTTATTTCTATTACATTCTTACGATTATTTATAAGGATATTTAATAAATGATATTTAACTCTTGTTAAATGATATATACATATATATACATATATATATAATATTAATTTGTTATTAGATAAATAATTCATTTATTCTAGTTGAATATCTTTCATAAGTAATAATTTTCAAATTTTTAAAATTGTTACTGTTTTCAAAAAAGGGGCTCCCTGTTATTTTCACATAATATAAATGAATATTATTTTTAAATCCATATAAAATAATTACACTTTTGTATATTTCAATTAATTTGTAAGTTTTCAACCTGATTCAGTCTTTAATTCATAGATGGCGCTGATGGCACCGACTGGCTTAATTTTTGACGAATGTATTAAAAAAAACCTGTAATCTATTTACCGCAGTGCACATTCGTACCTTTTGCTGGATAAACTTAATTTCACATGACTACTTAAAAATACTTAAAAATTTCACATAATTCATTGCTCCGAAAATTTAAGTAATGTTTACAATAATTTGAAAAGGTTTTAATTATTTTTGCGCACGAACGATCATTACAATATTATTCACTTTCAAATTTTGCAAAAAGACCGAACAATTACAGCCATATTATAATAAACGAAATTAGTCATAAAAGCATATTGGGCATTCATTGATATCCAATTGATTATTAATTAGTTAGAATTTTAACGCTTTGAACGTAATTATTTGAAATTAATTTCAATAAATCATGATACTTCTTCGAGGCATTCTGTTTACTATAAATCCACAGATAAATTAATAAAATTGTAAGCATGAAATATAGAAAAGTTAAAAGGTTGCGCAAGGATAACGTAATTGTTAGAATCTATGAGAAAGAAATAAAAGGCTTGATTCGGTTAAGGTTAAAAGTAATGTACGATTTTATTTTAATAATGAAAAAGGCGCGCGCACGTAGATTTCGACAAAATATTCAGTTTTACGAGGTCAATAGCATATAGGACATGGAGCATTAAGGTCATCGACATATTCGTCTACCTGGCTGCCTCCTCGTACCTAACGAGTCGTGTTTACGAAATTATAAGCCCCCAATCGAATTTTTCGCCCGTCTGCGTAGGTGTACGTAGGTGTGACGGCCCCGAGCCTCTAAAGCCGTTCGAAATTACGGCCTTATCGCCTCTCGGGCAGTTGAACGATCCGCACCGCACGAGCCCTGAATAAACGCAAAGCGGAGTAAAGACTTAAGGACAGGGAGAAAAAAAATACACCGAGGTAGATGTCAATTTCGATATTGCATTTCTCTCTAAAGCCGTACGCTCGGGAGCCTCCCGTTCCCTCAATCGAAGAATGCCTCCCTAGCCCTATACCTCCCCGATAGCATCTCCCTGAATTTTTATTATTATCATTACATGACTTTTTACAATTAAGCCTCTAAAGTCCGTGTGTACAAGTCGCGCGGCTCATAACCGAGCGTATGACCTATAATTCTCGAGATCGCGATAATCAAAGATATCTTTCACCTCTGGCCGTCGATAGTGGCAATTCAATTAAAATGAATCGAGTTAAATCCATGAAAATTGAGTAAACTTCATGGCAATATGTTTATCGTTAAAATTCTCAATCACTGAAATTTAGGGCGTTGGTAATTACATGGACATGATCGAATTCGCCCAACTGAATTTCTTAATTACACGTAAATTGCAATGTGAGGTAGTTAATCGAAGATACTTCGATGAATTTTATTCAAGACAAATTCATAAAGCCATGTGACTAATTTCTTGATAAATAATCTTTCTGAAAAAACAAAAAATAAAATAAAGAGCGAATAATAACAAAGACATAGAGAATAAGTTCTTCGCTATTGATAATTAATTCGGATATTGTAATCATATTTAATTTACAGTATTTAATTTACAACAGGGTAAATTATAACGCGCGAAGCTATTATAAAATTAATCAGTTTTTAAACGGACTGGTTTTATGCTTGATATAAATTATTCAAAGCTTGTCTCAACTTTTCTTTAATAAAGCAACTTTCAAATAAATTATAATTTTATGTTAAATTTATTTTTATACTATATAAAGCTTACACTACTTAAACAATATCTAAATATGTAATCGTCTCAACTATTATTTCAAAATAACTGGCTCCTTAATAATAATTATTCCCAATGACTTTTTAATATTAATCGTGCAATAAATCTCAAGTGGTACCATAAATGTAAATATAAAACCAGTTAAAAGATTTTAAACTCTTTTATACGCGCATATAATGAATACACTGCAATTCCAATTTAATTCAATAACAAAATTTTCTTATAATTATTTACCTTACATGTCTTAATTCACGCTACAGTGGATGGCCACCTGATTAAATGAAAATTTTAAAATAAAATTATGCATTGTATGAATTAATACGAATATAAAAGAATTCCGTGAAATAATGACAATATGAACCCGAATGAATTTTTATAAGTTATTTTTCGTAATTTCAACGTTAAATTACTTTTTTAATCGAACATACCGGCGTCGATATTCATAAATGCAATACATAAATAGTAAGAACAATTTTTTACCACTTTAATGTTTGCTTATTTAAATTATAATCTTCAAAATATGCGTATATCTGTATTAACAATGATTTTCAATGCGTTTCCTACATAAGAATTCATTTGGCTTTCACAAGTTGCATACGTTTACATTCACAGTTACTTTCTATTCTTTGAAATTCGAACAATATATCAACATATACTATTAACAAAAATAACTGTTAATTTATTGAGGACAAATATCTTTCATCAGGATTATAATTTTAACAGTCGAGGTACTTTATTCTCAAATATCATGCAAACAGTGTTGTGTCATAAAAAAAATATCCACAAGAAGTTGTAATATTGCGTATTGGTTAATCTTTTATTGTCACGTGCAGGTATATTAGTCGTAAAACAAAAATATTCTAAAATAATAGAAATAAATTCTAAAGCTTAGCTAAATCTGCATTTATACGATATATTTTTACCGACAACTTACAAATCGACAAAAAAGTAAGAAAAATAATTTCCACTTCGAATATTGTAATTGCCATTGCAGTTTTTACAACTATTTAAACCAGTGGATGGATTATAATATTGAATATTTAATTTCTCTAAATATTCAAGCGTTATTTTCAAATTTTATTTTTGCTTACTGTAAATCTTTATATATCGTGATTTTTTAAATGACACTGTGTGTTTCAAACCAATAATTTTTCATTTTAATTATTGATATATTATCGATTTTAAGTCTTTCCATTTAAAAAAAAGGGTCGTATTCATTAGAAATTGCCATTTTAGAATTCAGCTTCGTATACAGCAAAACGTAGATAGAAAAAAACTAAATAGAAACGAACAAACGTTTATATGAATAATTTGTAAGTATTTATGAGATCGTCGTGCCATGAAAATGAATTTTGATAATTCTTTTATATAAAGGTGAAAAATAAAATTCATTAGCAATCTTACTTTTTCAAGAAAATCACCATTTTTTTTACCTCAATCTACATTAATATTATATATTAAAAAGTAAGTCTATTACGTAGAATTTCTAAGCTTATACTGTAAATCGTATATGGTATCTGAATTATTCTTATTTTCATATTGTTCCAACTTTACAATCATAATGCTGCATATGATCATATAAAGTGTAAACAATACATGTAAAATCAGTACGACCATGAAAAAAGGCTCTTTCGGTACCAAGAACGAAATTGTGTTTTAATTATTGTTGCGAGTCTTACTGCTTGATCTATGTATATCGAGAGGCAATTAATTTGAAAAAGATTAATATGGCTCGTTCTTTGATTTCAATCTCCGTTTAGCTTAATGCATATTAATGAATGGCGCATTTGCTTGCTCGCTTACCATTTTGCGATGGGATCTAAAAATAAAAGGAAGATCGACCTATGCAAAGAAAATTTAAAAAAAAAAAAAGCTTTTATGCGCGCAATTTTTCTTTTTATGAAAACATTTGAAATAATTCGGCTTAAATCGGAAAAATAATATTTTCATATCAGGAAGGATGATCATATGTCCGTATTTCACTCAAGCGGTAAAATTCTAATAAAATACAGCTTTATCAATTTATATTGCAATGGATAAAATTAGTCGAGTAATACCGCACACAACGAGTCGAAGAATTTATTATTCATAAATAAATAATTGATAAATGAATTGCGCTCGAAAACTTTAATTTAATCGTGCAAATTTATATAGATATAGGACAAAAGCAGAGTGGATTGTGGCTTGTGGTTGACGTTGGAGGGGGAGGGGCGAAAGAGAGAGAGAGAGTGAGAAGGGGGGCGGGAGACAATGCAAACATTGATGAATGGTAAAGTCAAATTGAATTAGTGAGTCTCAATATGTTCTTAAATCAACTTTGTCAAGAGCACGCATGTGCGCGAGTATTGCTGGTGCCGATATTAATTTACTAGTGATAACTGTGTCCGATAATTTACATCGAGTGTTCACCGCGGAACTGATGGACGTTGATTAAAGTACGAGATTACAAGATACGCAGACTGAACACGTGGATACTTAGGTCGCATAGCTGTCTATTATTGGTCACTCGTTCGTTCGAGCGACAGCAGCTGCTCATTTCGTTGATATACATCGATACAATTATTTCTATCGACTTACCGTAACTGCCATTTATTCACAATGAACTAATATCGTAAATGACTTGAATTATGGAATTCCAAATATTATATTTTACACTTGTATTGCTTCGGTATTCATGTAACAATATCCTCTACGTAACTTGTACAGATTTTATTTCAGGCACCAATTCAGCTCATAATTAGTATTGCAATTACTCTATATACTTATTTCCATCTTCCTTCGATATTACGGAATTCGATCTAGACTTCTACTTTATTATAAACAAACTACAGCGTAAGCTCAACCTTATTTTCTTAATTTTATCAACTTAAATGTTTATATGCTTTTTTTTTATTAATCGTTGCAAAGTGATTAATGCAAAACATTGGCAGGGATAACCGTTTTATTTTAAGAAAATCAAGTTTTTGAGTTAAAATTTTATAAAACTGAAAACATTTATTTTCTGGTTAAAAAAAAAAAGAAAAAAAAATGAAGAAAAACACTTCAAAACCTTATTGCAAATGAAATGTTTTATATACTTAAAGATCAACAACATTGCTTATCATATTTATAACCCCGTAGAATAATATATTCAAATACATCTATCTTAATGTAGTATTGCATTATTACGTGCATTTTTCGCGTTGAAATAGAGGATAAATAAAATGTGGTATATTATTTGTTCTTCGTCTCGAGATAAATTGCATAATGCATGAAACTATAAAGGAACTTGTTTCATGATGCAGTAATCTTTAAATGGTTTACATGTACAATATGATAAGAAAATATCATATCTAGTGCCAGAAATCGAAAGAAAATAACTTGAAGTATACAATATTGTCACACGTTTATCTTTTATTATTATTCTTCTTCTTCTTCTTCTTTTTTTTTCTTTTTTTTCATACATATATATTTTCTGTTCCAATGAAATGTACAGATCTTAACCTAAAGTCATCTAATCATAAAATACGTCTCTATAATAATACATATTTTCATTGAGCACGTATTTAATTATCTTTTACAATGCAGATACAATTGAAAATAAATGGAAAATAATTTAACATTATTATATAAGTACGATACTTTTCGGGCACCTTGTATGGAAACAAGTACTTCACAGGTCTAATTGAGATAAATCCGGTTTTTGTTAACCTTACGTTACTTTAACGTGGGCAATGCCTAGCCCAAGCTGCGCAATAAATTCGTAAATGTCAATTTATTTGCTGTTAAAGCGAGGGTCATTGTACAATCGACTACTGCATGAACGAAAGAATTTTTATTACTATCTTATAATGATCTACGAAAAAAAAAATGCTTAACATTAATTTACCAAAAGAATTAAGCAACAATTTAATTGGATCAATTAATTTCTCCGTTTAAATAGTAATTATAAACATTTACTTTAATTATCCTCTTGAAACAAATATACGTATGTGTACTTTAATAAGATTTTGTGCAAAAATGTACTTTGCAAAAAAGCGTATCTTCAAAACAATAGGTAATTTAAACCTAGTTAACATTATGGCTCATGAGTACTGCATCGCTTTTAATTAACAAGATAAAAAAAACAATAAAGAAATAGAATAGTTAAAACAAATAAAAAGTAAAATTGGCCATAATTAATTATTATTGTTAAAATTGTATTATTTAATATGAATTTACTTTGATTGCTTTTAAAATTAATACTTATCAGTATATAATGTTCAATGGCTGATAAAAATTATGCTGCCAACAGAAATAATAATTTTTCTTTCATTAAATGTCTGAATAAATTTGTCGATATTGTATAAAGTCGATTTGTTCTGGGACTCTGAATACGCAGTTTAAAATTTTGAGTGGATATATGTTGTTAATAATTAACGTTAAAATTCCATAGCTTATATATCATTTCTTGTAATAACTAAATCAAGAATACTAGCCGCGTTTACCCATTATTAAATTTGTTTTATTTATATAAGGAAAGTCCGGCAAAATTAAATGCACTTAACATAATTTGATTTGATTACGTAATTTGAAAATAATTTTTCATTGGTTAAAAACATAAAGATTTGAAATAATTACTTGAAAAAGAATTTCCTTACATTATATCATCACGAATTATTTAAAAACCACTTAGACAGTAGTAGATTGTCTATACATTTATATATTTTTTTTTAATTAAATGCTTTATGACTCACGTTGACCAAGTTTAAAGTTAGTAACATTAATGTTTATATTGACAAGTAGTAAATTTAATCTTTTTCGTTCTATTATGATTACAAATTAAGGCTTAATGTATATATATTATAAAATTATAAAATATTTACAATACGTTGTCTGACAATTCAATGTAATAAATTTTTGTTCTATGAAAATGAGGCATGTAATTACATTTCAGTAAAAGAGAAAAAGAAGAAAATGTATCATAACCGGACGAAACGAATTTATCGAACCCAATTTGTCAATTAAATCAAGTCATTAATAATTTAATTAGCCGTAAACCAATTAATTACGTATTACTTTTGTATACTTAGTATTTGTTCGTACTGCATATTATTTAGTAATGTAAAATTACATATCGATATTTTTATAGAACCGATGTTTTAATACATCATCAATAATATCGTGATGCATTTATTGTTGTGTAAGTCAGACAGTATTTAATTTAAAATGCATTTATTTCACTAGCTTTAATAAATTTGTCTTAACAATAAAATTTTATTTAAATCTAGGCATGTTTATCTTCTAATAAATATCCCGTATAATATTTATAACTTTTAAATGTAAGTTATTGCATAAATATAAACAGGTAAATAACAAAAAAAATCTATTTGATAATGAGAAATATTTTTCTACGCTCGATTTAATAATTTAATACTCGAGCGACTAGTTAAAGGATATTTATTAAAAATCAGGCGAGTGCTCTGGAAGGACTTTCCCTACATAAGGAAATAAGGAAAAGTTTGCCAAGATAATAACAGATCCGTGGACTTTGATAAACGAGGTATATTTACCACATTATAATCAATGCTTCGCTTAGCTAAACTGTTTTTGTACGTGAAAAAAATGTACATTAAGAAGTTTAGTAATAAAGCCAGAGGATTATTGGGGATAAATAGCATGTAAAAAGAAAAAAATTCGTTGTAAACATTTATTATTACAACGACAGATGATGAAAGTAAAAGAATTCCAAGGTGTATGGCGATAGGCTTATGAACTGCCAAATCAGAAATGGACGTAAAATGGGGGCGGGGGGGGATAGTTTGTCGGAAGGTCGAGTAGGAGGAGCGTTAAGCGATCTGAAAAATCACAGAGGGATGATCGAAAGATGAAAAGAAGGCAGATGAAAGGGAGGACGGGCGCGTAGGTGGCACGGAGAGGTGTCGAATGGAGCGATAGGTGGGTCGCATCCCGGCAAGGTATGGGGCAGAGAGCGCGATAGAGTTAATGAGCGCGGGCGCGCGCGCGTGCGAGAGAGAGAGAGAGCAACGATGGGATGGGGAGTTGACGGTAGGGGGTGGGAGGATGGAGGAGGACGACGACAGCGACGCGTGAATAGTCTGCGGGAGAGAAGCTATACGAAAGGTTTAAGGATCGCGGGGCCGCAGTTATACCTCTGGCTCCAAGGAGGGCGGAGGTGTGCCTGTGTGTGTGTGTGCGTGAGTGTGGGTTTTCGTCTCTCTGGATCGCGTAGGCGAAAGGAAGCCGAGGACCGGCTGGTGCCCTCTCACCAGTTAGTAAACACATATTATTACTATTATTTGCATTTGCCGCCCAACGGACTCGACTACTTTTCCCTCCTACTGCTCGGCGCGCTCCCCCTTCTATTCGAATTCACCTTTCGGCATCGGTACATATTTACTCTATTTATTTATACCTACGCGCGCCCTTATCCCCTCCACTGGTCCAAGATTAAACATACCAGCGTATTTACAAATACTTATTTAAACATTCAATTATTACAAATGTCTTACGAATCGGCCGTCTACTTTTTAACATCCTCGAATTCATCTAATACTATAGAGAATGCACTCGCTCCTCTAACTCTGTAATAACAATCTTACCATACATGAACGGAACAAGTGTTCTTTTTCTTCCTCCCCACCCCCTTACACATACGACAACATGTATCTGTAACAAACAATTCTCTTACAATGCGCCCTGACAATCTTTATTATTATCCTTTTTATCACTATTATTTATTATTTATTATTCATTACTTATTATTATTATTATTATTATTATTAAATAAGTTAAATATATATATGAATATACGGATGTCAAATATATGATATCAATTACATACAATATGAAATAGTATTACATTTAGATTAGTACGCATTTGCGAATTGATATTGTATCCATTAATGAACCTATTTTTTACTAAAAGTGCGCTTATTTGCCCAACATGTTTCGAGTACGGTCAGCCTTATCAATGACTGCTATTCCGGATAAATTCGCATTAAGAAGTTAAGACAATTAGAACCGGCATGGTTATTGCATTTACTCTACACAATGAATTACTAATTTCAAATGATATCCACCCACATTGTTATATAAGCTAGACAATTATAGGTTTTCTATATAGTGGGGGGCTTTCATGAACTTGTTGAGTCGAATCGATCGAGCGAAGCATAATTAATTAATGTTTTCATTGAAAGCTAATTACTAAATAATATAATCATTATAATTAATTAATATTTGCAATAACGTGAGCGGTCGCCCACATTTATGTATCTTATTGAACAAGTTACCGTTCAATTTCTATCGACTCAAACTTTTACTTTCATCTGCTTTTACAATGCATGGAACTCATATGATATATTACAGTGAAACAGAGAAAGAGAATAGAACCAACTATTTATTTCATTAGATATTCTATAGAGATTTTTCATAGAGCTGCGAAGGTCAAGACAATACATCACTTGCGCAGCTCCAGCTCGACGAAAACCAACTACGATTAGAATTAGAGTTTTAGAAGCTCAATAGGACGTTGTTTGATTCTATTAGACTTCTCACCAAAGTACGTATCATTTCACAGATTCTAATTTCCGTAAGAAAAACAAATCAGGCGTTAGATATACACGTAGAGAATAACGTTGACAAATGTTTGGCGGCTACTTCAGTCAATAAATAGTCAAATCTTCAAAGGCAAGCTGTGGAGGCTCATATTATGATAAAATAAAATAAAATAAATAAACCTTTATGTGATTTAACGGATAATAAAGATTTATTTTTTCTTTTTTTTCTTTTTTTTTGTGCTGTTTTGACAATTCTTATCAAGCTTGTTAAGTAGTAAAGATAAGGTGTTTAACGATGCTGTGAAATGAAAAGTATTAATGTACTTCTGATAATCACAGATATGACTAGAGAAACAAATTTCCAACTTATGAGACGAAGTAAAAGTTTCCTTTCGGCTTTCATGTATAATACAAATAGACCGGCTCTGTGAAATAGTTATTTAGATTTGAGTGTAAGAGTGAAAAACGTCGTCTGCGCGTATTTTAATAAAAGCGCGACTTTACGCAATGGGTTTGTATGGTTTCGCGCGTGAAATGTGAAATCAATAGAAAAATAGCTGATCGGCAGGAATAAAAAGATAAATTGTCGGGATCGTTTAAAAGGCATAGCGACGAGGACAAGAAGCGGCGAGACGAGAGCGGCCAACGAAACTGGTCTAGGCAATTGTCCAATTTCGGCTTCGCAGCCAATACTTGCGACGTTTACGCCATAGACAAATACATGGCTGCACGCGGAGGCGCATTCGATGCATTCCCCGTTGCAAGGATGACGCGACAGGAAGTGATTAGTAAGAATTTCAATCGTTCAAGATGCAGAGAGAGAGAGAGAGAGAGAGAGCTCGGATCCGCGCTTTGTGCTTGTATTCGTTGCGTGTATTTACAAACGCACGCGCATTTCAGCGAGACGAATCATCGTTGTATTGGTCGATGCGAAAAGTATAGGAAACTAACAGGGAGCGAATGTTATTTTACATTGGCATTCCCTACTAATGTATAATCTATTATGATTGATTTCCTCGCCATGACTTCCGAAGTCATCCATTTCGATTGCAACCGGCCAGGCATTGGGCCGATTTCTCAATTTCACAACTAATACGAGCGACGAATGCAGCCCCCGACGTAACAAGTGACAATTAATTCAATCTAGCGATTCATCGCACTCGATTTATAATCTCACGAATATGTAAATGTTCCTTCCAATTTAACCCGAACACGGGATCGAACCTTAATATCCCATTCATTTTTTTTTTTTTTTTCATTTACCATTATCTCGCATTTTATTTGGATTTAACACGAAAATACATCGGCGATTTAATTTTTATTATTCACTGACACGTAGCTCGACCTTTCCCACCTTTTGTTTCTTTCACTCTATCTCTACGAGATTACAAGTGCACTGCAACTACATCGTAAGCGGTATTAGAAGCTTTTGTACTGCGACATTAAAAGTCAAACTCATTTGTAACGAGTAGGCGTTTGAAAATACAATGTTACAGTAGCTTTTTGTAATCAATTGGCGACGGAAGTAAAAATAATATACGACAAAGTCTTCATAAACGTAACTGAAATCAAGTGTAAATTGTAAATATTATTAATGCTGGCGAACGATAAACTTACCACTACTGTTGGCATTTCCAAATGAATCTGTGCATTATGATAAAAATAATATTATGAATTATTGACAATATATAATTAACAATATATAATCTTATTAATTCCTTACTCGTCCACTGATCTAATTAATTAATTGAACTTTTTATTAAAGCATACCACCTTAGCTATAATCCCAATGTACATGCTTATTCATACTTTAAATACTTACAATTGTTTAAATGGATCTTTAAACATTTAACCTTAGCCCTTCCAACCCCACCCCTCTTGCGAAAACAAAATTAGATTTTATTTATTACATATAGTTATATATATATAATATACATACGTACCTGAGACATATGTTTCTTAAAGCACTGTAAAAGCTCATAATGTCAAACTACCTTTATACGAATTAATAATAAAATACATTTTATAAGCCCTTAATTCTTAATACAGGGTATTAAAATTAATGGTCCCCTTATGGCTTAATTAAATTTGAAAATACCAGTACTTGCGAACGTAAGCTGTCCTTAAATTGAAAATTAGTATTTTAGTGTAAATATATTATTTTGTATTTATTTTTAAAACTTTGCTTCAATTTATTACGTTGTATAAAAAATTTGCCAATTTTCCATGGGAGATATTCAAACTATGGGAAATTAAATTCAATTAAGATTCATATCCGTCCATTGGGATTTTAAGGTAAATATATAATAGTAGATTAATATGTCGATGAGTTGTAGCTAATAAGTAATAAATAATTATTAATGTGCTAGCAAAACAAAAAAAACAAAGGTAATAATGTTACGAAATTTTTTTCACGAAATGTCAATCCGATCCTCTTTAAAATGGCATCTCGAATCTTCAATGAATTGTCGTAAGTAATTAATTTTATGCCGCAGTTGTAATTTACGTTTCATTCCCTTGACACATTTGTATTTTAATAAGAACTCTCTCCCTCTCTCCCTCTCTCTCTCTCTCTCTCTCTCCCTCTCTCTCTCCCTCTCTCTCTCCCTCTCTCTGTCTTTCTATCGCGTTCTCTTGTTCGTCTCCCCCCCCTCACTTGATTTCCCTTTTGGTGTCGTTCGCTCAACTTTCTCGCACCGCTTAATCACATTTAACGATCAAAGCACACGTTTATATATAATATTAGTTTTGCCCCGTTGTCGTCGCCGCCGCTGCCCCCTCCCCCACCCACCCTCCCCACTCCGCTCCCGCCACGCGTTCGACTAAACAAGGGATTCCCAGGAAAAGAGGTAGCCGAAGAGATGAAAGAAGCATAGAAAAGAAGGTTATTAATGCGGGTAAAGGGAAAAACGCAGTGGACGTAAATAGTAATTTTGAATGATAGCATGTTGAAAGAACGTAAACATAAGCACTGATAAGCCAAATTAATAGAACAGTCCTTCCTTTTCTATCCTCTTTATTTTCGTACTGAGACTTATGCACGTTATTATATAAATTGCACGAGGATTTTATTAGCGCGACTGGCCGACTCACGGCCGTCAATTAGCCTTCGCTATAACTTTCACTTTACATTTTCTTAAGGTTTTTTTTTTTTTTGTTTTTTTTTTCTTTATTGTAAATTCTCTTATCCGAACCTTTTTTCTATTTGTGTAACTGATTAATTAAGCGGACTCGATTAACTTCGTGCTTATTGTATTTGCACGGAAAAGAGCCCTTTTTACGTTTGCGAACATTTATTTTCCATTTGAAATTTAAAAGAAATTATTTATTCGTTTGTTTCTTTTACGCAAAGTCCATACGAGCAGAATACAATTTTTATGTACAATTTATACGTATTAAAATTACACAATTCATTTATAATTGTACGTAATAAGTTATACGGCCATTCGGGTGTGCGTATTAATAAAATTATTTCCTTATTTGCATATTATTATAACATTTTGAATAGCCGATGTATAGTATTACTGTAGAGATAAGATAATTAGCAGCTGCAACGACGGCCACTTTAAATTTAATTGTTTCGAAAATTCTACCAAACTTTGTAATTAAACGAATGTACGTGAAATGCAAATTAATTTAAAAATCAATTACAGGCTCTTAATAATAGATGTTATATTACCTTTTTATGCTTAAGTTTTTGTTCATTACCGAATACAATGAATACACCGCTTTTATAATTAATAATCATGAACGATATTTAATATTTATCATTGGGGAGAAAAAGTGATATTCGATTGGTATTTTAAATAAACAATTTCTTTGAATTCTGACTTAAACAATTTCCTTGAATTGACCAAAATTTTATAATGAAAATTTGATTTTATATTTCTACTTATTAAGATTTTTAATCACATCGATCAGTGACATGCTGTTCTCGATCGTATTAAGTAATTCTTCTCCGGTTCAAGAGTTGGAAATTAAATGAGGTAATACGTAAAGGAATCGCGAATCGGAGCCCATAATAAAATTCAGTTAGCCAGAAAAATTTGTCATTCGTGAAGTAGTCGCATGAGATAATAGTTACGGCCTTGGCAAAGTTAGGTAGTTCATGCCAAAGTTTCCGAAAGAACGACCGGGGCGTATAATAGAAGTCGGTGTATAATAGTTCGTGTGGCTGGCGTGGCCTTGGGAGCGGAGGGAGCCTGGAGCTAAAGAAGCAATTTCCGGGTGTAAATGTAAAGTCGCTTACAGATTCGCTGACGGGAGCATGAAAATCTGTCCTGGCCATGGGTATGGACGATCATACGACGACCTTTGGCCGCAAGCGCACCTGGACGATAACCCGATGCGGTGCCTTTACCCTGCTATTGACCTTCGTCGGGAGCGTGGCGATCACGGGCCTGCTCGTCTGTCACTTTGCCCCCTGCGTCGATGGTAATATCAGCGAGCACCGGGACATCCTCGACTGGGAGGATTCGGAGATGTTCCGAGCCGGGCGAAGCTTCCGCAGGTCGCGCGAAAACAAGCTCAACGTCAGACTGCCGAGGTCCATTGTACCCAAGAGCTACAATATCAACCTCGTGCCTTTCATCTGGGAGGGGAACTTCACCTTCAACGGCGAGGTATTTACCTACCTTGCTTTACCTTAATCATTACGCGAATAACCCCATGAAAATATTAATGACCTTGGAACGCAGGTGAGCATCATCGTGAACGTGGTGCACAGTACGCAGAACGTGACGCTGCACGCGGTCGACCTGGACATCGACGAGCGCTCAACGAGCATCTGGGAGTATTCTGTCTCGACGAACAAAAGGAAGATGATTAAAATAATCGAGCAGGTTAACGATACTCTCCGTCAGTTCCACATCATAATGCTGGCGAAATCGCTGAAAGCTGGCAAGCAGTACATACTTAACATGAAGTACATCGGCCGACTTAATGATTATCTCCAAGGCTTTTACAGAAGCTCTTACGTTACCAATAACGAGACAAGGTTCGTTGATTTCAATGCATCCTTTATTACCGCTTTACTGCAATTTTACTGACTCCCTCTCCTTCTCATGCCCCCCCAACCCCTGCCACTAAATATATTTCTTTATAAACAAGCATTATTTCCGGGGGCTTTATAGCCCCATTAATTTGCCCAGCGACTGGAGAAGGCCATAAAAATAAAACCATTGTTATAATAACGGCCTTTCTTAGTTATTTAATATCGATCGTTATTATCGATTGTTATTTAATCGCGAGGAGCTCAATTATGGAGATCTTATGGTTTCCCCAGGTGGATAGCGACGACGCAGTTTCAGCCTACGGATGCGCGTCGAGCTTTTCCATGCTTCGACGAGCCCGGGCTCAAGGCCACCTTCCAAATCAACATTGCCCGCCCGGACAACATGTCCTCCATCTCCAACATGCCCAAGGAGTCGGAGTCGACACCGGTGTAAGTATTCCCCGACGCTCGCGGATTACTGTATAATCGAGCCGATCGTAAATGAGCGGAATTGTAGGGAGGGCATGCCGACTTACGTCTGGGATCACTTCCAACGCTCGGTGCCGATGTCCACGTACCTCGTCGCGTTCGTCGTCTCGGATTTCGAGGCCCGGCACTCCGAGACCAGGAACGTCAGCATCTGGTCGCGGAAAGATGCCATCGACCAGACCGAATACAGTCTCCAGATCGGACCGCAGGTCCTCGAGTACTTCGAGGACTACTTCCAGATCAAATTCCCCTTGCCAAAGATCGACATGATCGCCCTGCCGGACTTCGCTGCCGGAGCTATGGAGAACTGGGGCTTGATCACTTACAGGTAACCTGCATACTAACCACTATTTGATACTCTGCGTACGTGTATAACCGTGCAATTATAATCGGATGCTCGGTATTATTTTTACAACGACACGAGTTGGTGGAGTATTGGAACGAATGTTTCTTTAAAGCAAGGAAATCTAATATCTATCCTATACATTTAACAACTACAACGATCGATCAATTGCTGTACACGTCGTTATTGCAATTACAGAGAAACTGCTCTGTTGTTTGATAAGGAAGTATCTGCGTCGGGAAGTAAGCAGCGAGTCGCAGCGGTAATTTCTCACGAGCTTGCACATCAATGGTTCGGTAATTTGGTAACTCCGAGCTGGTGGACCGACCTCTGGCTCAACGAGGGTTTCGCAAGCTACGTCGAAAACATAGGCATTGACTCCGTAAGTTCATTTCATTTCGCCATACTCTCATCTGTTTTTCTAGCTATTTTTAGCGCCAGAGCACGCATCCGTACGCCTAAAATATCCTTCCGTGCGGCCAATCGCAAAGCAATTAACGCTCTCCATACTCTCTGTTCAATTGAAAATTGAATATTTATCCGTAAAATACCTACGCCGGTTTTATGATGCGAGCGAATCGTTTATCTGTCTGTTGTTCCGACGCTCAATTTAGGCAATGTTAATGTTATTTTAAAGAAAGGTTATTTCTTATCATATATATATATATATATATTTTTATTGTTTTTTTTTTAACGACCGAACAAGTCCGGGTATTCATCAGTCTTTTTGATGTTGATTAAACGTATTGAGTACCGGGCAAAGTGAACTGAGCGAACTCGTCGCACTCAATTCTCGATAATCCCCCGGACATCGATGATCTACCCATCCCTGCTCTCGCAAAGATCCCCGAGGTCATTTCATTCGATGTACTCGAGATTAAGTGGCGACGGGCTACGCTTTCTCCATTGATCCTTTTCCCATGCTCGTTTCACTCATTCGTCTCGTACGTCCGTTACCGGGATACGGTCACACCAAATGGGCTGCAAATATCTCCCTCTCAACCACCTTCCCACCCACCTCCGTCACCACCATCATCACACAAATACCCGTCCGACAATCTCAGTAGAACTCGTGTGGCCGGGCCGCTCGGCTCCGCTTTACTTGGTCAGCTTTACGCTTAGTAGAGCACGGACGTTGCGAGGACTGGCCTTTTAGATATCCTAGAGAGCACGTTGGCCAGTAAATCGTCCAGACGCAAGGAAAATAAATTTTAATCCAGGATAAATCTGCTTTAAGAGCGGCCTTTACGAGCAATTTCGAAAACTTTAATTAACGAGTAGAAAAAAATAAGGATGGCGAGCGCGCAAGTCCATAGGAAATGTTTTTTAAAATAATTTCGGATTTATCAGTGAACTCGGCTTCGTAACAAAATAAACGAATAATAATTATACCATTACCCTCGCGAATTATCTCTTTATTTCTTTAACTTTTACTCTATCAATTACAGAGGATTGTGAATTAATTTAACTTTAAGGTTTCGTTATTCATCCGCCGTTCTTAATTATATTTCGAAACTTATTATCAAAGCATTTAATCTTCATGGCTGCATTATCAAGAGTCTAAGAATGCAATAAATCCTAATTAAAATTAACCAACCTTTGTTTTTCTATAGGAAGAATAGGAATTTTTTTTCACTCTTTCAACAACTGTTTTCTCGGCAGTGAAATTGATATTTTTTCAATTAAAGCGAATTAGGCAGAAACCTTTATGACGATTGCAAGTCTAACTAATAAGTAAAGTTGGGATTGTTTGGACGGAAAATATAAAATGAAAGTGTAAATCATTCAAGGCTCGCGTCACTAATCGAGGAAAATGAATTGATTTGAAGGTCGACCCCAATTGGAAGAGTCAGGAACAATTTGTGGTTCACGACATGCAGAACGTGTTCGGCCCGGATGCGCTCGAAAGCTCTCACCCAATATCAATAGAGGTCGACAATCCGGATGAAATAAACGAAATATTCGATCGGATCTCGTATGCTAAAGGTGCCTCGATAATACGGATGATGGATCACTTTTTAACGACCGAAGTGTTCAAGCGCGGCTTGACCAACTACCTCAACTCCAAGTACGTATAAATCGCTTACGGGCGCCCAGGGCTTTATCGATCACCCGAGCGAGCCTCGGCTAACCAATAACCACCCGGGGCCCCGGGACACTCCCGACCGACACTCCGATCGCAGCTTCTCAAACGGTTTATTGAAATACAATCGCAGGGCATACAAGAGCGCGAAACAGGACAACCTATGGAGCGCTCTGACGAAGCAAGCCCACCTTGACAAGGTTCTTGACGAGGACATAACCGTCAAGGAAATCATGGACACGTGGACATTGCAGTCCGGCTTCCCGGTCATTACCGTACGCCGAGACTACAAAACAAATTCGGCAGTCGTTACTCAAGTACGGTCATAAACAATTCATTCCCGATACATAATCATTGCCGATTGCCAAAAGTATCCATTGATCCTACTATATATCGAACATTGCACAGGAACGTTTTATGCTAAGAAATAATAGCAAAGACAACAGAGCCGTTTATTGGTGGGTACCCATCACATACACGTCGGCCTCGAAGTTGAACTTTAATATGACGATGCCGTCGGTCTGGATGAAGAAGGAAGACGCTATTGACATTGAGGAAGTGAGCGACACTCCCGACGACTGGGTTATTTTCAATTTATATGAGACAGGTGACTGCTTTCTTGTTTTCAATATCCGTTTCAAATAAAATTTATAAAGACATTCCTGCCGTTTCAATAAAGTTACGATTAAATACGGTGAAATACGGTGAAATACGACGAAATACGACGAAATACGATGAAATACGATAAAATACGATAAAATACGATAAAATACGATAAATAATTATTACGGCTCATTGGAATCTTACAATACCTGAAGAATGTTCTGTTCGTAAGCGCTTAATAGAAAGGGCCCCGATTTCCTTTAAAAATAGGTTACTATCGAGTGAACTACGACCAGACGAATTGGCAGCTGATAACGAAATACTTAAATAGCGAGGACTTTATGAGCATACCGGAGATAAATCGGGCACAATTGGTCGACGATGCGCTTAATCTGGCTAAAGCTGGCCGGCTGGATTACGGTGTAGCCTTGGACGTGATATCATATCTCGCCCGGGAGACGGAGTATCTGCCCTGGAAGGCGGCCATTTTGAATATGGCTTACCTCGACCGGATGCTGGTCAAGGTTCCGGGCTACGACATGTTCAGGGTAATTAATTAACCGGATCTTCCATTATATATCATGATTCAATTTATTGAATCCGCCCGAGAATTTGGAGCCAAGTTAATTTCATAACGTCGATTATAAGAGGGTTGGGGATAAGGGAGGATAAGAGATGATAAGGGAGGATACGAGAGGGTAAAAGTATCATGTACTATTAACTATATAAAGTAGATTTATGGATATTAATTGTCGCTCCTCGACGGTCCGCAGAAACTTTACATCAAGCTGTTGGAGAACGTGTACAATAACGTGACCTTTACGGAGGATCCGAACGACTCGACCCTGAGGCTGTTCACGCGCATGGAGATCCTGGGCATAGCCTGTGAACTCGGCTACGAGGACTGCGTGAACAATGCGGTGAAGCTGTTCGCGGATTGGCGGACCAGTCCCGATCCCAGCAAGAACCCCTTGCCCCTGAACTTGAAGCCCGTAATTTATTGTACCGCGCTGAGGAAGGGCGGGGAGGTCGAGTGGGACTTTGTATGGCAGCGATACCTCACGAGCAACGTCGGCTCCGAGAAGGAATTGTTTATGTTTGCGCTCGGGTGCACGAGGGAGCCCTGGCTGCTCAGCAGGTACCTCAACTGGGCCTCGAGCAGCAACTCCTACATCAGAAAGCAGGACGTTGCGAGGGTCTATAGCTCCATAACGAACAACGTTGTCGGCCAGCCTCTGGTATTTAATTTCTTCAGAAACAAGTGGAGCCGGCTCAGGGAATAGTGAGTATTCGTTGGAATCGCTTGGCTCCTCCTGATAATTAATACGGTCATCTCTCTCTCTCTCTCTCTCTCACACACACACACACACACACACGCGCGCGCGCGCGCGCGTTCTTTTTTATATCGTACAGCGAATAGAAATAATTTTAATATCCGGGGATGTTTTATTTTATAGCTTAGGGACGTCGTACAGCAGCGTTAATTCCATCGTTAAAATGTCAACGGCTCAGATCAACTCCAAATACGAGCTCAAAGACGTGAGTGCCTTTATTCTGATATTTATGTACCCCCTACGTTATCGCACTCTACCTTATCATAAATAATTAAAATAGTAAACGTAATGGTTATTATGATGATAATAGCCGTATTGAGAGCTACTTCTTTTCCCAGCTTATCGACTTTGCGAACGAGCATCGAGCAGGATTCGGCAGTGCCTTTCGAGTTATCGAACAATCAATAGAACAAGTCGAGGCGAACATTCAGTGGATGGACAGAAACTACAAGCCTATTTACAACTGGCTAAAGGCGAACACGTAATACGATCCGAGTGTCTAAAGGGGATTACTTTTCTTTGTTCCTTTTTCTTTCTTTTTCTTTCTTTCTTTCTTTTTTTTTTTTTTTATCCTTTCTTTTTAATAGACCAAAGAAAGATTCTCTCCATAACATATTATGTGGCTAAACATTTGTATTGTTCTCGTTTGCAGTGAATTATTCGAATAATACAGTTACTGATTGCAAGAAAACTAATTTTACAGACTTGAATAAGTTTCCTATCATGGCTTCGCATACTGCTCCCAGTAATTGCATAACCACAAGTGTTTTACAACTGAAACAGTAAAACTGCTTTTCACATTTAATATCGAATCTTGACGAAGGGCAAGTTATTATACTTTTCAACCGATTATATGTCACCCCATGCGCGTGTGCGAAAATTTGAAATTAATAATTACCGCACGCCTTTGCAGAATTTCAACCCTCCTCTATTGGCCTTTGACTCAATTCATTCTATGGTTATGCAATTAGCGGGAAATCATTTTAAAAATAAAAATAAATATAAAAAAGGCTACGACGAAACGTGAAATGGCAATGCGTGCATTTAAAATAAGCATTGAAATTTTAAGTAATGTACATTATCCACTTTTATAATGACATCGAGCTGTTTTTATTCAAATTAAGATATTAAATTATAAAGTTCACGCTCAAATATACGATTATTGAAGAAGTCGAAAAAAGAAGGCATAGTTAGGGACTGAATCAATATCATTTATTAATTTTTTTTTTCTTACTTATTTATTTTACTATTATTTGACAAGATAAACAAATTTAAATATAATCTCCATGATTATTTGAAATCATAATTTAATTAACAATTAGCGGACTAAAATAAGTGCTGCAATAAATAATATACAATAATATGGAAAATTAATGTATAATAAAAAGGTTTTAATCTTTAGTGTAAATAGTTGCTCGAAGGAAACATTATTAAAAAATGAAAGAAAAAAAAAAGAATGAGAAAAAAAAGATATAACGATTGGCAAGTGCAGTCTTAAATCCAATAAATTGACATAAAAAAAATTAAATTCGTCATTATAGAATTTGTAAGAAAATCATTAGATTTCCCACAACGTTAATTAATTTACTAAAAATGGTTATTTTATAATATGTAAACATTTATCAGGTTAAACATTGTTGTACTGATATTGTTGAGAATAGAAATAATTATAATTTATTTACAAATGTGCTTGTTATGAATTCTTGTGATATTTATACAGGATAAGGACATAATTAATATTAACATTTTTTCACAATGTCTGACGAATTTTTATAAGGCATTTTTACGTTTGCAACCCGAGAATTCAACAAATAGATTCGAATAATTTATATTCTACAATCTTCGTCTGTACAAATTATGATATGCGAAACATACGCAGACAAACGTATGTAACTGAATAAAATATCAAATGTTTCAAGAACTTTGACGTTATGGATTTAAAAGAGGAAAACCATAAATACAACTAAAAACGAGCACTGCTATTTATTTCAAAAAGAAAATAATCTACAACTCTAAATTAAGAGTAACATTATTTATATTATTAACCATGAAAAATGATGTGCATTTAGGCAAAGTGATAATATCTCAATTTTAAAAGTTTTATGGTATGAGAGAGTATATTTAAAAAAATAATTGAATACTAAGTTGAAACATTTATAAGTAAGATAAGCATAAGTTAGATAATATTAATTGTTATGGAGAAAGATAAAATTTAATATTAACAATAACAACAATATTAATAATATTAATAACAACAATAATAATTATAACAATAATAGCAATAATAATAACAATAATAATAATATCAATAGTAATATTAAAATAATAATGACGATGCTGATGGTAATATAAAGTCTGGTGATAAAGAATCATTGAAAGATACTTGAATGCATAAGTTTAAGGTAAAAAATTTATTTTCCATATTAAGTATCACATACGGATTCACATTACATTTTCGTTATAATAAAAAAAAAAAACAAAAAAAACGCACACCCACACTGGATTATATAATATTATATAAAAAGACAAAGAAAAACTTCTCAATGCACTAAATTAAATATTTCGATTTTGTGCGTGTGTGTGATAAAAAAAATTTTTTTATGATCTGTACATGAGAGTCGAATCGAAGGAAGTGATAACTCATGTCGTTATTCTAAAATTATTTTAGTATCATGGTTTCTAAATATTTGGCAGTGTCCAGTATTGATTCTTGATTCTTAAAAGAAATCTTGCCAAATTCTTCGTATCGTCAATTAAATGAAAGTAGTAAGGGTAATAAGACAAAATGTTCCATTTTCTCAAAAGTCTCGGAAGAGCTTAGCCAATGTTAGCTGTAATTTATAAATGAAATTATTCGTAATGTTTATTGCAATTGATGAAGAAGAAAAAGAGAAAGAACAAATGAAAAAACGTATGAAAAAATAAAAAATGAAGTAAAAGAAGTAGAATAAGTAGAAGAAGAAGAAGAAAAAGAAGAAGATGAAGAAGAAGAAGAAGAAGAAGAAGAAGAAGAAGAAGAAGAATAGGAAGAAAAGGGAAAGAAAACGAAAAAATAAAAAGGAAAATAAAGTTGTATTAATTTGCTATATATCACAATTCTTTTCATTTCCCTGTAGTCGAAACTTTAGAAATGGAGATAATATTTCACGCCTATCGAGCAATAATAATCAATGAGCGACGACGCAATACATCGATTGTCGGGAAAGTCATTCATCAGCAATAAACAATAATAATGACATTTAAATATCGATATTCTTGCTGAATTTCGTCGATTACAAATACAATCGGATTATTCGTACGATCTATAGTGCTGAGGCATTCGTGTGATAAATGATTGCTATATAAGTGCAGTAATTGTCATACAAGACAAATAATAAAATGTAATAATTATACAAGGCATTCGGTAATCGTACATTGAAATTAAATCAAAATATTTAATGCTAAGATATTCGTGGCTTATATATATATATATATATATATATATAAAATTTCTAGTTACACTTTAACGTCATCCGAAGCAGACAAATAGGACTGAGGGCATTAAGACGATAAGGTAATAATATTAATGACCTTGGCTGACTGACTCTGATCCCCGATTCTTAGAAATCGACAATTCTTTCTGCGGGGGGTAAGTTTTCATTAGCCACGCGTGAATCTTGGGCGAATACTTCTCCGCCCAGGCGAGATTCTTCCTCGCGGCCTTGACCATCGTTTTGATAGAAGATCGGACATTGACAGCGACCTCCTTCTCCGACCATTTTTCCAGCTGAAATTACAAAAAAAAAAACGACAAATTCGCTCAGCCGTTCTCAATTAATTATTACGGAATGGCATAATATATCATCTCACGTCATTTATTTGCTGCTCCTTGGTAATGTATGTGGCCAAGTTGTTGAAAAGCGCCCCAGTCTCGTTCCAGTTCCCGAAGCTGTAGTATAATGTAGATAAGAGATAATGATTTAACGCTTCGCCGATCGGCAAGAGGCAATAAAAAAAATCTTTAACTAAATGGGCGATATGAATAGCTGCCGTTTGACTGGATTACGAAAGCTCCGGTCGTTTACCCTAAACTCCCGCCCCACCCCGCCCCCTCCTAACCCTCACCACTTGGCTTATTACTTACTAATTATGTATCTTCTGGAGATTCTTCTGGTAGTAGTCGATGGTTGTCTGGAGGCCAGTTTGACTGGAGCTGTAAGTGGAGGACAGAGCGCTCCCGACATCCTGTCGGCGGACCTCCGAATCCGGTGCCAGGATCAGATCCAAATACCTGGGCGAAAGAATTATTGGGTAATTATAATTGGGTAGGTTTAGCGCTTAAGTTGCCGGGCAACTTTCTACTTACCTTTCGATCAGAGTCGCATTCCTCGTGCAGCCGAGGCCTTTCAGCATCGCCAGACCATCGGTTATGAACCTCGACTTCACATATTTATCCCACAATGTGCTCCAATCCTCCGCATCCCCGTGCTTCATAGCCGTGCAATACACCGCGGTCGCTATGTTGGGCGTAACTGCGGAACTGCTGGCCAAGACACATTGATATTCGATTAAATCGCTAAACGCGCCTTTTTCATTGATCGAAGAGACATGCTCGGGCCCTTTTACGTATTCCCGTTAACCCCAATGACTAATAATCGATTAATATTCGAATAACTGTCGACGGTCAACTGCGTTCCGCACGCGTTTTATAATAAGCCATAATTGATCGGGGAACGGAAAGTTTTATCTCCCGTCCGGTAAAATTTAAAAATAAAGTGCAAATAAAGCGGGTACGGGAAATTAATCTGTCGCTTGTGATCCAAAATCTAAGAAATTACACGAGCCAGTGGAAGGTTTTATTACCTCGAGTTGGCGAAATAAGCCCGAGAGTTCTCTATGCAGTCCTTGAGGCCGTAGTTGCAGGCGGTGTTCAAAATAAATTCCCTGCTAAGCTGATCGAAGAGACTGTCGGTTTTCAGGTGCTCCTCGAACCCGAGCCTCTTGTACATGTGACTTACGATCGCCAGCGTGTGCTGGGAATACAGACGATTGATGTCTGGGTAGTGCTTGATCCGGTAACCGACGTACGATATTGCGCTAAAGTAGGCCCTCCAGGGTAAGAAGTTCGTATCCCGTATCAAGTATTTGCAGATGTCGAGGGCGACGTCGTATTCGAGATAACCGGCTCTGGCCAAGGCCAACGCGTCATCTACTATCTGAGCACGATTCAGATCGCCTATAAGATGGAACTTATCGCTGTTCAGGACCTGGATTAGCCGCTCCCAGCTCCTCCGGTCATAATTCACACGATAGTAGCCAATTTCTTTAACGTTCACGATGAACCAGCTGTCGTTCGCACCCAATGGCACGGTCTCGGTCTTCTCGCCGAGCCACAGTCTAGGTGCCGTGTTCTCAAAGTCGAGCTCGCTTTCGGTCGTGTAGGTGATTGGGATCCAATAGGTTTCGTTACATTTCGTGCAGTTGGACGGCCGCATTAGGAAGCGTTTCTAGAATTTGTAAATTAACGGGTTAAATTATATAATGCACGTTACGACGAGCGGCGGGACGCTCGCTTTTAGATAAACGCGCGCACCTGAGAAAGATAAACTTTATCGCCGCGACGGGTCGCATTGACAATCGGATATCCGGCCTGAGAAATCCAGCTGTTTATAATAGCTGTGGCGTTGACTGCCGGTCCGCCCGGGAGCTTGACGCCCTCCTTGTCTACGCGGGCTTGGAACGCACTGGTCAGATATTCCGGCCTCGCGCTCTTGTACTTGTTGCTCTCCAGGTAGTTGTGCACCGCCCCGTAGAAGATCTTGTGCCCGAAGCTGTGATCGAACATTCTTAACACGCTCGCGGCTGCGAGATCACAATAAATTCGTTAAGGGCCGACTTATAAAGAGTTAAAGTGGTATTTATTTGAGAGAGGACCGGCATTATCAGACAATTCAAAGACCTTTTAAATATCCGCGCTTCACCAATTCAACGACATTCTCCCTGTTCATTTATTCATTTATGAGAATTTCAAAATTAAAACTTTGAACCCGCTCTTACGGAAACTATTGGCCAAAATAATTAATTGCCTCCATAAATTATATATATATATATATATTGATTGGAGCGTACGTTTGAACCAGGGGATACTAATTATTGAACAATTGAAAATAAATTCTAATCGATTCGGTCTCCTTGCTCTCTATTAAAAAAGTATCTCAATACAGTTGATTAATAATTCAAACGTTATCGAGTATTAATGACGAGTATGTAATTATTATTAAAAAAAAAAAAGTTTGTAAGAAATATAAATTCCTCGATAAGCTGGGAAATGAATTGTTCAAAAGAACGCTTATAGCTTTCGGTATACGTAGCATAAACGAATTTATATCTAAATTATATTCACATTTGAGCATATTAAGCCTTCGCCGAACCATGAATCAAAGCGCTGCGATTAATCTTTCAATTTTTATCTTGCAAGTAAATTATTATACGCTCGGCCGCGACCACGTGCAAGCAAAGCCATTATTTACAATTTATATATACATATGTATGTATGTATGTATGTGTGTGTGTGTGTGTGTAGGTATGTATGTATGTATGTATGTATGTGTACACATGTGCGTATAAACATGTGGATATGTGGACGCGGGCAAGTTACGAGCATGATAGGCATATTTAAAAGAAGATAAGTTATAAGAGAGCGTCTTACCCTTTGCGTAAGCAATGGAGTCGAAGGCGCCTTGCACCTCCGAAGGAGTGGAAACCTTATTATTCATAGGATGGGCGGAATCGGAGGAGTCGCTCGAGAACGCAGATTGCAAATCAATGATAACGAATTGCTTCGATAGCTGCCAGCTCGGCTCCAGCTACGATCGGACAAATAATGTATCAGACTGGTTTCGCTCAATATTTGCAACGGAGGCTTCCCAGCAATAATTTATACGAACCATGTCGCTGACTACGTGCGAAAGGTATTCCGCAAATCCTTCATTGAGCCATGTAAAATCCCACCATTCGCAAGTGACTAAATTGCCGAACCACATATGAGCCAGTTCGTGAGAGATTACGGTATTAACATACCGCTTGAACGATCCCGACACTTCCTCTGCGCCGTACGTAAGCCCGTACTCCCTAAATATTTACAATATTTCCCTTTCTTTTTCTTTCATATTCCCTATAACCTTCCCCCTACCCCTCAACCACCAATAACCCCCTCACCCCTTCAGCTCTGTCCATTAGTCTTGATTTTATATTATAAATATTGGTAATACATATAAATGTTGCCCAATCGGCAATTCATTGATTATTAGACATTGGCAGGCAGGTTGTTGGGGTATGGGAAGGTAAGTAACGTGATACCTGTACGTGACGAGGCCCCAATTTTCCATGGCTCCGCTATTGAAATCAGGAACGGCAACGAAATTCATTTCCGGCAATGGATAAGCGACCCCTGTAAGGTTTTCTAATATATTCAAAGCGATCTGTCCGTTTTCAAACGAGTACTTCATGTAGTCGATTAATTTCGGTTTCGACCACACCGACAGCTTCGAAGGAGTTTTCGGGTACTTCACGAAATCAAAAACTATGAAGGCCAAAGTGTACGGAGACATTTTAATACTAGGCACGTAGTCGTCCCAAGTTTGATTTTTCGAGCTGAAAATAATAAATATGGATAAATAATAAATAATTTAGGTAATCCTTAGGCATACTGAGCTTTCCCTAATTGCAGATCCTTGATAATTACAATTTACGTTGGCCATCGCACTTATCGCGTCTCTTATTCGTTGAGCATGAATTTACCAAAGACAATATTGTCCGGCCAATGTCCGAGTAATCCAAGCTGAAGAAGCGTAACTTATAACACACACGAAATTTACACAACTCATCGTTGCGAGTCAATTAGTGTAAGCTTAAATTTCGATGGGCGCAGGGATCAATACGGACGAGTCGCTCCCAGTCTGTTTTATTCCTCGATTCGCTGATACAAATATATCGAATGCTATTATTATCCGTGTAGCACCGGAAAAGTTTATTTTCCACGTATTCTCCTTCGATAATCAGATAAATTCTCTAAAGATCAGAGCCGTGAATAATATTTTTACTCTAGTATTAGTTCGCTATTAATAACGAAGTCTTCTCTCTCTCTCTCTCTCTCTCTATCTATCTATCTATCTATCTATCTACTTAACAAAAAAAAAACAAAAAAAAAAAAAAAAACAAAGAAAGAAAAAAAAGGCAACGCAATATTCACGAAAATCAAAAAATGATTGGAGAAAAGATAAACTTGGCAGGGAAATACATAGTCTGGCCTCGCCCGTAAATACGACGCTCCTGACTTTAATAGTCGGATACGAAATAAATCAAGAAGCTCTAAACGAAAATAAAATTAAAGAATGTGCTCGGGCATTAAAACATCTTTCTTCGGCGGGCTTGTAATATCGCTTTTCCAATAATACGCACGAGACCGTAAAAATAAACTAAGCTACTTATTACTTGCTTTAACAATAACTTGTGCGCATTACCCCTATTGGCCTAATATTATTATTTACGAAGCTAATGTAATAGAAGATAATAAATAATTAGTGACCTAGTAAGCATTTGAATGTAATTAGTGGGGGGGGTGATAAATTGATGAGTAACGGGAACTTACTCTTTCCGCTCTTTGGGGGATGAGCCCATGTTGCTCAGGGTGCGATAACCCTTTGGCTTCGCAATGTGTATTGTGAAATGTGCTTTGAAGGATGGTTCGTCGAAGCAGGGAAAGGCTCGTCTCGTATACGTTGGCTCGAACTGAGTAGTCGCCAGCCACCTTGAAAAAGAGCATTTACGTTAAAAATTATTTTTAACACATTCTTCTCGGCTTAAATAAAATCCGACGCTATTCTGAATTCCAGAACACCGCCTATAATGAAATCGCTGCACTTGTATCAAATTATGAAATAATAATGGAACGAGCGCGTGTGCGTGGGTCAAGAGATGAAAGCTCGGTGACCCAAATAAGTTATTCTATCGAGTGCGGATCTCTAAAGCGAGGATAATTGTATCAGCTTGTTTTCAATTATCGCTTATAAATATGATAGAAGAAGAAGGAGGAGAAGGAGGAGGAGGAGGAGGAGGAGTAGGAGAAGAAACTCACCTCTTGTTGCCGTTGTCGTCTTTGTAATAGCTTCTGTAAAATCCCTTGAGGTCGTGCCTCAGTCGGCCGTTAAACTTGAGCAGCAATTGAATCTTCGTTCCGGCAGTCAACAGCCTTCCGAAATAAATGCTCAGCATGTTGGTCGTCTTGTTGTACTTGCGAGACAGGATCTCGTACGAATGATCCGAGACTGATATTTTCGTGACATCGAGGTCCTCTTTGTGGAGAACGACCTTGAACGTGTCCGCTTGGATCCTGATGTTGATAGCGACCTCCCCGTCGAACGTGAAATTCCGCTCTTGAAAGTGCGGCCGGATGTAGAGGTCGTAGTCCTCTGGCAGCGCGAAGCTCGGTAGCCGGTAATCCGCCTGGGAATTATTCTTCTCCAAGGATTCGAAGATCTTTGCGGCTCGATCGTTGTACCAGAGCAATTCGTATCTCGCACGCTTGAGTGACGAGTGAAGGGACTTGGCCATGCTCGGCATGCTCTTCGAGGCGTTCCCGACGAACTGGTCGAACTTAAACGACAGACATTTCTAATATTGATCATTTAATTATTATTAGATCGACGGCTACTTCGGGATTTATCGAGAGCCTTTCGACAAACGATGCCAAATAATCTTTAGCTCCTCCGAGTAGCCCTTAATATCTTACCTGCGTGAACATTTTAAGGTTCGGAAGCTTCTTCCCTATCGAATTTAATATACTCTTCATCGTGCCGTCGTCGTCGAAGCTGAACAATTACAAAAGGCGTGAGTATATACATATATATATATATATATATATAGTAAGTGACGAATGTCGATAAGAATGAAGGGAAGGGCAGACGTAATCTTACTAGTTTTGAATTTTAGCGGCGTTCGCTGCAAGGAAGTTGAGAGTCGTCTGGACCCCGATGAAGCTGCTTTCGATAACGGTGGTAAAGACCCTCTTGGCATCTTGGAGTCTTATTTGGCTGTCGGGGGTGATTGCGTCGCTCAAGAGTCTGGAGAAAACAGGTTTGTATTTAATTGCAAGGGCATTTATCGATAAGTTGAAGATTCCTTGAAAGAGAGAAAGAAAGAGGGGAGAGAGAGAGAGAGAGAGAGAGAGAGAGAGAGAAGAATATATATAATACCTTTCCAAGTTCGTTGAATTTTCCGAGCATGCAAGCGCCGATAGGATCCCCAGCTTCTCAACGACGAAATTCGAATTTTCCATTCTCCTCCACAAGTAATCCCAGTCCGCGGTTGTGCCGTTCCTGATCGCGGTGCAATAGACTACGTAACGCAGATTCCCCGGCACCGTGTACCTGGAGTATGACAAAATTTCCTTGTAAAATCAGAGGCAGAAAACGTTAAGGGAGCAGCTTGTAATTAAACTGACCTTGGATCGCTCTGCTCCTTGCGGAAGAGGTTGAGGGACTCATTGACGCAAGCCGCGTGCCCGAAGCTGCACATCCATTCGAGTATGAGTTTCCGTAGCAGTGTGTCGGTGTAGGGCTCGTTGGTGGTCTCGTTGAATCCGAGTCTCTTGAAATTCGGCTCCATAAGCCCGAGCAAATAAGTCTGCAATAGTCAGGGCGTATTGTAACGGTAATGAGCTTCTTCGTAAATAGAGTTTACAGCGGGGCGGTACGGGGAGGGAATCGCTTGCCTTGTAGGAGGTGTATATCTCGGGGCGGCCATCGAAGCGCTTGGTGAGGTAGGAGAAGCCGTTGGAAGCGGCCCTCCACGGCCCGTAGGCTGTCTCGTTAGCGAGGTAACGGACCCCCGCGAAGACGATGTCGTAGTCCAGGTAACCGACGCGGCCGAGATTCAGCATGTCATCGACCAAAGAGGCCCGATTTACCTCGTGAATGAGGAAACGGTCGTTCGAGCCGAGGGCGTCGATGATGCGACGCCACATCCCCTTGTCATAGTTGACTCGATAGTATCCTGTTGGCAGTATCAAACAGCCAAGCGATTACACGCACGAGGTAAGGTAAGGTGGTTATTTACTTTACAGCCCTCTCAGAGCCTCACCCGTTTGCTGAATATTCAATATGATCCAATCGTCCTTGAGATTCTTGGTCTCGATGCTTTTCGACCTGGTGTGCAGCCAAAGGACTTTTCCGGTCTCGTTGAAATTCGGATTGGTCCGAGTAGCCCAATTTACCGGCACCACCCAAATGCTCGGGCTCACCTCGTCTTTTACTGGTCTCAAATAAAATCTCGACTGCGTGAGGGTCGCCGTGTTATTGCCAAAGGCAACGTTTATTACAGGGAAGCCCGATTGCCTCGTCCAGCTATTCATGAGCGTCGTCACGTTAAATTCCGTTCCATTGTCATGTTTCATTTGCTTTTGGAAGGCGTCGAACAGACCCTCTGGAGTTCCCGTAGAATATTTACTACAAAAATAATCCATAAGAACGAAAGCTTAAGAAGAATTTTAAGAAAAGCTTAATAATAATAATAATAATAATAATAATAATAATAATAATAATAAATAACAATTGGGTAATGATACTAATAATAGATAATAATAAGCAATAATAGTAATAATGACGATATAATTACCGAGCCGCGAGGTAATGGTGTAAGGCTCCGTAAAATGTTTCATCTCCAATCAATTTTTTCATCATTCTAATTAAACTTCCAGCCTTGGCGTACGATATTTTATCAAATATCGATCTGATCTCGGAGGGGGTGTAGACGCTTTGGGTGACGGGATGCGTGCTCCCGGAACCGTCCAGTGAAAATGACGTTTGCAAGTGATCGACAACAAATTGCACGTCCATATTCCACGAAGCTTCCTCCTAGTCGTCGTGTAAATTTAAAAGTATTATTCATAGGTGGAATGAATTAATCGCAGGTGAGGTTAATCATGCAAATACCGACTCCAATCCAGTTTAGCCAATAAACTACCTATTTCAACAATGCCTATCGTTATTATACCCGAATGCTATTAGTAGCTTCCAATTTTCCAATAACCCCACGATTGTGGATATTCATGTCATTCAGCAGACAGAAAAAAACAAAAAAAAAAAATCGTAAAAAAATAATTCTAACGTAATTCCGTTTATATTATAATGCAGCATATGTTAAACGACCCTTACGCAATACAAACTTGCAGCTGCGTTGTATATTGTATTCCCAAAAAATTTTGTATTAATAATTATTAAAGCAGTCTGCGTGTTAAAAATAGCTCCTAACATTTTTCCAATAATTACATTATTAATTAATGTTCCATATCTTGGGTTAATTCACAAACTCCATTTCGTATTTCGTAAACTATTTTTAAATAGCATCGTCTTCGGATGAATAAAGAAAATAAGATTAAAATTCCTTTTGTTTATTCATAGTTGACTATGCTTCTTAAGACCATATTAATCTTCAACGATAGGAATTTATGCAACGTAAAAAGCACGTAAAAAGAGATGAAAAAATAAATTTTAATGTCATCGTGTTTCGTAAAAGTGTTGGAGAAGCTAATAAAAGATGAAATATATATGAGCTAGAAATATAATTACGGCCGTTAAATTGTACATGTAATTATCATTCGGAATGCCTTTAAATAAATGGCTCGAGCTCTTTTATTAAGTAAGTTTAAAAATCATCCAGAGAATAGAGAATCACGATTATACTGATTTTTTACATTTTCTTCTGTAACCACGACAATTGCAGTGCAGTAAGTAAGTAAGTAAGTAAGTAAGTAAGTAAGTAAGTAAATAAATAATAATACCGAGGATATTTTCTTAGAGCGAAGGCGTAATTCGTTAAGTGAACTGAAGCTTTGTATTTTCTCGAAATGCTAACAATCTAAAGAAATTGCAGCCGCACATACTCCATACGTCCAATATTTTTTAACGTTATTTGCTTTAGTGTAATATCTGTGGTATAAAACATTCCTCTGTTAAAGCTTTATATACCAATGGCATTTTCCGTAAAGATAATTATGTTTGCGGAAGGCCTTGCCTCTGGATCACATAGATTTAACATCTGCCTATTATTATGTACTTCGTAAGGTCATTACGAGCTGCTGCACTCGTTGCTTAAATTCGACATATCGTACGGCTTTACGAACGTTTCGAAAGAACAAAGTCAAATGGTAATTAAAGAAAGAAGAGAGCAGAGAGAGAGAGAGAGAGAGAGCAGAGAGAAAAGCGCAGCCGACCTCGGTGTGCGCCTCGTACTGGAAGAACCTGGCGAAACCTTCGCTGAGCCAAAGGTAGTCCCACCGAAGGGGACTGACGAGGTTTCCGAACCACTGGTGGGCGACTTCGTGAGCAATGACGTTCCTTATGGACTGCTTGGAGAAGACGGACGAGGCGTTGCCCTCGTCGTAGAGCAGGTTCGCCTCGCGATACGTGATCAGGCCCCAGTTCTCCATCGCGCCGGAGCTGAAATCCGGCAGGGCGACCATGTCCAGCTTAGGCAGTTCGTAAGGTATGCCCAAGCGCTTCTCGAAGTACTCGAGGATCCCCGGGACGACCTTGAGCGAGTAGGGTAGATAGCGGGCCATGTCCGGACTCGACCAGACGCCGTACGTACGTCCGTTCGTTTGACGCATCATGTATTCAAAGTCGCTTACGACCAGGGCTACCAGGTAGGTCGACATGACCGGGGTTCGCTCGAACGTCCAGAGGCCGCTGTAACCCGTTATGGTGCCCATGAGGTAGCTCAATAAACTCTAAAAGCCTTTTAGCGCCTGGAAAAGTCGGAGTACTCACGTTGGCGTGCGTGACTTGAGGGCCGTATTACTAATGGCGTTGTAGTTGCTCGGCACGTCGACGCTTATGTCAAAGGTCGCTTTGAGGTCGGGCTCGTCGAAGCACGGGAAGAGTCTCCGGGCGCCTACGGGCTCCAGATGCGTCGCTGCCAGCCATCTGAATGCGAACGCGAATCGACGTCAGTCACGCTTTGCGCGGAAAGTACGCGCGTAGAAGGACTAAGACGTGATTACCTCGTTTGGCCGTTGATCGCGTAGGAGCTTCTGTAGAATCCCCTCATTTCCGTATTTAAGAATCCGGCATACGTGATGCTTATACCGATACTCGTGCCCTCCTTAATCAGGCCATCCAAGAAAATGTTGAGGAAATGGTACTTCTCGCTTCTCGTGACGTTCGACAGTGGGACCTTGTTCGCGGCTCGGTTACCCGGCTCCAACTGATAAACCTCCAATGTGCGGATGTCCATCTGTTCGGCGTGCAGGATGATTTTTCTCGTGCTCTTGACGACGTCGGCGAAGATCTCGACGGTCCCGTCGAACGTAAAGTTGCCTGGCGCGATGTACGGTCTGAGATGTATCTCGTAGGCATTGGGGAGGACATTGTCGGGCAATAGATAAGCCTCGGCGTTCTCGCTCGACTCGATCGATTCGATGATTACGGGGGCGTACTTGTTGAACCAATCGAGCTCGAAGTTCGCGACCTTAATGCTCTTCTCGATCGATGACTTTATCGTGCTCAGGTAAGTCTCGTTCCTCGCCAATAAGCTTTCGACCTTCTGTATTATAGTTCGCGACGGGTACCACTGCATCGGCTCGACGAGGAGGTTTTTCATTTTACTGGAATCGTTGTAGCTGAAGGAAACAAAAAAAAAGAAAAGAAAAGAAAAGAAAAGAAAAAGAAGAATAAAACATAAATAAATAAATAAGTAAATAAATAAATGAGTGATTGTATATCAAGATTCCATACTCTCTGCGAGCGATTCGTGCTTGAAGACGATTTTATAAAATTAGCTCCAGCATTACGCAAGACAATTGAGATACGAAATCGAGAGATTCGAGCGCAACGATTGAACTTAATGTATTTTAGTACACGAGTTAAGGAAAGAATGAAATAAAGCGAGGAAAATGAATTTACGTACTATTCGTAAATCTTGTCGTGGTACTTATCGACGAAATCAATAATGAATTCCGCTCCACGTTCGCTCTCTGTGTAGATGCCATTGAAGGTTTCGGATATATCCTGGCGACGAATGTGACTGTTTTGAAAGCCGCTCAATGCCATCAAGAGATATCTAAAAGGTGTGGGGGAGGGATAGGGGTGAGGAGGAGGAGCAGAAAAGAGAGAAAAGCCTGATCAAGCGGTCGTTCTTATTCATTTGTTGTTGTTGTTGTTGTTGTTGTTGTTGTTATTGTTATTACTAACTGTTCGAGTATCTGGGTGTTCCTGGAGCAGCCGAGTGCGCCTAATACGGTAACTCGTTCGGAGGCCAAGTTCGTATCCTTGTAATGGTCCCACAAGAAGCGCCAGTCCTCGATCGTCCCGTACTTTATCGCGTTGCAATACACGACGTACTTGTGATTTCTCGATATCCTAGCTCGCACGGCAATAAACATCTTTGTCAATACAAAAAGTCTTTTACAGCGGTTATTTATGTAAATGGTACAAGTCGCAACCGGTTTCTTTCATTCTCTTTGTTTTTTTTTTTTTTTTTTTTTTTTTTTTTTGTTGTTTTTCATAATACAACTGCAGCAGTCGCTTCAAGGTAAATAGATTGAAATGCCAAGGCATCGACTTACGGCTTCCCCTCGTCCCTCCAATCGGCAAAGACCTTTTGAGCTTTCGATAGACAGTCTGGGTTCTCGAGTCTGCAGGCTCTGATGTTGATCAGCTGTCGCAACAGAATAGTGAAGTCGTCGTCCTCCTTCCTGTCGTAGAAGCCTATCTTATCGTACACGTTGGCGTATATCGAGGTCACGTAGTCCTAGGAAAACAGGGCAAGGGGGGAGGGCGGATTATAAGAGAAAATAAACTAATGTCCCTGCGGAACGTTTGCTCACCTTGAAGGACTCGTAATGGGCAGTGGTGCTGAATTTCCGGGACAAATAGTCGAGGCCGGCAAAGGCCGCCTTGAACGGCAAGTAATTCGTTTCGTACTTGAGGTACTGCAGTGCACGAAAGGTAATGTCGTAGTCGAGTATTCCGGCTCTGGCCAGATTTAATAAATCGTCGACCAAAGCCGCCCGATTCAGATGATGGATCTTTTGGAAGTTCTTACTCGTCAAGGCCTTGATTATTCTCTCCCACGAATCCTTATCGTAATTCACCCGGTAGAAGCCTAGATAAGAGGATCGCCTTAAATACACGTACGTATGCGTAACGGCGATGTATATTACCGTATATGTATGTATGTTACCGACCTGCGGATCGCACGTTGATAATCATCCAGTCGTCCTGTCCATTTTTATTCGGTATCTCGGCATTCCTCTGTGAGAGCCAGTAAACTGGTTTTGTCGACTGGTCCGTCGCGCGGTCGGCTTGGCTCGACGTTGTCCAGGTTATTGGCACCCACCAGGTCGAGTCCGTAGGCACGCTGTTTGGACTTTGAAGTAAGAACCTCTGCTGGCTGAGCGTAATACGATTCGGTTTGATCGTCACGGTTACGTAGGGATAACCCGGTTGCTCCGTCCAAGTCTTCATGACCCTCGCCACGGATACGTTGAGTCGTGGGTCATGGGCCGCGTCGACGCTCATTTGCAGCGCCGCCCATAAATCATCGGGCGTTGCTGATTTATATTTTCTGTAAAAAATTTACAATAATTTACAGCCTTTTTTTTTTAGATCTTTTTTATTTTCGGCATTTTATTAAAAAGATCTTTAATTTACATCGATTTTTGAATGCCAAGCATTTCTTCAACTCTGCGCCGATTTCAAAGGGAAAAATTACCGAGGGGGTTTATTTTATTTTATTTTATTTTATTTTATTTTTTACTTGCGGAATTAGAACCAATTTGGGCGTACCTGTTCTTAAGATAACTACGTAAAGCAGCATTAAATACGTTAGATCCAAAGGTCTGCTCCATCATTCGTACGATACTCCCTCCTTTGGAATAAGTAATAACGCCGCCCATGGTTCCGATCTCCTCTCGAGTAACCGCGGGTCGCGTCATTGCCTTGGAGCTTTCTAGACTGTCCGTGTGTAGAGCAGTTTGGTGTTGAGCCACCACAAACTGTTCGTCCATCTTCCAGCCACTTTCTATCTATTATTTTACCAATACAATGTTTCAGTTTACGTGTATTGAAGAGAATTGGCTCGTTAATGGTGAATTGTAATCCAGAAAATTTTAATTCGTTTAAATAAATTCTCATTTTGAAATAACAAATTTCTAAGTATTACATTATTATGATTTTTCTTATGAATTCAAATACAAAATTAGCACGAGAAGTAGGAATTTTTAATAATTCAATATAATAAAGTTCTCGTGGGCATACGTGAATGTTCAAAGTTTTATTGGCATTTAAAAAAGAATGGAAAATTTGTATAAACAGTGGCGTTAAAGGTTAGCAAAAATCATGAATGCAACGTGCATTTTCCACGAGTATATATTTACAGGAGGATATCCTTCGGCAAATAAATATTTAATCGCTTGTATAATTAAGCCTTTGTTCCGACAAAGTGCATAATAAATCGAATGGGTTATCCTTCCTTACTGCACGTAAGTAAGCGAAGAAAAAAAAAACAAAGGATCGGTGTAGGTAAAAGTGGGTAGGATTTCGATTAGTCGACTGAGGGAAGGGTGGAATAAAATAATTATTAATAAGTAGAGTTGGTAATAATAGCGGGGATAGCGAAGGGATTTAGGATTTTAAAGTGGAAAAGAAGAAAAATACTTGGATAAAAGGACGTTTGGAGTAACATTAAGTCGCTAACAAGTGTAAATATGCCTGGTAATGCAAGGTAAATGGCAATTACAAGGAGTATGTAGAAGAAGAAGAAAAAGAAGAAGAAGAAGAAGAAGAAGAAGAAGAAGAAGAAGAAGGCGCTTTGGCTAGCGTGAGGGAGCCGTAGGAAATTAAAAATTGAGACTGGAGAAATTGAACAAGAAGCCTCGATAAAGTATCAATTCCCTTGGAGTGGACGGGAAAAAAGCATCGTGCCGAGGATAAAGGCGTGTACGTGTCTGGCAAGTCGAATGATATCGGGCGGCTCGCACCTTGTCCAGGGCCATGTACTGGTAGTACCTGGCAAAAGCCTCGCTCAGCCAGAGATAACTCCACCATTGGGGCGTGACAAGATTGCCGAACCACATGTGGGTGATCTCGTGGACGATGACCGCGGCGACGCTCTGCTTGGCGGAAGTCGGGCTCTCGAGCTCGTCGTAGAGGAGTGACGTCTCCCGGTACGTGATCAGGCCCCAGTTCTCCATGGCCCCGGCCGAGAAGTCCGGGATCGCGACCATGTCCATCTTGGGGAGCTGGTAGGGCTCGTTGAAGTGCTTGGCCAAGTAGGCGGTCGCAGCCTCGCCGATCTTGAAGCTGTATCGCGTCTGCTTGAGGGCGTTCGGTCGGGACCAGACTCGGAGACTCGAGTTCGTCTTCGTCAGGGGCGCAAAGTCCGAGATAACGAAGGCCACCAGGTACGTCGACATGGGCACGGACTCGCTAAAGATGCACCAGTCTCTGGAAGAACGTTATCAAGAGACGTCGAGGAGGCCGTTTACGTGATAAAAACGAATGGAAGCAATTGTAAAATATAATAAGGTAATTCCTATGGAAATAAAAAGGATCCGAATGTATATAATCATGTCGTTGTTGCGTAACGGTAAATTCGCCAAGATATACGCGAGATATCCGCTCTGTATCAGCAGCGATGTCGACTGATTTTAACAATTTAAAAGCCTTTGGGTAGAAAAAAAAAACAAAAATCACAGAGAGAGGGGGGGCGGTAGAAGAAGTACACTGCCCGTAGTATTAAATTGGGCGCGTAAACGCGATTAAATAACCGTTAGAAGTATTTGTGGCTGATTGGATCAGTCATAATAAACAGTCGCGGTCGTCTTTAAGACTATATATCGAATGTACGTGTTCCAGTTCCGTTATTATTATTATTATTATTATTCGAGTGTCATTGGCACGCTCCGAAGAACTGGATGGAAGATAAGAACATAGAGATAGAGAGAGAGAGAGAGAGAGAGAGAGAGAGATGGGGGGGGGGTAACGTACCCGACAATCGTAGAGTCCATATTGCTCAAGCAGCCGTAGTTCTTGGGCCGTAGGATGCTTATGTTGAATGTAGATTTCAAAGCCGGCTCGTCGAAGCACGGGAACGCGTGTCTTGCGTCGATGCTCTCGAACTGAGTGGCCGCCAACCATCTAAATTGAAATTCGAAGGGAATTTAAATCGAGCGCTAAAGTATGGACGTGCGCAGCCTCCGGGGCGGGCTGCTTCCTCTCATTCGGGACTCTTTCTTACCTCTCCTCGCCCCGCTCGTTTATGTACGAGCTTTTATAAAATCCGACCATGTCGTTTCTCAGCGTGCCGTTGAAATTTAATTGAATACTTATAGTATCCGAGGGCTTCATGCGCTCTTCCAAAAGGATGCTGAATTTCTCGGTCGTTTCGTTGTAGCTCGTCGCCGCGATCTTAAATGCCCTCGCGTTCTGGGCATTGCTTACCGACGTTACGTAAGCCGTCAGGTTCCCTCGGTGGAGTACGATCTTTTTGCTCTCCTCGAGGACGCGGAGGTTTATTTTGACGGAGCCCTTGAACGCAAAGCCGGAGAAATCGATCTCCGTGTACTTTATGTCGTACGCTGTCGGTACGACGTTCCTTTCCAGCCGGTACTCGTTATCCAACTTCAAGTCTACGTCGATTCTTCCCGAGTTACTATCGCTAGTCTCCGTCGAGTCATCCGTGATACTGAACGACGACGATTCGACGAGTGTCACCACTAGGACCAATGCCAAAAGCTTCTTCAAGGCGCCCGACATTTTCGACTCTATCGATAAATTGCAGATAATTATGAGTGACAAGATTAGGCTATTATTCCTTCTTCTCCACCTCCTCTTCCTCCTCCTCCTCCTCCTCCTACTCACTCTACTCCTTATACATACGAATACCCCTTCCCTTTCCTCATTACCTCCATAATAATTTACCATGACTAAGTCTAATCTTTTAAATAATTACTGCACTTTCAGAAGTAAACAGCATCACTGTTCCTTCCTTAATGTCTTAATAATAATATTAATAATTATAATGATAATGTTATGGATAGCCATTTAATTCGAATGACTTTATGGGGTCATTGACTTTTCGGGCATTGAACCGCGTACCGAACTTCGGCATTCTGTCTTCCGCATGACGATATAGAAAAATTCGTAAAAACGAAATAATTCCCTACCATATGTAAATAATTGTACGTCAATGTTAACCGTACGTATTATATATATATATATAGTGAAATTGTTATTTCTTTTCCGAAGGCCTCTAACGATTGTTCAATTCCTCGGAGCTGCTATAAAAAATGCCGATTTTCTCTTTTTAATTTAAGGTGTCATTGAATCACCCATTAAAGCGAAATAATAAAGTTTCTTTTGGCAATATAATACTTGAGCCGTAGGAAAATTAAAAAAATTTACAATTAACAGAATGTGCATTAATTATGTTATCGGGAATTGAAAAACAAAATTAAAATTATCGTCTTACTATTATTTCGTTTCGAGAATTGGGAAGCGAATTCTGTCTCTTAATTTTATTATTACATTTTCGATTCTTATTAAATAATTGAGACTTGGAGTTGCTGTAAACAAAGTCGTGTTAAAATTCAAATTTTATTATAAATATATAATTGAGCTCTTTTTCGGTTAAATTAATAAAATTAGGGAGAACGGTGGACGACGCAAATAATAATCAATTTATCTCATGGATTTTTAAATAAAATCGATCGTCGGTGAGTAATTTCTAAATAAATAATTCAAGAAAGCACTAATAGCATAAAGCAATATTTCTTATTCATATCGAATGTTAGGCGTTAAAAGAACAGTTAAAATATATTAAAATAAAAAATGAGATCATTTGAAGTGAAAAGAACGGTTTCTTTCTTCAATGTTTGTTTTCGTTTCTTTTTCTTTTTTCATTTATTATAATTCAAACTCGAGTTCAATGGACGTATTTAGAAATCATTCGATAGCCCTGCTAAATTATTCGGTTAAAATACTAGTTTTTCCATTTAACGCGGATATATATATCTTTGTGTGTACGTGTGCGTAGATAGATACTTGTATACGTATAGACGTACGTATGTAACAAAGGAAGAAAAAAAAAATAGTGTTACCGATTGAATTATACAATTTTCGCTATTTTATTGAGGGTTAAGGAATTAAGCTTCCGCCCCCTTTTCCCTTTATTCGTACATAATATTTCTTGGCTTCCGCGTTTTCTGTCACAAAGACTGCACGACTAATTTTGTAAAAGCACTTGAGGATAATCGCGCATACATAAGACCTACAAGGCTATTATAAAATTTTAATTGCACGTGGCAGAATATACATTAATGAAAATTAAATAAAGAGCGTTGGGGTCGAGTAGGCGGACTAATGGTTCCACAATGTCGTGAATATACGAAAGATCCTCGGCTTTATAATACTCGGTGAACGGCTTCGGACACGTTATTGTTTTCGTATTAGCAGGAGCATGGCAACGGGGAAGGCTCGATTTGAATATAAATCGGAATCCTCGATTGGGATATAAAGTTTTTCGCGACGGTGAGGGGTTAAGGGAATGGGAGCTAACCCGAGATCGTCTGTATGGATAAAAAGGGAAGGCTCACCGTTGCGAATCGCAGCAATGGAAATCTCCGATGTAATAAGGCAATCTCATGAGCGTCTGTGTTGCGGATTCCGGGATGACCAGGAAAGCCGAGAGGGATCGTCCCGGAGCGTCCAACGGTCTTCTTCTTCCCTTGGCGAATGAGCTCGAGAGTCTGCCTCGGCTCCGAACGCTCCCTAAGAGGTCATTCGAGTCGAGCGCCGTTTTCTTTCACAGGCACGCACACAGAGATGGCCAGACGCAATTGGCCGCTCGCGAGTACAGGTGCTTACCGCCACCGCCGCTCGGCATTTATCGCCGCGAAACCCGCCTCCCGAGGCTCGCCTCTATCTTCCTCCGAGCCTCGAGCATGGCCATTCGCATCGTACACACCTATACGTATGCGGTGACCTCCTCCTCCTCCTCCTCCTCCTCCTCCACCTCGACGACCGATTCTCCGAGGCCCTTACCGTTCCGAGGGATCCGGACGACAGCTCCGGGACTGGACCGACTGGGTACTCGCTCTCCCTCCCCCACCGAGCCAGACCCGCAAACCATGGATCGCGACAATTCATAATAATGGGCTCTTTCGTTTGACATTTACAACTCCAGTCCAGGAAGCCCGGCACTTGTAATTCCAATAATTCCAATCTCGTTAATAAATTACATTATTATAACTCCTCGCTACGCTACTCAATGTTGCTCGAATCCAATTAAAATATTAATCATACATTTTACTTGACTAATGCCACTCGTTCGTTTATTATTCAGCAGCCACGTGGTCCTTCCTTCCTCCTAGCGTATCTAGCATTTCTTCCCCCTTCGACGCATACCTACATGCACACAAGTAATACATACAAGTAATGCACGACGTTAAATTATTAATAATTTAACAAACTCTTCGCGCCAGCAGGGATTTTCAATTCGCAACGAGCGCAACGAGATTTTCTTCCCATTATCCCCCTCCCCCACCCTCGCCGCCACTACCGTCACAACCACCATCACCATCACCACCACCACAACCACAACCACCACCTCTGTCACTCCCGCAAATTCATTATAATGTCCATTAAATGACAATATAAATCATTTATAAATTAAAAAGAAAATTGCTTGTAAATAATTTTATACCGGATTTTATCGTGTCTGAAAAATACTAAAACTATACGCTATAGGAATATCGTTTTCTCAGCCAGAAAAGTTTGATAACAAAATTTTATATTTCGTGTACTACTAAGTATAGAAAAACTATTTGCATTATAAAACGTGATTTAAAATTTCATTGCCTTTGATTCACGGTTTATCAAAAGCAATCTCGAATCAAGTAAATATTTCACAGCGCTTTTAAATATTCGAGGCTTGAAAATTTATATCATTTAAATAGTGACTGGGAATGCTAGTTACAAAAATCATTCGATTTTAATATAAAAATAATGCCTGCGACAGACGCTTAATTGGAAAACTTTTATGAAAATCTTTTATAATCTCTTGTCCCTTTCCTTCGTTTACCATTCGCACTCTTTTTTCATTTTATTTTATTTTATTTTATTTCATTTTATTTTTCTTCTCGTTTATTCCTTCTCTTATTTGTCAATTAAAATTGAAAAGTCTATTTGATTTATGCGCGTAACTTTACGTGTACATATTATTTTAATAGACGCACTCAATGCTCCAAGAGTCTTCCATATAAATGCCTTCGCTCGACAGATAAAACGAAACAGGTTTAGCCCTCGACCGAAAGAATTCATGTATTTAGTTTGTATCTCATTCAATAAATGCCCGTAAAGATTTTTACTCTTATACAGCACGAGTCCGATGAAGGAAATTAAAATTCGCTACCGTTATGCGAACCGATGATATCTCCCCGACATTTAGATCTATCGTATCAATTAATTTTTTACGCGAGCCGACTTTGTTATATTTAATTAAAAAAAAAAAAAAAAAAAAAAAAAAATTTCTCCCTAATGTAAAACCGTTAACAACATCGCAATTCGTAAAGTCAAGCGAACAATATTATTATACCGTTAATTATTTACGTTAAAATAATTAAATATATTTAGCTTAGACTCTCAATTTCTCATAAAAGAGATTTTTAACACATTTTATTACATTCTAGGATTACATTCTTTTGATTTTAATATCATTAGCTTCGTAATAAATATCAATTATATCGCAATTTTTTTCTTATACTAATGTCTACACGATATTCAACTCCCATCCCATTCTATATAAATCTAAATGCAGAATAATTATCTTAATATTTATAATTACTTTATATGTAATTAATAAGATTATAATTATTTCACGATTATAGGTATTTATGATGAAACAGAGCTCTAATTAGCAAAGATTTATTAATAATAATTATCTTCAATTGAATGGCATTTCATACGTAAAATGTGAAGCGATTAAAAAGTAAAGGTAAATTAAATTTTCAACTAAATTATTAATTCTTTCATGTTTTCAAATGCACTTGACTATTTATTGCTTAATAGCTTTTCTCTCGATAAATTGTTTTTTTTTTTTTTTTTATTTACTATTTTTTATGGCACTCGTATCTAGTCTAATGAGTTTGAACTAATATTCGGAGGCAATTCTACAATTGTAGTATATAAATTTTGCATATAAATATACTGTGTAATCAATAGACAGTGGGAAAGAAATCGGAAACCTTGACATATTCATTTGCTTTCAACGTTGAAAGTCACAATGCATTCAAGGAAATATTGAGTAACATAACACTTCATGTTCTAACATCTTACTTAAATTGCCCTATTAAGTATTAAAATTTCACCTGTTTATCGTTGATATTCGTAAGTAGTATTCAAATCATATTAAAAGTGTAATAAGATATTATTAGTATAAACTCAGCTGTTCTCGACTATATATTAAAATGAAATAATTGCACAATTATTATTGTATGTTAAATTTACAAAGTAACGAGTATACTTTAAATTTACATAGCAAGAAGTAATTAGCCACGTTTTATTGGTGCTTCATTATATTCTAAAAAAATTTCATATATATTTATATTAACATACATAAATCAGTGCATGTGTTTTAAATTATTTAAAAGACTAATAATTTGTTCTGCCTCTTATAAAACTAAATCAGAAAAGTAACTTAATTTTTATTTTTGACTGCATTCAAAACGTTTTCGATAAAAGGCTTTTAATAATAGCATGTGATAGATAAAAATTTGTATGCATTATCATTGAAAATGTCAAAATGAAACAACTGAAAATTCATGAATTTACTCTTTTACTTACCTGAGCATTATAACGCTCATTGTAATATTTTATAATTTAAGGCAACGCTATGTGTACAAGTTTTTCCGATTCATATTTGTACAATCTAACTTTCTACATTAGAGATTTGTCATAATAATAAGAAGTGGCATTCATTAAAGCATAAGCTCTACTCATAGATAATAAAATAAGCTAAGAAGAATATTGCCTTTTTCGAAATAATTATAATAATACCCGAATCTCATGACTAAATGAAAGAATTATTTATAATTTAAATATTCCTAATACATTAATAAATTAGATATTTTTCCTATAATCGGTTATTGTTTGGATTTTTAACACAATTTAGTCCTTAGTAGTTACAACATATTAGTGAAACATGCTTCATTAATAGTTATAAGAAATATTGTTTAAAAAATAATTAATCGTAACGCGTATATATTTCAATTTAGGCGATATTTTCTGCGCTACAATACTTTTTATCAATTAATTAAAAAGACGCATAAACGTATCTTAATCGCCGAATGAGTTATATTTATTCATTGCTGTAAGATTAATAATGTATTAAATATTTTTATTAAGTACTCTATTATGCATAATGTGTAAACTACATATACCTTATAAATTTATCAATTATTAATCGTTTAGAACTTTTCATGTCAGTAAGGCAAGATTAATTAGTACAATTATGATAATTAAATAATTTAAATAAATATATTTATAATTTGATCCTTTAAATGGTACATTGTTTTTCAATAACTTTGTTGTTAATATATACTCTTCTATTGACTATTGATATGCGATACTTTATAAATCATAGAATCATAGGATAAAAGCATTTTATAAGTTTTATTTAAATGAATGAATTTATTTTTGAAAATACACATTCTGTGGTAAATTAGCTTAGTAAAAACAATAGACACAATAGACAAGTTTAAATCAATATTATCACATTAAAATTTACGTCTTGATTGAAAAAGCTTTTCTGCAAATAATTTCTTTGCGATTTTTCTTACTTTCTTATATTTCATTATCAGCGATTACCACGGCTTCATGGAATCTTATAATCGCAATCAATAGATTAAATAAATCTAATCTTTTTAATTATATCTTATGTAATGTATTTCAATTGCATAATTAACGGAACGCCTTCCTCTTACAAGAATGCAAGGAAGCGATAATTTCTCCATTTCTTATAAAAAGAAAAAATATAAGAACATGTAGCTACGAGTTGAATATATTGACATACAGAATGACTATACAGAATATATTATGCTTTTAAATATTAATCAGCTATTGTTAAACGAGTAAAGTTTGTTGGTCTAAATCAATTTTACAGTTTATATTTTTATTGAACATAATTTACAAATAACAACAGCAATTTAAAATTCTATTATCAATAATTTTTATCTAACAATAATTTTAACATTGTTTTAATCATTAAAGAAATTAATTGTTAGAGCTTATAAAATACAGAAAAATAAGGCCTTATGTTGATTGTACAAAGTGATTGGCCGAAGTTACAATTATTATCGATTTTAAATTTATAAAAATATATATGTTATTATACAGTGATTTAGAAAAATTTGGATATAAAACTTTATACGTCTTTACATCTTCGTCCAATATTTATTTACATGTACGACCGTCGGATTCATTTATATTCACGTCTAATCAATAGCATTGTTGTACACTACGCTGTAAATAAAATTATGCATTCTTTTATAAGTACGGAAGAAAAAAAAAATTATCGAATTCTTTCCTCGAGTTATAAAATATAGGCTATTACTATTATATTGATTATTCTTTATTATAAAAATACTTTCTTAATTCAAGACGAATAATAACAGTCAATTTAAGTATTTTTCAATATCTGAAGTGGCGCTGTATAATAAACTGTTTTTAGTGTAGGCATATCTATTATAATTTTATAGCACAGTTTCGGCTTTAGTATATGAATAGAAAGAGTAAAGGAAATGAACTACAGTTCAGCCTTCGCGCTAAAAATTGTAGGGATCTTGCAGTCTATGCGAAGATAACCATAACATAATAGAGATTGCTCATTTTTTAAAACCATAGACACGTACACATGCATGTACGCTATATATATATATATGTGTGTGTGAGTAATAACTTTTGATTATATTATTTAATATTCGCTCAATGTGTTAATCGCGTATCGTTTGAAAGCATGAGTTTAAGAAAGTATAAACGAAGCTAAAGTATAAATAATTTGAAGTGTGTCTGGTCGCTCTACAGAAAAATAATTCGAGCAACATATATATATATCAATGAATTATTTCGGCTGTTTGGAAATAAAGGGAAGTGTTTCATAAGGTGCTCGATAAGAGGAACTCTTTCAAAGACTAGACTCTTTTAAATATAAGAGTATAACTACGCGTCCGTATGACGAGATTCTTCGAACTTCAATCTTCTTGATTAACTTTTCAAATTTTTATTATGCTGGGAGGAGTAAAAATCACCAATGACTTGGTAAATCTCTTTGAAGCCGTACTTTTCCAAAATATTTTCGCATCGCTCGTACCAAACGACCACATTATCGTATCTTCTAATATCGAACGTAAATCCCTGGAAAGCATAAAAATTATTATTCATGCCCAATTAGTATCTCATCTTAGATATTATTTATTAAATCCAAGCGCACTTTAGAAATAATGTCCGCTTAAATTTTAACATTCTAATAGTTATATTTATTTCATGAGATTTATTACAATATTATACTTTATGAATAGTTTGTAAGAAACCATCGATGCACGCGCTCGAATATTAATAATTGATACTTTAAGCAATATAAATATAAATCGAGTATATATTTATAACTTTTATTAAATTTATTAAAGAATATTTTTATTAAACAATAATCTCTCGAGTAAACAATATTATGATAATTATCATTAATGCTAAACGCGATTAACTCATTTTCACTAATCTAAATTGAATATAAAATATTGATGAGAAAAGAATTCATTTATCTGTATAATTAATAAATAAAAGCATTATAAGCGATGCCAATAGTCACTAATATCAATACCCTGGCTGTTGATACGCTACATCCGATAGCGAAATCGGCTATAGTCATTTCGTCGCCAGCAACAAATTCGCTGTCTTGAAGATATCCGTCCAGAAGTTCAAAAGCTTTTTCTATTGCCGACAACGATTGCTCAGAAGGCGCATCAATCATACCAAAAAGGACTGGAATCTGTTAATTATATTATTAGACTCTTTTTACATTAATTTTACGCTAATTACATCAATTTCAAATGTAATTTAGATATTACATTTTCCTTAAAAATGCATTTTTTTTTTTTTTTATATTAATATTCATAATTTTATACTTTGTTTTATTTATATTGCGAATTTCAAAAATATATAAAGTTTTTCATAATGGTAAATCAGATCATTTAGAAAAAATATATATTTTTGCGCCATTCTTATACAATACTAAATAAATTAATACACCCAATAATTAATAATTTTTTAATAATTTGTAAATAAGATACTTGGAATAAAATTAATTCAAATTATTTGTAAATTAAATTAAATAAAAGAATGGATGGATTAAAAAATCTAAAATGATATTGATATAAAGAGACGAAGAGATTTCATTATAATATTGATATATTTATAAATAATATTTGCTAAGTGCGTGTATCTAATACGGAATTGAACATTATAAATCAATTTTGTTACGAGATTGCACATCAATTAATTAGTAATATTATTTAAATATTAATTATAATGAAAATACACAATATTAGCATATAAAGATATTTTAATTATACCTTAACTATAAATGATTATAAAAAATATAATTTCAGAAGAATAACTTTGTAATAAATTTGTAAAATTTTTTAAGATAGATTGAAATCACTTGAGCTTTATCGTTTACGATAAATGTGATAAAACTTATGCAGGAGGAATAGGAGCCGCGGTTATCATTTAATAGCAGTGAGACAATAGTCAATAGCTCCAGGCTCGTGTAATATAGTACTACACATACTTCTGTCTACTCGTAAATTACAAAGGACAAAGGACGATGTAATTTCATAGATTTGTAACGTAAAATTTCCTAAGAGCGTAGTCTGTAAAATCTTGCATGGAGAGTTCAAGGAATTATGCGAAAGGTTCCGTATGAAATGCTGGGTCGTTTAAAAATTAGTCTGAATGTTTTTGAAGTTTAATTTCGCGTTACTTGCTACTATTTCGTAAATCTGAGTTAATTATTAAGAATCGTTACGTTATGTCTATAAGGATATTCTGTATGTTTGTCTGGATGAGTGACGGAAGCTGCAGAATAAATGTGGAAAACAAAACTGGCCATTAGTAACAGCGAGTTAATTTGAAATTGTTCCAACAATGGTATTCGCCATTGCAGTGAGAAAACAAACTCACGTAGATTTCGCGAACAAGCTTCAACCTCATCAACAAGAAGCGGATATCCTTGAAACCTAATGAAAATTGAAGTGCCCATATTAACTTAAGTATCCGTTAGTACAATATAATGCAGGACAACTGCGTTCCACCACAATCCAAACAATAATGTAATCAATAATACAAAAGACCTTTCTCGTTAGAAAAATACGTTAGAATACGTTAGAAAAATGGATTTTTTAATAATATCGATCTTACAAAGAACAGGACTATATCGATCACGACTATAAGAAGCGTTCGTTCGTCTTATATATTGATTATTACACGTTATACTATATTCGCGTAGTATCGCGATACATTATACGCGCGTTAAGCCATAAAGTTTTATTAACTTAATATAAAAACTTAATACTCTTTCCCAGCGGTTGTGAAATAAAAACTGAGTAAGTGACAGATAATTAACGTACTCTTTTTAGCTGTAAATAATTTTAGGTTTTAAGTGGAAAAGTACTCACGTAACAGTCGATGATACTATCTAAAAGGGTACCAATGTCAAAATACAGTCGGCTCTCGACCAATGCTCGCCTCATCGGGTCTCTCGGATAAAGCTCGTCGTTCTTAGCATATTTCATAACAAAATATATCATAATAACTCGACTAGAATAAAGAAAAGAGGACTTTTTCATTAGGACGATCGAGCTCGCGTACTCTGCTTTATTTATTGTTGTACGTGTACCTTTCCCACAAGATAAAGCCGTTATCGTCTATGGTCGGAATCGTATGCTGAGGGTTCATCTATGAAATAAAAGGATTTTACAGCGTCTCCCGTAAACCTTGATAAGAGCTTTTCTCAATTTTTACAGACTTTTATTACTTAAGCCAATATGAATTTTACTATATAATCAGATAAATGTCGTGCAACGTCTACGCGCATCCGATCAAGTTAATGACGAAATTACGAGTCATGCTAGGGAGTCGTAAAATATTGATGTCCCGCGTACCTTGAGAAATTCAGCTTTCAGCTGATCCCCTTTGAAAAGATTGACCTGCTTGAGATTCAAGTGAATGCCAAGGTACTTGGACAACATCATGACGGATCTGCAGGGGCTGCTTAGCGGGAAATAGTAGAGGTCGATCGTCATTTCGGCGTATGTTTATGTTTATTCCTTCTCGAAGACCAAATATTCCTTCTCAAGGGGCAAATATTCCTCCTCGAGCTCGTAAACAAATTAAATCTACGTTTTCTATTTGCAGATTCAGCGAGCCTTGCTGAAAAATAACATTAACGGACAAAAGTACGAGTCTGAAGGATCAATTCAGCTAAGCTAACAATGAATTTATAAAAAATTGTAACTGCTTTCCCATTAGAGCCTCGTAATAATTGAAAATCCTTCCCTTAAGACATTTACGAGTTAAGGCAACAACGTCCGACTGTCGGGATGCCTTCCATTGACTAGCTCGCGCGCTCCGGTAGCCATGGATACGCCAGCGTAAACAACAATCGCAGCTACTGTCCCTCTGACGCGATTGTTTATAAATTGGCCACATTCGATTACTTTTCTCATTCTACAGAATGAGAGAGTGCAAGAGAGAGACTTGTGCTCTTAACGAACGAGAAGCTTTTACACTCTTGGACTACAGGACCTTAGATCCGATATGTTATTGTACAGAAGAGAGAGAGAGAGAGAGAGAGAGAGAGAGAGAGAGAGAGAGAGAGAGAGAGAGAGAGAGAGAGAGAGAGAGAGAGAGAGAGAGAGAGTGAGGGGAGATGGGGGCTTGTGCGGGTACGTGCAGTCAGGACTTGTAAGAGTTCTTCGAAAGGGTTCGGGTACTAAAGACCGAGACAAAGGACGTGAAGTTGCCATCCCCTTTAAGGCGGGAGAGGCGAGGTGAGTCTCGAAGACAAAAATCGACCCTTTCGTGAGGAGGGAAATTGTGATCGGCAAGCGAACAAAGCTCGGATGCGTCAGCCAGTCCTTTCAAGACCACCAGACGATTACAAGTATCGACCTCTTCTTCGACGAGCCGAGCGTACCTTACCTTTGACCCAGCACGTCAATTGAAATATTTAAAATTTTTCAAAATTTACTCATACCACTCGCGAGTATAATATTTAATTTCATCGTAATAGCGGATGGTCAGCAATTGAAAAATTTATAATAGATTTTATAACTCCATTTTGTATCTTATAAATCGACAATGCGTTAACTAATTATATTATTTTTAACTTTTTGTCTTTGCAGTCTGTAGTTGAAAATTTAATAAAGCACAGTTTTTTAATTGAATCTGACCCTTGCATAAATTATAATGCATTGAGTTATTTTAACTCGAATGAAATTTCTTTAAATAAATGCCAAAAATTCAAGCTTATCCGATTACAAAATGACTGACGGATAAAGAAAAGGCCGTCAATTTTTCAATCTAATTACTCTTAATCTAATAACTGATTGTCTTTTATTAATAACAAATTAAGTAATTACTTTGGTCGATTTAGCTGTGCTTCTTTGTTACCTCAGACATTGCTTGAGCAAAAAGTCAATCTCTGACACCTGGACTTACAGTCATGATCTATAGACAGGCGGAAGCTTTACAATTCGAAAGATAGACAGAGAGCAGTGACTTTTTATAAAAGTTTCGCCCGATACAAGCGTATTGTAATGAAAGGACTGCATTTGTAGCTACGCGCATATAGATATTTATTTATTGGCGCGTTGAAACATTTGCGCGTTTCCATTATTATTACCTGTACATACAACGGTAACTATATTTATTGTTTATAATACGTATAAAGAGAGGGAGATAGTAGAGAAATTCGACGCAAATTGCTAGTGTCCTTTTCTTCGATTTCATATAATGGCGTATTTAACAATTAAAATTATAAACCTCTGAATTAGTAGATGTAACTATATGTTGATTGTATTACTGTTTGTACTTTTATTTGAATGCGATTGATTATATTACAGAAAAATGAGGAAAACATAGGAACTTACAATTAATTATTCGTTATTTTTCCATTATATCTCTCCAGTTATATTTCATGCCTGCCATTGAAGCCTTCGAATCTTTTACCTTTGAAAATGTATTATATAATTGCATAGTCATATAATTTATATGCTATCAGAAGAGTTTAAATCACAATTACATCAATTAAAAAAAAAAAAAAATCATGAATTGTATGCCTATGTATTTAGAATATTAATATTTTACTTAATCTTTAAATGAATTGTAAATGCAGTTAAGTGTTGGATTACTCTTGTCTCCTTCCAGACATAATGTGTGTCTGGAACATTCCTAATGAATTTGCATGAAACGCATTTTGAATGTTCCAGGATACTTTATGCATTGCACCAATGAGCGACAAGCCTCCGTTGCCCTTAGAATATTTGTTTTTATTTAACTATGCGAGCAAGAGCAAAAAACTTTAGCATATGATCGATCGGAATCGGTATTCCAGCCATTTCGAATTCTACCAGTACGTAAGCCAAATATTCTCTTCAATTATAACATCAGTCGGATGAAATTCTTGGAATACAAACAACAGAACTTGGATTGTATCGATGGCTGCTCGTTCGGCCTCTTTGATCGTCGGCAATGATTCCACGACGATCGCATTATCGACGACTCCTTCACCTTTACCTAGAATAATAACTGTTAAAGTTCATTTGGAAATTATAAGTTCCGAACCATGGCTTTCCTTAAAATCATCCCAAGTTCCATCGACATACGTTAATTAAGAATTCTAAAACAATGAGAACAAATTTTTTTCATTCGCTAAATTAAAATGAAAAGGATTTTACGTTAACAAAGAAATGCCGAGGCAAATGTTGTCCGACGAGAAAAGGAATCTTGCTTGCACTGATTAACAAATTTATTGACAGAATCATCTCTTACAGTCCGCTCGAATAACGACAATAATAAGATTAACGAAAAAGCGAGGAAAGGTTAAAGATAATTTGTAAAAGGAGTCCCGGGAAACAGAATCTCCGAGGGGATTTATTTACATCGAGTGCATGCGAGTGCATTAAAAAAAAAAAAAGAAAAAAAAACAGTACGTAGAGGCCCGAGCCAGCGCGCGTTAATCGTCCTTTCGACCACAATAACATCAAGGGAAGTGACTTTCTTCCTAAGGGATAAAAATCTTAAGCCTTAAGATTTGCTAAAAGTAGAATAAAGAGAAACGTGGGTCAAGAAAAACCACATGTCCTCTCACCACATAGTCTCATCTCTTCCGGTTACTCGGTCGACAAATAATTATGAACTAACTCCATCTGCAACAAAAAAAAAAAACTCCTCTGTATCTGGCTGACTATTTATAAAAAGCCTGTCTCCCTTTGCCCGCCCGCCCCCTCCACCCACCCTAGGACAATCATAGCTTTTATTCGTCATTTTTTATACCTTTACTATCAAGCAGTGCACGAATCATGATACAAGCGAGAATTCAGACTCTTAGGAGCCATGCGATCATCGCCTTCACAATTTAAAGCAAAATAAAATTCAGTGGCTAAAAAATCTTTTAAAGTTCTCCTAAAACTTTACTGCGATATGCAATATTTTTTAATCTTCCGTATGTATACGCGTATGTAATAATATCTAGACTATTTATAGATATAATCGAGACAATTCAGCGACTTATATTACTTTCTTTTCCCATTCCGATCTTCTGTCAGAATTTATGAAGATTAAGAAACGCAGTACGAACAGCGTCATAATACAGGACAAATAAATTCCTTGCTGAATCACGTAAGCAAATTCATTTTTGTAATTTTTTTAACGATTTTATGGATAGTTATCGATTGATAAACTACAATTGTAAATATTTTTTCACGTAAATTATTATTTTCCATAAGCACAAATAACTTCTTACAATCCTGTACTTGTAAAAACTATACCTAAAAGTATTCATTTTTTCATTTTCAATTAAATAAAAATGAAAGTATTGTGTAGTAGAGAAATACATATTTACGAATAAATTTATATAGATGAAATAGATTTAATGCATAGATTTACAAAACAGTAATGAATGAATATGTAAAATATTTCTCCCTTTCAATTTTAATATTAATGTATATTAAAATTCTGTATTTACTCAATTTAATTATCTTTCCTTTTTTCTTTTTTTTTTTAAATCCATCGTTTATAAAACAAAACAAAAGCTTGTATTGTACCGAAAATAGCATGTATTATGTCTCTTGCTGCATATATAACATAACAATTAAATTTAGTATTTTAAAAAAATGTAAAATACCGTATCCTGTCATCTCTATTACATTTTATAAATGTTTGTATAAACGAGTAATTGGTAAATCGATACAACATGCTTCAATTTCAATAATTCACATATTTTTAACATGGAAATAGTTTATTTGAGAACATAATCATTTATTTATAACCCCATGCTTCAAAATTTATAACCACTATTTATCAAAAAACTAAAACTGCTTCGGTATCTTTTAATTATTAAAACTCTAATACTTCCAAATAATAATTCAAAAAATATATAATCTTATGCATTAGATTTAAAATTTCTCGATTCTTATATTTAAGTAACTTTTCATCTATCGACTCCATTTTTTTCTTATTCAGGTTTGTTTAAAATATAAAAAAGTCGAGGTAGTATTCAAAATTATCTTCTTTTCCATTCAAATAATATTAAATTTTGATAGTCTTAAATGTAAAAAAGATACTCGAGACAATACAATTATAATAACAATAATAATAATATTAATAATAATAATAAGATTAAAATTTCAATTGAAGATTCTTGAAATTTGGCATTTAACATTCGAAATGAAATTGTATTATTAAGTTTAATGAAATAATTGTAATGATATTGCAGAATGCACTAAATAATTTCAATATGTTTATATATGAGAACCTATGCATAAGAATTGCATATCAGTATGTGGATGTGTAGAAAAATTTATTTAACAAAAGAATTTTTAATTTTACTAATTTAATTGTTATTTTTATAGACGTTAAATTTAATTTTAAAATTGACAAATACCTATTTAAATGTCTTTTAATATGCTTATTACTAATTTGTAGCAAAATTAAGAGTCTTTAAAAATGTAAATCAAAATAATTATTAAAAGTGGCTATTATTAACATTTAATAGTCATTACTGCATAATTTAGTGCAGTTCCTATAGGAATAATGCATTAATAACCACTGAAATTAAAATAAAATGTAATTTATGTAAAATATAGTTTATGATCAAGTTTAACTGCAATTCAAACCTTTTAAAATCTAGCATTGAACAATAAATTTAAAAATATTTTAATTCAATAACATTCGCGTACGGTTAAAGTTATATTACAATTGATCAATATAAAAATATAAAATTTTCTTCACAATACAATATCACCTTCGTTCTCGTATATGTAATATACGTGCAAATACATTCTGCTATACCAATAAAGTGAAAAATATGTTTCGCGAAAGAAATTTTTTAGCATTTCTGAATATTTCCCTTTCCTTTTTAATAATAGTTAATGACAAGAGTTTTTTTCAAGCTAAAAAAAAATAAAGCAGCTTAGAAAATACGATAAGATACAAATATATCGCAGTCCAACGAGATTACAGATGATACTTGTGTAAAAACTACTTCATAAGTTTATATAGAAAAACTACTTTAAAAACGTGTAACTTTTTCGAACGTCCATTTCTGCTGGAAAATACGTATAAAATGTATGCTCACAATTAGAGGTAATAATTCATCATAGCTTTGTGAACGAGAGATAGCCGAACGTGTATAATCTTAAAAGTGAATAAAAATTGAAAGCAAATAAAATCAATAATACAATACTCAACGTATTTTACTTAAAATAATAATAAAGAGAGAGAGAGAGAGAGAGAAAGAGAGAGAGAAAGGTATGTAGGTACGGAAGAAAGTTCGAGTTTATTTAGATAATACTTGGGTAGATGTTGGTGTAGAATCAGAAAACTAAACTACATATCGATGATCAGTACTCCGAACCAACTTAAATTATATTTATTTCAAGAATAAAAGATAACCGAAACTTTCCGTTGAGTACAACTTTTTAAATTTTTATTTATAGATATTGTTATGTTTATCAAGAGTCGTAATGTACTATTTTATTTAAAAAGGTACAAAACTTTATCTTAGGTATCTCAGAATTCCTTGCCAACAAAAGAAATCCAACTCTGAGCGCTTGACATTTCATTCGATTGATATTGTGCTCTAAAAGTATAAATTAATAAATACAATGAAAGAATTATAAGGATTTTACAGCAGACGTTATTACATTAAATTTATATAAAAAAAAAAGAAAGAAAAAAAAAGAAATTAAAAACTGTCATTTCTTTAGTGAATATTTCAAAAGAACCTTCAATTGAGCTCCTGAATTTTTATGAATTTATATAGAACTCTTGTTATAGGAAGCAGTTATGAGCATTTTTATTTTTTTTTTTTTTTTCAGAGTTTCATAAGCACTGGATATTATTTATCTCGACACGCTGAAGTGAGGGGATGGGGGGGGGATATAGGGTATATTCTGATTAAAATCGTTTGCGTGTCTTCTGCACCAATTAATTGATTCTGAATTATTGGGAAGTATTGAGATTTTGTTGTAGTATGGTTATCAGCGATTCCTATAATCCGAATAAAGCAGTTCTTCAAATCACCTGTTAAGTATACTTTAATAATCAGTACTATTCGCGAGGTGGATTAATTTTAATTGATTATGCGATATCGCATTATATGTATACACTGAAGGCGATGAATTTAAAAATATTGAAAGGCTAACAAGTACGTGTTGCAAGTGATCGAGTTAAAAGCCTCGGCATAGCCGGACACGCCGATATGAAATTATAATAAGTGCAGTTGATTCTACGATCACTTGTCGTCGACATTTCCTTTACAGCGAATGGACTTGTAGGTGTGTATCGGCAACTTGCTCGGGATGAATCGGAGCGCGTGCCTCGAATCCGACCTCTAAAAGGGACCGCCGGGAGCTTCACCAGAAGCAACACCTTGCCCCCTTTCCCTTTAATATTTTCTCACCTGTATATCACGGCGAGGGCCGCATTTTCTTGTTGTTCCGGCTTTGCAACAAACCCTGGTTTTACGAAATGCCGATTACAAGACTCCTCGCTGTTGTTGCATTTCCTTCTAAGGAATCGAGTTTGCCCATGTGGCGCCACTGCTGTGCTTACTTAGCCAGAATAAAGATAAGGTTTTTTTTTTTTATGACCATGGAATTTACAAAATATTTTGTATCCGTAATATAAAAGCTGCTCATAGTTCTTCGAGTTAATCGAAGGAATTTCAGAGGTGATCCTTCGAAATGCAATGAGGGGAGACTAAACTAATTTCAATAATACCGAGGAGAAGTTGAATTTCACGAAAGTCAGCTTCCGAAAGAATGCCCTTAAGGTTTTTCAAAGTCGATTTTAAATTTTATATTAGCCGACTGGTGGGTGTAGATCTTCTTCATCCTCGAGTCGAGTCGAGTCGAGTCGATCCGAGCCGAAAGGTCCGCGTGAATCGCGTAACTCCATTAACCTCGCAACGCTCCTTACCCACCGCCCACCCCCACCCCCCATTCTCACATAAGCTATGATTTAAAAATGATAACGTTACCGAGTGGCTCCGCTGCCCGAAGGATTCTACTCCCCCGAGAGCTCCAGGCCCGGATACGACCGAGAGCGTATGGCTAATTAAAACTTTCCTGGCTATTTTCCTCCCAAGTACTAATCCCATTATTTATTTCCTCCACAGTCGGCGTCCGAAATAGTCCCTTATATACCCCCTTATAGACTAGCGAATCGACTTCGACAGCGGCTACATTAAATGCCTCTACCGACGCCTCTACGTTCTCATAAAGAAATATCAAGAGCAGGAGACGCATAATGCATGGGGAAAAAAAAAAAAATATTTTCATATTTATGTCAATTTATGATACGTAGCCCGACAATCTTATAATAACATGTTTTATTATCCGTAAACGGATCGTAAATTTTTTTTCATACCTACCTTTGATATATCGATTACCGCCGATATCAATCTTATTTCACGATTTATAATTAATAATAATATTAGGCTCTACAACGGTCATTACTCGATTCATTATATTTCCTATGCTCTTTTTCTTCTACAAGCTCCTCGAAATATTACCCTCCCTGCCGATAAATCTCTTCCTTACTCACATTACGTATTCCTTATTATTATTGTTGTTCTTATTATTATCGTGTCTCTCTAAGCAGATTGTTAATACTCAGATACTCAAGGGTCAATCTATTTGCATATTTTCTTTATCTTTAAGAGACCTTCACTTTTTCGGGATTTACGGTCATTTTTAATCAAAACTAAAAGTCTACGAGGAGAATAATCGCACTGCACGTGATCTACAGTTTTTTTTTTTTAACAATAAACTAAATTTGCAAGAGAAGATCTCGACGGGAAATATTATTCGGGAAACGGGAAAAATTATCTACGATATGGAAAATTCAAATATGTATGTACATGAGCCAATATATAAGCGACACTCGAATGGAAATGTACTCAGCCCTGCTTTTCTGTATTAGATCATTTGGATTTATAATTTCATTGAAAGTACATTTCACCGTGAAATTATTTACGACGCGTTAAGGCGTTTTCTTTTTTTTTAATTATTTAAATCGAAAGTTATATACCATTTTCCTAATACATTTTTATAAGCATTTAAGATACAATGACTTATACATTAAAGAGTATTATATATATATATATATATATATATATAATAGTAACAATAGTACAAAACAGTAATTATAGTATTTGAATTTTATTTGAAAATATTGATAGAGTAATATTCGTCAAAGCTAAATGATGTATATATAATATAAACTTCGTTTCGTATTCAGAAATTTGTATTTTTCTTGTCACGCAATTTTCAGAAACGTTGAAAGTTCCTACTTAAACTACGTAATTTTTTAACGATACGTATATATTTATATAAATATATACGTAGAATAAGAGTGATGTATAATTTATGTAGAATCTAATGTGATGATATAATAGAAGAATCAGTTTTGATCGCGATCAGAGAGCGACTGTTTACCAATAAGTACCAATTTTATTTCATAATACACTGGAATTTAATATATAATAAATTTCATCGTAACGATGTGCTAATGGCAAGCGCTTTAATTAAAATTAATCAAGCAACAAAGCAATTTGTAGAAATGCTTGAGTTTGGTTCGGTGAATTGCACAGTAGAAATATTCCCATATGTAAATCTGTGAAAATTCAGGCAATCACGAATTTGTAGAAAATTGTCTAGCAGCACAGCGCGATGATAAACTGGAACACGCAAGCTTCCCAGAAAATATCTCGGATAGAGGTCTTCTGTACTGCAATGTTCGGTTAAAATAATTTGATTCGACTGAAATAGAGTCTGCTAGTTCCCTAATTATTTTCTTTCTTCTTTTTTTTCTTTCATGCATTCAAATCCTGAAAAGGTTATAATTTTTCGATTTACGCTCATAGTGCTTGAATATTTAACAGCGTTTGTTTACACGCGCGCGCGGAATAACTCCGTTCCGTATCGAGCTCGCAAGATGCTACCGATAGTTTATAATTGTATAAAAGAAATTCTTTTCCATTTGAGCTCCACTGTCTTGAAAATATATTATTTTGAATAATTGGAAGCCTCGAAATGATAATTATCTCTAATGGATCTATGCACTACAACGTCGAAAATTCAATTATCGTAAAACTTTGCTGCACCAAATCGTTCACAATTACCCTAAAAATCATGAATTCTTATGATATATTATCTTACATATTAATAATAGATTCGACTTTCAAGTAATTTTATTTTTCAAAGGACATTTATAAAAAATATTGTGCTTGATAACAAGCTTGGAGGAACTTTATCGTGTGCTCTGCTTGCGCAAACTCAGAAGATCAATAAAAGGCTGTAACGCCAGCTCTTTTAGCCAAATATATATATATATATATATATATGAAATAACGTTATTCATTGTTTTATGACTTAATCATTATTTTTCGCATCTCTTCAAATTCAAAAGATAAAAATACGTAAACTTAGTATCAGCTTTTTCTTAGAATATAAATATTTCTCTTATCTTATGCTAATGACAAAAATTATGTGAAATTATTACTAATAAATGCTGTAACAAATAAATTATCATATCATTTGATGAAATTATTCAAATTCAAACAATTATGTACTGACCATAGTACTTAGAAGACAATTTTTGGATAACATCCAATCAACATAACTGTCGTCCTCGCACTCCAAAGCTTAATACTAGTTTAAGATTTTTAGTAACGTTCCTTTTATTATAAAATTCGCTGGTTATTTAAACCTACGGTTTTCCTATACTCTAAAAATAAAATATCGACTCATTATATCTTAAGTACATTCTCCTTTTATCCTGATGCATTCGTTCGTATTTCCCCGGAAGATGACCAAGCCAACGCATCTGCATACATATTTACGTTTATAAATGAACAGAAATTTTGATTAAAATTTTCATAATTAAAAAATAGATATATTTTTGTATAATAGAAAATAATAAATTGCTTTGATAAACTATTTCAAACTAACTTTCAGAAGAATCGCACTGGAATTTAATTAATTATTACATTATTATGAAATATCATGCCAAAAAGCATTCCTTTATAAAGATCGATCATTTATTTTATGAACGAATGTACTTCCGTTATTGAAACTCGTAGTATTCAATGTGATTCTCTGCAAATGCTTACGACTAGCCGAATATTTTAGTTAACTCGGATACTGTATTTTAACTGATTTACAATAACTTATTGTTTCTAAGATATATATAATAAGAATTCTCATGTACTCGGAGTAGTTTGGTGAAATTAGCGCAGTATATTCACACTGCGTCTTGAAGTTCGAGCGAATGGTAAGAGGGAAATGTAAAGGGGAAATGAAAAAGCAAAAGTAAGAAAAGTTAGTTGCAGGTGGCATTTCTCAGGTGATCGTCAGTTAAGGCAAGGCCACGTAAGAAAAGGAACCAGCAATAGAAAATCGACCGATAACCAAAGTACTCGATGTCGTAGTTGAAGTTATCGGTATCGATCCTCGGCGAATCAGAATCACGGAGTCAGAAATAAAAATTGCAAAATACCTGAAACGAATAGGCGGGAGAGAAAAAATGGATGAAGCCTGTGCGAATATGGCTGTCGAGGAAATTCATTTGCATTACAGTCAAGACAGCAACGAACTCCACTATGACGCTGTATTAGAGGAACGAGAAAGAGCAAGAGAGGGAGGCCGAAGGGCGAGAATGAAAAGGAAATACTCAGAAACGAATCTGCTAATAACTTCCCTTTAATATATACGTTTATTGAATATTATAATTCCAGGTACGCCATGAAATAATTTTCATGATTGAAAATTTTTCATTAATAACAAACGTATAGGAGGGGGGAGGGGAGGTTAAGCATAACATTAATGATCAGCATCAAAATCGAGGTAATAGTGAATTATCATTTTGCAATAGACATGAGGATCGATATATTTTACGAAACTAAAGATAATGGAATTAAACATAAATGTGCCTCTAAACAAATTGTTATGAAATTACGATTGACCGATAAAGCTATCTCTGTTATCATAATGGCTTTCGGATATAAAAAGTCAATCTAGTTTCATTATAATATATTAAAAAGTGAAGTATTTATAAAGGCCGAGAGAATCGATTTATTGAATAATTCCGTAATAATTTGGACGGAAATTCTGTTTTTACGTTCACTTCCCAACTGTTTCGACTTCACTGATTTGTATGCTATTCCGTAAATTGATTAGTTTTAAGAATAACGGTTTGTAAAATAACGGTTATTAAAACATTGACGCGTCGATACAATCTGCATTCGCTATTAACGTATAGGAATAGGGGCATTTTCAAACGAAGCCAATCAGATTTGTAAAGGGAGGGACTTTAATTATTCATCAGCGAGTCTTTTGAGGAATAAAAAAAGGAAGCGACAAGAGGGAGCCTTAAATTAAATGAGGAAATGATAAATTTCTTTATGCTTCCCGCTAATAATAAACCAACGGAATTCGCCGACGGAACACATTTATAGGGAATAATAATGGCTTGGAAATAAAATGAAAAGAAAAGAAAACAAAAGAAAAATACTTGCTTATTTTTTTGCTTTAGGAAATAAATACTAACGTATTTTATTCGGCAAATTGTCATTAGGATGTCTTACACTCGCTTCAAGTTTTTTACACAAAACAGAAAGGTATATATATATATATATATATACCTTTCTGTTTTGTGTAAAAAACTTGAAGCATATATATATATATATATATATATATATATATATATATATGTATATATGTATGCATGCCATTGGTGCTACAAGAGTACCGTTTGACAAGATTTTGTAAATACGAGGACGCTCGAGAGAGGTTGGGATGAGGGAAGGATACAAAGTTAGTTTGTAAAATGCATAAAAGTAGCGGGAAACGGGTACGTAGGAGGGTGGGTAGTAAATCTAGCCTTGTAATCTCGGCAAGTCGCGAAGGCGAGTCAGTAGTAGTAATGTAGCGATTGCGGGGTAGGTAGGTAGGTAGGTAGGTAGGAGGTTGGAACGTTGGGCGAAGGAGCAGGAGCAGGAGCAGGAGGAGGAGGAGGAGGAGGAGGAGGAGGAGTGCCGAAGGAGAGAATATCGAGAGGTTGCTGGAAGCTGTAACCAATCGGAGCCCCTTAACGCCCGTTATTTCGGGATTCAGCGATGCGCGAGAAAGCGAATGACGATTAAACAACCGGGGGTTGATAAACAGAGAGGACGAAAGTGAAAGGGAGCGCGGGTCGGGGATAGCAGGAAGGAGTAAAGGGGCGCTCGCGGTGCGGGGACGGGATGGGTAGCGAGGGCCGACGAGGTCGGCGGAGAGGCCGGGTGGCTGGGAGGTGATGGGGGGTGGGGGCGCACGACGAGGTAAGGGTGGGAAATGTAGAAGCTTTGGCGCCGGGGTGCGCGCAGGTCAGTTCTTCGTCGGCTCTCCTCGTAGGAGAACCTAACCGCGTGAGCTCCTCTTCGCTGAGGGGGGTATAAACGATATCTTCGGAGCCCGAAACCCGTGGAGGCGGCGGCGCTTAATAACCTCGGCTCGCGTGTACCCGAGCACCGGAGCTGGATAATGAATTTTCCAAGTAACGCGTAAACCGCCACGTCGTGGGAGTCCGAGTTACGCAGCAGCTCCCGGATACGGAAGGAAGGAAGGAAGGAAGGAAGGAAGGAAGGTAGGGACGCCGGCTCGAGGGACAGTCGAGAAATCGGAGACAGAGCGAGACAGAGCAAATCCGAGATTGAGGGAGCTCTTGACCGCGGAGATATTTTCGCCCGTAGGTAGAGCGAATTCATGTAGACGCAAGCAGTTTGCGCATCGAAGGCGTGGCGAACGGTTTCGCTCGGTCTTATCCAAGAGCTTATCATCGCTCTTATCGCCTTATTCGTAAGGAGCGCGGTCTCGGGATCGAATTACACGCGGCCGCGAGCCAAGGAGCCCCGGCGCTCCGAACCTCACCCTAATCATGCTCCTTTCGCCCTTCGCCTCGCCCTCGTGAGGATCTCGCTCGAGCGGCTCGCGGCCCCGGTCCCTCTAGCCCCTCGCCGTACCCTCACGCTATCTTGCCCCGGAACTCGACAGGGCGCTATTACGAAACGTGTATAATTAAAGATTTATTACGCGGTGTGCTTTCAATAGTTAACAAAGCCTTTGTTGAGCAATAAGAAGCGCCGACAAGATTCCGAGGATTTATCGGACGATCGAGGAAACGTCGCACTTTTAAATATCCGTAAACGCTTGTGCTCGATACATTAAAAGAAAGACTCCCACCATCCTCCCCCACTCCCCCAATCTAACCCAACCGCTGTTTACTTTCATTACTAGCCTCGTCAACTCCGAAGCAGCTGCACTCCAATCTTTTATTATGAAGAAGGCACAAGCCAACAACATTAATTTTACAAAATTCTTCGATTTCTCTCGTATAAGCGATAAGTACACTTATAAGATCCATCAATTGCATTATTGCGGGGACTACTCGGTCGCGGCTCTACTCCTTTCAGGTCCAATCCACCCGTCTATCTTCTCGTCTATCTCTTGATATACTTGGAAAGTATTCCTTCCCATTTTACTACCAAAGTCCTGTACCTGATACTTTTATCACTTGCTCTTACTCCATCTTAAGTCTTTTATTTAATATACGGACTGTTATCGAATAGAAGTAAGGAATTTCTCTTTCATCTCGTAAGTATATCGCTTCTTAAAACATTTCATATTTAATACCATTAAAGCTTAATGCCATAAAATATTTTATGAAATTTATTCTCAAGTGTGGCTATATTCTTTTCATTACTCTATATTATAAAACTCTATATTCTCAAATCCTGAAATTATTTATAATAATAATAACAATAACAATAACAACAACAACAACAACGTTGCCGCTACCACCGTTGTTATCTTAAATTGTCCTAAAAATATTCTTATCCACTCAATGAGATATTGAAATTTCAAGATTTCTTTGGCTGCGTTAATAAAAGCTTGAAACGCGTATCACCGTAAATCTAATCTTATAGTTTAAGTGAGATATAATTTTTTTTTATTCATTTATCTTTAAGCAAAACAGATATCTTAGCTCCAATAAAGCTTTCAGCATTATGAAGTTATTATCACGAGTCGATATGTTTCACACAATATCCTTAAGCGATGAGCTTTTACTCACGTCCTTGAATACATTTAAGGCACAATTAATAATATTGCATTAATATAAGGTATTACCTTATATTAATTATTCCTACACCTCAACGTGGCATTGTGTAATTATATTTAATTAACTAAGCTCCTCTTACGCGTTATAAGGATATTTTTAAGAAAATATGCATTGAAAAATATTCTTTAATTACTTAATTAGAATTTTTTCAAAATATATCGTATACAATAACCATGAAATATACGATATTTCATATCGTATATCGTATATTCAATTATGAAGTATACGATAATTATGTTATTATATGCACTGTTGCTTACTAACCCCTTTACTACATGCCATTTCGAGAAGAAAAGACTTGTAGATTCACGTAAATTTGCCGGAACATGATAAATTCGACAATTTAATTGTTAATACAAATATTCAGATTGTTTAAGACCATTCGAATTGGCACACAAAAAATTTGTTGTATTAATAAAAAATTTTTTATAATAAAATACAATAAAGCGTCGTAATGTCAAGAAATCGTCATGTAAATTTATATAGATACAAAATGAATAAAGTATTATGAAGTAAATCTAGAAAAGTAAAGGAATAAATGAATAACAAATGAATTCAAAAGAATCCTAATTCTGCCCACATTGTATTCAACTCTAATCTCGAGAGTTACGAATAATTTTACTTTTAGACAGTTCCTTACACCCCTTACTTTTTCATTTATTCACCACCTCTATGATATATAATATTCTATGAAAAACAAGGCGAATATGTGTCTGTGCGCGCGCGCGCGCGTAGGAGACAGGCAAAGAGAATAAGAAGCATAGAGTAGCTGCTAAAAAGCGAGTATAATGAAAATATGCGTCAGCAAAGTAATGCAAGATAAAGTTGCTGACAAGTACTTGTCTTCCTAGTCATTGAGTATGTGCCACCCCCGTTCCCCCTTTTCTCTGGCCCCTCATTAGCCAAGGCCTGTCATCTAGTTTTATTACATATCATTAGAATAGCCACTCGTACATAGGAGAAATTAAAAAGAAAAACGGAAAATGGTTTATTTACTTATGCTTTCCAATGTAAACTTCTTGCCTCGTATTTTTCCTCTATTTATTTATGAATTTATCGATCCACGTATCATGTATAAACAAGTGCTTGAGATAATTTTGATTACGATGCAAAGATACAAAGCCTTTTGGGATTATTCGGTGCCCGTCTTTCAGAGTTTGATTTTTTAAATTACTATTTATCGAGTGAAAAAAATTAAAGGAAGATTGAGAATAGATATATAGGTCGATAGGTGTAGCGATTGAGAAGGTTGGCGGGTTGGGGGTAGGCGCAAGAGTAAGAGCGAGAAAGAGAGAGAGAGACGAAGTTATCAGTACAAGCCAAGAGCATACTTGTCTGCAGATAAAAATGATAAATCATTCTTTATATAACAAATCCGATAGCTATGAATTCAGTAAAAACGAAGAAAAAAAATTTCATCTACAGTAATATTAACTAGAATATTAATGGCTGTTTAAGTTCAAGCTTATATTTGTCTATTTATTAAAAAAATTTTACGACCACTTGTAAGGACAAAACACACTTTTACGTTCATGAAAATTGATCTGAAACGATTCCGAACGACATCAATTACGTTTCGAGCTATATACCGCCGAGCCAAGCATTGTTTGTACACACATGTGCATACAATTATTGCATTTGTTGCTTAAGTAACGCGTATTTGGCAATCGTTATGTATTGCAAAGATCGATTAATTAATTCAAATGTATAGAAGCTATCAATTTTCGCGGGGAATCAGGATCTTAGGATTCTAATGGAAATATTATTATTATTATTATTATTGTTGTTGTTGTTGTTGTTGTTGTTATTCGAGAAATGCCTGTAAGATTAATAATATAACATTGTCCTTATTCGTATCGAATTCGAATGGATTTCCCGTAGAAATCTATAGAGCCAATCTATAGATTGGCAGGTTGGTTTTCAATTTGGGACTTGGCACCCTCGTAAACTCAATAAGGGAAAGTTTCCCACTTGTAAATTGCAGTCCTGCACATCGTCGGCGATTGATTTAATGAACAGCTTAGAATCTGCAGGTCGCATTCTGCATCTTCCCGAGACCGTTGTTGCGTAGACAGCTAATTCGCTTACTCCCGGCTTTCCCAACTAATCTGAACTTGGCATCCTGGATTAGCCACTCGCTACCATTACGACGCAGAATCTGATGCCGCTAATATCGCCTCTACTCCTCCCTCCCTTCCCCCCATCCCGCGCCATCTGTTCAATAAATAATTTATTATTAAGTCGGAGACGATAAATAATGGAGACGCTAGGGAGCAGGCTTATTATTGGCACTTGACGCACCGCGTTCGAGGGGCACGAGGCGGGAGCTTTTTTTTTTTATTTCACGCACCTCTTAAGTTCCAGGAAGGTAAAAAGACTCGTTGACGTGATGTCGGGGCGGGAAACCGCGCGCAGTCCATTGATTATGCAAGCAAAGCTAATGCCCGGTGCATAACTGAGACATCTATTCAAGATTAATGGCCAGTTTACCGTATAATTACATCAAATTATAGAAAACCAGCTCCTCCGGATTCAAATTACTACCAATTCCTTCTCTAATTAAAACTATTTGGCCTCTCCCAAACATACCTCGTACACTTAATATTGATCAACTCTCTTACTTATGCTGCGCCTCTTTGATTATTTTTATTCCCCGACGCGTAGTTTCAAAAGCTGTCGAATCCCTTCTACTCGATATTCCTTACTTGCGCACGTTAATCCCCATACTATACATATATATACATATATATATATATATAGATATATAGATATATATGGTAAATTTCTATAATCTGCAGAAAGTTATATCGCAGGAATTCGTTTTGAAAACAATCAACTTTATTTACATATTTTTAATCATGTTCTATCGTAACTTGTACCGCTAATTAACAGTATTACTATGCGCTCTTATAATAATATCATGTATTACATATTTTTACATATATATATTATACATACAACTATAATGTAAATCAATAAGCAATTAATATTATATTATCATAAGCCTACAAAATTTTATCACAAGTACTTCATTATCAAATTAATTATTTACATTATTACATTATAAATTAATATATATAAATTGCATAAAAAAATAGAAACTTCATTTGAAGCTTATGAATACGATATTAAAAGCTTTAAGCATGAAAGATCAGACTATTTCAATTTTTTTTTTCTTTTTTTTTTTTAAATCGATCAAACGTACGTTTAATTGATATTTAATTATTTATTATAATACTGCAATATTATGAAATAAAACAATATCTATTTAACTATTAATAATTGACTTATCTCCTTTCTAGCAAAAAGCAACGGAATAGGTCGATAAATAACTAAACAAAATTTTATACATATCGCTACGTTTTACATTGTTAGTGAACAATTTATAATTGTTAATAGTTCTAATTTAATTTCTAAGGGAACTTCAGTTTCGCAACTTTGAAGGCCAAAGTATTCAACTAAACATAGAAGAATTAATAAGAATTATGAGTCAAGGAATAATAATAAAAAGAAAACATCCGCTTCCGATTTTTCTATGTTATTCGATTTCATTCGAATTTACTAATAAGAGATTTACTTTGGCTATTTTACAAATTATGCTGTTCAAACTTATTTCAGTATTCTTGAAATTGGGGGAACGTTCATTATTAACTTTCAGAGATAAATATTTAAAATAAGAAAAGTAATAAAAAATTGATAATTTTTTGCAGTTTCTAATGTAAGAGGTACTCATTTCAAACCTCGAGCTGCTTGTCTGATTTTCAGAAATTACGCGTCAATCAAACTGTAAGACTATAAAAAATAAATGTAATAACAAGAGAATTTAGATAATTCGACCTCTTTGTCTTAAGAAAAATTAATTTAGCCAAACCATTGATTTCTTAAATGCTAATGACTCGAAAGTTCTGTCTAACTTTCTTATATTGACAGTAGTAACGAATATGTTATGAGACTTAAAAATAAATTACGGACAATAAGTATTTATATAAAAAAAAAATCATGTAAAACACGTAACCAGTTTTATGTAACCATGAAAAGGTATTTAATTACTGGTATAATATGAAGTTAAATTTTTCTATTTAATTGTTTTATTGGCCTTTGAATGACACGCTTCTCAATAAGCCTTATACAATATTTCTTTAAATAGCGGCAAATCCGATTTTTCATTAACAGTTACACACCCTACGTACTTCCGTTACCCTTCATTAGTTACAGTTTTATATTATAAATTAATTACTTAATATAATAAAATATTGTTTAACTATTTTAAGCTCAGCCCCTAAATTTGACCGTGATTGATGCTTAATCGTATTATGGGTTAATGATTTCTTCTTTTGAAAAATTAAACATTTCTAAATTAAAGATGTCGCATAAACCAATATCGAAAAGACTAATAAAAAAAAAAAAAAAAAAAATTGGCAGTTCAATCTTGCATTTAAATGTACGTTCATAAAAAATAAGTTTATTTGCTCTCGCAATCATGAATTCACACATACGGAAATTGAATAAGAATTTAATTATTTGAATTTCACAAAAGCCGAAAAGATTTAACAAATATTTATATGCATTTTATTTGCATAAGAGTAAATATTTAACAATCGACGTTTGCTTCGATTGAATTATGTAAATCGGTAGACATTGAGCAAAGTAAATTTGGCTACGTTTAAAAATATTATTAAATATTTGGTGTTTTGATGATGATATAATAAACTATTTTTAAATTAAAATACACTCGACGAATTATATTATTAATATAATGTTTATGCTTCGTATGTATGCGTTACAGTGATTTATTATTTATCTGCGACGACACGAGCGCATTTGATGCATTTATCTTTAGAAAATCACTTAATTAATAATATTTTAAAATAAAATTATATTGATTCACTCTACTCGTAGTTATATTAATAGTTAATGATTATTCAATAGAAATTTTAATATATTAACAAAAATCTTAAGCTTGAGCTAGCTAAAAAAAGAATTTATAAATATAATTACTCAATCTTTTTAATCCCATGCAAATATGTTTCTTTTGTTCTACCATTTGATATATCCTGCAAAAGTAATGAAACATAAATGTCGTGCATTGATTTCGTGTAGTCCATACCGGATACCTACAATGTTATGGAGTTTGTTTCCAGTGCATGAATAAGAAAATATTTTACACAATTAGATACGAACACCTTCTCACATGACTTTAAATATTCTTCATTTATTATCACAAACTAATAGTTTACTTATATTTGTCTATGTAGTAATAATTGCTTTAGTATTGATACATAAAAAATTAGGGTTAAATTCATACTTAGGCTATTTTAATTCAATAATAATTCTTGAATAATATTCAATTTTAAACTTTGATTCGTCGTCTAATATTTTACACAAATCTAATACGTCTTTTATAAATTGTGAATCTCAGGAATATGTGAAGATTTTTAGCTATAAGTCTAAAACGGAGATCGTAGTACATATGTATATATAATAACATAATGCTAAAATTCAATAAGGGCGCTGATTTTAATGCTACGGTAGAGTTAAGAAACGTTTCATTATTTGCCGAAAATGAATTAAAAAATTCAATTATCAATATGTGAAAGCTAAAAGCTTGTAAGTTAAATCGATTAATTTTTTTCATTAGCGTATATATTTGCAGGCTTGTGTACAATAATTTTATTAAAGTAGTATAAATATATCCGCATGGATTTATAGTATGAAGTACGAAACGAAATGATGTATGTTTTATATGCAAATATTTATGTAATCAAAGCTAATTAAAATATAAATATTAATTATGCTCTGGGTAAGTGCTTGTTCCTATATTTAAATGGTATTATACATTTTTTTAAATATATCTCCGTTCTCGTAAAATATTTTGTAAAATAATTTTACAAATAATGTGATAAAGTTAATGTTAAATGGACGTTTAAGTTAAATTATCTTTTATTGCGTTTTCATAACATCACTCACACGTTGCGCAGAAATTGTTTTTCTTCAAAACTTATAGAAAATATTGAAAACTAGTTTTCTGTTTTCTATACAGGGAACTGGAATTAAAACTTTTTAAAAAGAGAAATAATAGTTAAATTGCCAATGCGACGCTGAACTTAAAAAGTATATTCTTAAAAATCAATTATTATTATTATTATTATTATTATTATTATTACTATTACTATTATTATAATAAAATATATATGTGTGTGTGTGTGTGTACGTGTGTAGAAGGAGAGGAACTTATGCGCTTAATTTATAACAAAATAATGTACAGTCATTCTTCCAGTTAGATATTCGAATTTTCGAATCGTTAATTTTACGAAAATGTTATTACTTACATGAATAAGTTATAAGGGGCGCTAATGTATTTTACGAATTTTAATCGACGAATAAATGAAACGGAAAAATTGATTAATGATCAATAATAAATGGGTAATGCTCGTATAGGGACTCGAAGAGTGGATGGCCGCGAAAGGGAAAAAATTAACGTTATTACGTATGCGTTAGAGTGGCCAAATGCAAATGAGCCCGGGAACGAGGGAAGGCATGAAATTCCAATATAAAGGGAATAAGTAGTAAATATTAAGGGGTTGTTTTTCTTTAAATTCTCTCTGGAAGGGTAAAAAGGCCCTCGACTGAGAATCTTATTTGAATTAAACGCCGTTGCGATGCTTAATATTCCCGTTTCCGCAACGCGTTTACTTTACATCATTCGCATGGCGCGTTAAACGAATACTTAACTCTATAATCCCTTTAAGTACTTATTTAATTTTCACACTTAAAGCATCTTGCCGATCTCGAGCCACTTGAGCGAATGTAGTTCAAGATACGCGTGCTCGAGGGAGGCAGCCGAGTACGCCTTCTCTTTGACATTATGTTTATCAATACTGGGATTGGGCTAAAGGATAAAGGTACAAGCATATTAAATGAATACTTTGAGGCGAGCGTACGCAGTCATTCAATTACGTTTTCTTAGAGTAATTAGAGAAGTTTAGCCGCCCCCGGCATTCCTCTTCCTTCTTTTTCCTCTTCGAGCTACATCGTTGAATACTTGTACACACACTCATTGCCTGCGGGAAATAATTAGAGCTTAGGGTTGGGCAATTTCTTGAAAGATTAAAATCCCTAATTAGTCCTTCTACTAATTTCAGTATTGCGCATACACGTTACGGCATTTATTCGTAATTTCTCCTATGATAATTTAATATATATAAAAGCCTTTGTCCATAAAATTTCTAACTCCGCTCTAAGCTCATTTTGACATTTAATTACGAGCCACAGAATCGTACGGTGAATTTAATCGACCGAACGAACTGAATGCAAGCCGCTCATGAAGCAGTATTTACTTTATAAAGCATTTTCAAGGACAAGCTTTTCACTACGAAATTCTGTATAAGTATTATGACAAACCACCCGTATGGGGAAATAGTGAAAAGTCGCTATTCCGTTTCTATTTCTCAATACTTTATCTAGAAAATTGTCAATACTAAATATCGTAAGCCATTAATCTTTATCAGTCATATTCAGGCTATTAAATGCGATACTCGTCCCCAGAGTCCATTCTTATGACAACTAAATTCATAACATTATGCCATTGGATACTCGCACATGTAAACCTTCTCAACAGTACATTTAGACAATGTACATCTTTTTTACCCTTGAAAATTCATTGAAGTATAAAATATTATAATAACCGTTAATGTTCATTGTAATATTCGATGTAATGTATGGTTCCAAAAATTTATTCAGTTTAAATCTAAATTTAGTTATGTCGTTAATATTTATTTATTAAAGAACACGTTCGCGAGATAAGTTTATTCGTATTCTAATTTAAAGTTTTACGCATTATCTTAATCGCGTGCATAATCATAGTTTGCTATATTTTACATTATTTACGTAAAATTAATTTTTAAATAACAAAGTAAGTACGCTTCATTTAATAATCTATATTTTATAAAGCTATAAATTCAATGAAATTAATGTATTTCTATTATTTTTAAGAATCTCAATAGTAATGCGTTTTTTTTTTTTTTTAATCACATAGTTCGTTGCTAATGAATGCACAAGACTTTAATAAATACCATTTAATCATTTTTTTTTACGTTGTCGCGAATATGCTGATACTACAATAGTGCTTAAATATACAAACGTTCAAAAAATATTTACAGGGATCATGTTTTTAAAAAACGATTAATAAGATACTACTCCATATACAAAATAGTACCTGTAACGTGATATTTATAGAATGTAAGCTTTGATAATACTGTTTACTATATTCTTAAATGATAATCGATCATCGACGTGACCTAAACGCCGATAAATTCAGATCAGTAAGCAGATAAGAATAAATGAAATGGGAAAGAAGTACGACTTACAATAATATTAAATCTAAATAATCATGCATAGAGGAAAATAAAAAAATTACTCCATCTCGATAAGGTATGGATAGTCGAATGTTACGATCAGCCTTTTACTATATATAAAAAATTAAGTTAACGTGTCCGCATAGGCAGATCGATTGATTGATGATTGGGCTCGTGATCTATATTATATTTAGAGCCTATAAAGTTCGATAGAAGATAAATACTCGTGTGCATGGCCTTTTTTGGAGTAAAAAATTCTTTAGCATAGGATAATAGCGCTTATTCTTCGTAGAGAAGAAAAGTAAATGAAAAAAAAAAAAAAGAAAGAGAAATAACGAGCGACTCGCGATACTCCCAATACAGCGATCCGCTGGGAGCGCAGGCCTAACCAAGGGTCAGATTTGTTTATTTAAATTGCCGAGCGAACGATCCTCTGCTTTCTCAGCTCGGAGGAAAATTTTTAAACGTAAACCTGTACTGGCTCATCGAGTTCTCCTCTCTGTCTCTCTCTGTCTGCCTGTCTCTCTCTCTCTCTCTCTCTCTCTCTCGATAAAAGAGCAAACATCTCATCACTCCCTTTATTGCTTTTAGAATAGATTGGATAGGGGCTCTTTTAAAAAGTACGAAACTTCTTATATAGTTATTTGGAATGAGATTTAATTGAGACAAATCGAATATCCATTAAAATATTATTTAGTTTTTATAATTCGGCAGCTCATCGTTCTTCGTTTGCGTAATATACCAAGGTTAGCTTTGTCCAAAGCGAGCTTTTAAGACATAAAAATCACATGAACTCGCTATTCGTTGGCTTTAAAGTATCTGTATAAATTTTAAAGAGTTACGTTATAAATGTCTAAAACTTATACATACGCCTATAAGATACTTGGATCTGTATCCATGTACCTTATTTATTAAAATTGAACAGACTTACAAGAAAGCCTGAGCATGAATTTTTCATATTTCATGAAGTGATGATTTGATAATATAAGGTCGATAAAGTATCTCTTGAACTATGCAAGCAGTTCCTAATATTCACACCTTTATTATATATTTTATTCATAAAATAATTAAATTGTAGATTACGCTTAACTGTTATTCATATATGTATAGTATATTGAGAGTGCATGCACTAAACGTTATATGAAAAAAAGTGGAATCTATTGGAAAAATAGTATTGTCATCTGAAGTTTTATTTAAAGACTGTCACTTATTATTACTAATGAACACACACAATTACCGTAGTCAATGAAAATTACGCGAGACTCAGAATAACGTAAAATCTAAATGATATTTCAGCTAATGAAGAATTTTATAATTATTATCGTTATCATTACTGGTTGGTAAACATACCGAGATGGCACTGCATAACACAACGAAAGCTGTGTACAGAGCCGAGAAGAAGAAGGATTAAGTAAGAGAGAGATTACGATAACGGAGTTGTACTCGCAAGTCTGGCTTGATCCGGTTTTGCCACCCGAGCTTTTCCGCATGTCACAGAATATCTGAATCCTCCATCAACTTGAAGCCTTCGGTTACAAGTACAATAAAGCATCACAATTGGCGAGGCGGGGAGGAGGGGGGAATCTTCACCATTATACACTCGTGCCGTGAAATCATTATTTTATACTCACTGAGTTTATCTTTCATCTTATACCACTTTAAAAATCCAATAATATCGTTCCTCGTCTGTAATATTACACGTTAATTTTACATTTTCAATATATTAATTGCAAAGAATCGTAAATACAAATTTTTTTTTAAACTTAAAATTCTGTTCTATTGCAATATTTTAGACTGACATTAACCTTCATTCCTTTAAATTACATTAATATGTAATTTATGAATATACGGGCTTAGCCGGACAGATCCCTATCCTCGAGCAGCTTATCAGTCTTGTATGTCGCGTAACGCTAATTTATAAAATAACGAATGATAAATTTCACTAAATACAGTTATACGTGAGGAATAAGAAAAAGACATCGGTAAAAATAAATTCGTACATCAGAGATAATTTTTCTCTTCTCCTTTTTTAAATAATAGTTTCATCGTCAATAAATTATGAACGCGGTATTATAGGATTATACGTGCGTATGACATACGACAATGTATGTAACCGTCGAGGGAGACTATACTTCACTGGAATATGCTATAAATATTTTCTGTAAGCGATGGAAGTCTTGTCCTAAAATAACGTCTTTTCGTAAGCTTTATCTTCTCATGTCCATCTTGTTGATTGTAATAAAATCATCAATACCTTTTATTATGCCTCTATTAAATATCGTACCTATATATTATACGCCTTTATAGATATGCCATAGCCTTATATGATACATAATACTTTTATATTATTTATACCTTCTGTTTGTATGATACGAAATGCAAGAAAAACATGACGTAAAATGTTTCTTACTAGGTAAAAGAATTTATAACATTCTTTTTTGAAATCTTCAAAATTATAATTATTTCACCTGTAAATGTATCTGCAATAGTAAAAGACACGTGTTTGAAGGTAAAAAATTTAATTTAGAATTTTCAAAAGAAAACCTGCCGAGAAAAAAATTGACGGCATATCTTTTAAAAACAAATTCATTTCAAAAAGTAAAGTTTATACTGAAAAATAGTAAACAACTTTTAAATTGGTCTGATAAATAATTTTAAAGAAATTCTCGGCTGACTTTGAAAACGCAGTTTTTGAAAGACGGCATTTAAAGTTTTAAGTACTGATACGTAAGTTTCAAATACTTTAAAGTACATGCTTAAACTTATATTGAATAATCTATTTTAAACGCGCACAGTAAATCTTTAGCTGACATAATTGCTTCTGAAATATCAATTTGTTGCTGACGATTTAGTATTCTTTAGCTTTGCTGGTGTTTGCTGCATGCACTTATCATATGTACTTGTCATGGCGAAGTCAGATTATATCCATTTCGACCGCAAATTATCCTGCCCAGTATTTAGAATTGTCAGTAATTCTCGTGTACATCCATTAAGTGAGAATCCCTTCGAATAATTATTATAACTGGGGTAATAATCATTACAGCTAGCTCTATAAATCTCTCTTTTTGAAAAAGTTTATAAAAATCATCTCTTAAAAAAGCCAAATAGGTCAATTCGGATAAACTGCAAATCAGATTCAAATATTTAAACACATACATTAAAAGCAAAGATATTTTTTAAATGTTTATGTACATTTTAAGACCTACGTAGACGTTACTTTCTGAGTTTAAAAAGTCACAATTTTTATTTTTTGTCACCATACAGGCAAAAATGGAATTAAGATGGAAGATACTGCTCCGTTTACATATAATTTTAAGTAATGTAAAACTATGAAATCCGCCGGTTATGTTTAAACAGTAAATCTCGTCTGAAATTCATATAGTAAAAAATAATACTTATATATATGATAAACCAAAGTATACTTAATATAGTTTAATATAACTAGAAAATACTTAATAAATTTTTTTTCCATGCAAATTAATTTTGAGGTTATTTTTATCTTAATAGAAATATTACGTTATAAGTATGAATAGAAACATATTCATACGCTATAATTATCAATTAATATGTCATATTTTAGATGTCTTATTGTTTTTATTTTTATTTAAATAAATTTTCCATTTTTTATACTTCACAATAAATATATGTTTACGTTCCTGCATTACCATATTATATCACTCTTTATAAAAAAGTATATAAATTTTTTTGACGAATTTTTAATAAATATATTGTTAATTTGTCGAATTAAAGTTTGTTATTATTTTATTATTATGTTAAATAATAAAGTTTTAATATCTAGTACTTAAGGAAACTAAACTGTGCAGTTAAGAAAAGATAGATGTATCTGTACATGAAGGTGCATTATGCATGTAATTTTACTTAACTATTATTATTATTTATTTTTTTCTACAGAATTATTATTAGAAAAATAAATTTTTCTTATACAGAATACCGTTAGTGCTTGTATAGTAAACATAAGAAGCCTGAACTTTGAAGTAAAATAATTGAAAAATTTAAATAGATAAATTAATTTTTTTAACAATATAATAAATTTTATATTAGAAATTACATTAATTGCTTTACATGGTTCTTATATTTCATAGCAATAATTTATTATATCATTGTTATATTGTCAAAAGTGAATGTTTTAAATACGCTATTTCAACACTATTTTAAAAATCTAATCCGAATCTCAGGAAATATCTTGGGGTTGAAATTTTATTTTCTTAAATTTACGTACCTGCAGAATAATTCTGCAATTCTTCATTTATACAAGCATGTAGTTTCAAATAAGATAAATTGCTATGTCAATAATAATAATATCATTAACCCGATACTGTAAGCCCTTGCGTATATGTATTAAAAATTCTGAAATTCTAAATTGAAATACTTTATCCGCGAAAATCGTTATTAGTATTGCAGGACGCTGGGTAAAATTAAACTCATCGCTAGAATTCACAGACAACAAGGAGACGAACATGATCCGCGATTACATAATTTTGCTATCGTGGCTGTGCTCCGTAAGCGGTAAGGAAGGTAAGTACATGGCCCTATAACATTAGGTATTTAATATTTTTATAGTTTCACCGTATGATTGTTTACTCTAACGAATGACTCCATGCTCTAGGATATTTTTGGCACATCAGTGACATTCACTACGACCCAAGCTATTCTATTCATGGTAATGGTGACGGACGTGAGTATACACTACATTTTATCGATTACTTGTAGTAATTATAAATCTGATCCTTTATCTTAAGCGTTGAAGGTATAAATAATTTGATGTATCGGCCGTACTTAAAGATCCTTTCATTTCACTTTATTCGTCACTGAGTTTATCACGAATAAATTTTTAACAAAGCATAATAAATCCGAATTTAAGTGCCGCATTAATTCTATTCAGACTATACAACAAATTAATAATAAATCATAAGGAATGAAAAAATGTATCAGATAAAGGGTAATCAGTTTTCATAAAACGTTATGAAAGGCGGCTATTCTAAAAGAAAGAAAAATGGATTAAACCGGCGTGTTTTTTTAAACATATTACATTGTATTGTATATCAATACAAAAATTAGAATAAAATACATCAATGAAGCCATAATAAGGACTTAGGAAATAATAACGTAATAATCTATTTCGTTTATTAAGAACTGCAAAATTCATTTTACCGTGTATAAAAATAAGAATTTAGCATGTCATGTTGGTAGCACTCAATATGAATAGAATAAATGAATAAAAACAATTTATTAAAGATTGTTTTTATTGTTTAACGCTCGAAGGCGTAAATTTTCTAAAAAAAAAAATAAATATATAAGTAATTTAGTAATGGTCGGGTATAAAAGATTGTAAGAATTGAGTGTCATTTATGGTTAAAAGTTAAAGTTAATACTGTTTCCGAAGTTAGTACTGTTAGTAAAGTTTATACTATTAGTACGAAAGTTTTTGGTAGTAAATCCAAGGCTGATGTTAAAGTCAAAGTCGTGCTTCACCGTCGTGAAATTTATAATTTCATAAATAAAAAAAAAAAAAAAAAAAAAAAAAAAATCGCTGACCATCATCGGGATAAATTAAATTGCAATTCTCTAGTATATTTTCACATAAACATATAAAATGTCTGCTTTCGAGTAGAGAATATTGAACGGAAGTCAAAAGTGGAAAAATAATATTTTAGCATGCACGTGCCGGTAAAAAGAAAAATACTGTTTACCGAATGGGCCCGAGTATGTACTTTCAATAAAAGTAATCGACTATAATATTGATTTTGTTGAATAAAATTTTTCGATACTTTGCCAGCGAAATGCCATCTGCCAATTTAGCTGACAGCTTCTTTTAATTATGCAAAAAAGAAAGGAAAAATAATTATAATAATAATGGCAATGCAGTATCGTGTCGGAATATTTCATGTACAAAGATAGAATGAACAAATTATCAAATTTTGCGTCAAAAAATAAAAGAAAATTACATTCAAAAGTTGACGCTCTATTTGCATTTATAAATAACGTAAATTTCTAGACAGGCATTATAAGGAAATACGAGCCGCTTTTTATTTTTGAAGCTTCTAATCATTGACTCGCTCGTTCTTCAATAATATATTTTTCATAATAAATATAGAATCCCTATCGATTGGTTATGATTTTCTAATGATTAAAATAATCTTGTTCGTTTCAGCAGATTACCTGAACTGATTAAATTAACTGACGACTGAATAAGTTCTCAATAAGATCTCTTATTAATATTATTTTAATTGTGTTATTAATTATCTGCCGGTCATTTGAATTTCTCTCTATAAGGTGACAATGAAAGCCATTGCTTACGCGGAAACGAGGATCTATCATTTTATTTCGCAGGATGCTGGAACACGAAAAACAGCGGTGACATTGGCCATACGAGGCTAAACGACAAAATGCCAAGTGCCGGTATTTACGGGCACTATAACTGTGATTCATCTTGGCTCCTTATAGAATCGGCAGCCAAAGCCATGAAGGTAAATCGGGGCGATGGCATAGAGTTCGTCCTTTGGACTGGGTAAGTCAACGCTTCCTTCTTCATAAATAATTACCTTGATTTCCTTGATTTCCTTGATTTCCTGCTCGTCCGCAGGAAATAACGAAATTTCTCATGTTATTCCTGCTCGTGATTAGAAATATCCCAATTTTATTCCCGAAGAGTTTTAGTAGAAATACGGCGAATGAAGGCAATATTCTCGTGAATATAGGGGAGCTGTGATGTACAATACCGCGACTCCCTTCATTCAAAGACAATATAAATTGCGCGAGCGCGAGCGCGGGCACCTTTTGCAAATACTTGGGAACGAGCCAATTTGTAATTCGACATATCGTGAAATTAGTCAAGTTTTTTTGCTTTTCTTTTTTCTTTTCCATCAACGTCGTATCCACGCACGTGAAATGTAATAAAATAAAAGCCTATGGCATTTGCATCCTTTATTTTTATTATTTTTATAACAAAATTCAAATACGTGTGGAAAATGTAGCTTTGATGAAGAATTTAGTTTTAAAAAATTAATAAAAATAATCAAAGGGACAAAAACAATAGAAGATCGTATCGCGACGCGGATAAGCTTAATACGTGGACAATAAAATGTATCATAAATAATAATCAAATAATAAAATACGAAAGTTTAATATAACATAATTGTAATTCCAAATAAAATGTTATGCAATGAAAGAGTAATAATAATAGTTTATGACGTCTACGTTATGAAAAATATTAAATATATATTGTATGAATGGTAAAAAAACAAGTGGAAAAGTTTGGCGAAAATAAAGAATTTTTATATCAGAGGGTAAAAAAAAGAGATAAGTTGGATGGACGGATTTATGAATGGAAAAAAGTTACACCCAAAATGTATTATATTCAATAATCAATAGAAATTCGATTGAAAAATATGACAAAAAGCAAAGTCAAATCGCTATTAAAAATGGGTAAATAATTAAATAATTTATTAAAAAATGTTATCGTCGCGAGTGACTAATTAATAGGTTATCGAGGTAATTGAAGGCGCGGGGTCATTAATAGTAAATATAAAAGAGAGAGAACAGTAATTACGGCGTGATTTTAACGAATAAAAGATGTAGTAAAGCTAAATGCTAAATATACTGTTCCCCGTCGATTTTACAGCACAATCAAAAATGTCTCTGAGATGAGTAAAACTTTCATTAAAATTAAGAATCTTGAGAATCTTACTGATGAAGTAAAATCAAAGAAGAAAGGAAAAAAAAGAAATACTTTACATTAAACAAAATGCATTTGAATAGTAAAAAAAAAAAGCTCTGTACATTATTAACGTCGTCTCGGAGATAAAGAAATTAAATTTACAGATAAAAAAAAAGGGAGAATAGCTTTTTAATCTGTTAAGAAGAATGCGGTACTTTATATCGAGTGAAAATTAAGTAATACAAAGCTTAATTACAGAAACCGACGGCTACGTAATATATTAAGCTTAGATAAAAGATTTACGATTTTGAAATACGAAATACGAGTCGTATTGATTATAATATCGTGGATTCGCTGATTTTTACCATGACATTTACTCTGCTAGACCTAAAGTTAAAGGCGAAAAAATTTTAATTCACCTTCTATAGATATACAAGAGCTTTTAGTAGTAAATGTTTTCGTTTCCGCTTCACTAAAAAAGAATGCATATTACCCCCTGTAATACAATAATTAAGAAGGTTATACGTGGTCCTGTGTGTGTGTGTCTCTCTCTCTCTCTCTCTCTCTCTCTCTCTCTCTATCTATCTATCTATCTATCTATCTATCTATCTATCTATCTATCTATCTATCTATCTATCTATCTATCTATCTATCTATCTATCTATCTATCTATCTATCTATCTATCTATCTATCTATCTATCTATCTATCTATCTATCTATCTATCTATCTATCTATCTATCTATCTATCTATCTATCTATCTCTCTCTCTCTCTCTCGCTCGGAGCTCTTGGATCGAAGACATTTCAATTGTGCGGATAGACTAAATAGGCAAAGATTTTCTAATTTTTATTTAAATGCCGGTAGTAAAATAATCAACCGTGGCCGGAGGATCGTTTAAAGAAAATTCAGATGGATTTTCTCTCGTTATCCGAAGAACTAATTGCGCGCCGGATTGAGCTACAGGGCAGAACGGTTCCTTTGTTCCCGGACTGAGTCGCGGAATCTCTTCCGTCACGACCCCACACCCTCCATGGCCACAGAAAAGCCATTTTTATTGCGCAGAAGTGGGAAAAAGGCACGAGAGATGCTACATCACGTGACGTACGCGTCCGTAGCCTTGGCTTCGTTTGAAGCCTGAGACGAGGAGTGAGAATTTTTCGAGGGACGCGCGCCCTCCTGCATACATTTCATTCTCATTTCTTCAATCACAAAATAGAATATAATGCATTAAAAAGGAAAAATACGTGAAAGAAGGATAAACGAAGGCAAAGAGCGTCACGTGTACTTTTGTCCGACAACGTAATAATACTCGGACTACTTTTATTTATTGAAGTCGACGTTAATTTAATAAAAATAAAAAAAAAAAAATCTTCGTAAAATTGGAAATCCCGACGAGTAATTAATTTAAAAAGTAAATGTACGCGTGAGGTTGAATGCGGGAAGAAACGCGTCATCGAATGAAAGGTCAAAGGGCCGTATTAATTAACCGAGAGTGCAATCAATCTTTTTGCTTTTTGGCTCTTCTAATATTTATCGTAACGTTAATTTCTTTTTAAGGATAGTCCAGGAGAGCTTTTCGCCTTATTTCCCGCAATTATGTGGTAGAAAAGGGATAACCTTCAATTCCGCGCTATCTGCTCTACAGCACGAGGATTTCGCTCTGTACTTAACCAGTCCACTCCTCGCTCCTCCTCCCGCACCCCAATCAGTATGCCCAACGTTGAATAACTTCGTTTATTAACTTAACTAATTAACGGGGCTGCCGGGGCCCCGTCATCGATTCATTTCATACCGTACAAGTGCAAAATAATAATTATTCCCAAAGAACCGCGACGACTTCCGCCCTCCGAATCCCTCCTATCCGCCAATGAAAACGTAATATACCTTGTTATAGGATCTCTCTCTCTCTCTCTCTCTCTCTCTCTGATTCTTCTCTTAATCCAGGCCTATAATCTATGCTCCTTCGGTCAAAAGAGGTTTACCAAGCTTGGATTAGAAACGACTGAACGACAATGTTTTTCATTACATTTATAATGCCATTTCTATTTACTTAAATAAGCTTACCCGATAAATAAGCCTCCCAAGGCTTTTATCGGTAATGGAATGTGTATTAACCGTATTAACAGTAGCACCTTTGGATCGTTAATAACCTACTTTATAAATATTCTCTTATTCATTTGGAGCTAATAACGAGCCTTCTATTATAAATAATTCCCATTTTTCAATATTGTTATGTGAAAATCAGAAGAATTTTTTATCCTTTAATTGAAGGGAAACAACGAGACTCGTATTATAATACATATTGAATACTTCTCTCCGCGCTTCGCAGTAAATTCCACTTTTGTGGAAAATCGTTGCTGACGCTGATGACGTCAATCGCTCAGGTCCCCAGGTGCTTCAGTTCCCAGATGCTTAGACCGTAGACGGACATGGCTGCCCGAGTTTCGGAGCAGATCCCACGGAGCCTCTGATATACTCGATCGTCAATTGTTTCTCAGTGGGGGCGGAGGCGGATCGAGAATATAAATTCAAACGGAGAGTTTACCTTTATCGGTCTATTACAAATAATTCATGTAAACGTCGTTCCACTCACTCTGGCAGAGAATTTTTCTCAAACGGTGTACTTCCTTTACCCTTGTCGAGATATACGAGTTGCCACACGCTCTTTTTCTACGTCTCTCCCCTCCTTCGCGCCAAATTGAAGAAACGCATTGCTCGCGTCAGTGCACTTTTATGGCTGGTCACTCCAAGTTCGACTCACTGCACACGCAAACGTTTTTCACTTTTGCCCCCCCCCCAATAACCTTTTCTAACCAGACTAGCCTTTTCGTATCCTTATTTTTTACGTTTTTAAACGAAAAAAAAACTTCCGTCTCTTACAACTAACTCTACGGGGTATGCACAACTTGCGTATGCGCCTCCTTTTCTTATTTAACATATACGTAAGCCGACTGAATGTATAAAAATAATAAAACTCTGCATCAAATGTAATGAGAATAGTCAGTTTTTTCCTGTTTTTTTTTTTTTTTTTTATTTAATTTTTTCATGAATTTTTGCAGAGACGCTTTATCACGGCATGAAAGCATGTCAGAGGAATCCCGACTGCTGTACCTCAAAAATATCACTGACCTTCTTTCGCACACGTTCACCGGCCAATTTGTATTTCCTGTATTGGGTCATGAAGACATTGGTCTCAACTATACGCAGATTGCCAATCTTTGGAGTAACTGGCTGCCTGACGAAGCCCTCGTTACATTTCGAGAAAGTAAGCACCCTTTCATCATCCCTCCATTTTTCTATACTTAATTCGAGTACCCTTTAGTTTCATGATTTCGTTTCAATTTTTTTTTTTTTTTTTTTTTTTAATAAAGATAGGGAAAAAATGCGGGAAACGTTAACTTTTAGAATTTCAATTCGGCCGACGTCCGAATCGCTTGTTCCTTGTGAGTGTATAACTACTATCTTATAGTTTTGTGTGAACTTGACAGGAGATTCGGAAATAGAGAGGCTAAAATTCGTAAAATTGTTAACTGCTTGAAACTGAGAGTTTGAAAGGATGAGGCGCGAGCATAAATGACGTCGTGTTAAAAATAAAAAAAATAAAAACAACAAAAAGTTGGACGGTCGACCGCGAAGGTAATGGAATGAAAGGACTATTTGAATGGGATATAATTCATTGGATGCAATATAATTCATATTAAAAATGAACGAAGGGTAGGAGCGGTAAAGCCGAAAGCGCTAGCTAAATCATTATTTAGAGGGGGAGGGGGGAGGGGGATTATTGGTTACGTGAGAAGGCTGCATACGAATGCCGTAATATTTCTATCGGATCGAAAGTGAAACGAGGACGAAAGCACGTGCATACGAATCCTCGAAATTATAAGGAATATTTAGGTTCTCGCTGCTCCTGAGCACGACCCTCGAAGGTATAATGACATAGAGTGGGTACAATGAAATCGAGAGGGTGGCGGCCACCCGACTTTACATTCAACGAAGTATATAAAGCATATGCGCGTAACTGGATTTCGATCGAATGAATTCCTCGATAATTTCCGGCATTCTGCGTTAATTAATGAGGCGCGAAGCAGCGGGAACCGCGGGCTTCGGCACTCGAGCCCTAGGCGCGCCAACTTAGGCTCGAATAAAGTTTTCACGACTCGGCCAGGAAGGGCCTGCGTGTGCGTGTGTGTGATCGACGATTTGCTTACTTTATACGCAGACGGCTACTACACGATCGAGCAGCGCTCCAAGAATTACCAGATAATATCCCTGAATACGAATTTATGGGTGAGCACGAGTCCGAGCATCGACAATCGCTTATCGAGTCAACAGCGTGCAATTGGTAGCAATGCAGGTGCGACAATGGCCGCGGCCTCGCCAGTAATTAGCGATGCCGATCCAGCGAATCAGTGGCACTGGTTCAGCTCCACCCTCAACAAGGCTCGAAAAAAAGGAAAAACCGTGAGTCGACGCATATCCTCTCTCTCTATCTCTCTCTCTCTCTCTCTCTCTCTATATATATATATATATATATATATATACAGGGTAATACACGCACGCACGCACGCACGCACGCCCTTTCTAGTTATTTTTGCTGCTTCTCCTTTACCTTTTTTTTTCTTCACTTTCCTGTTTTTCCTTCATGTCCCGTCGTATCCTTCGGCTTCCTCGCTCCTGAGATCTCGCTTTTACAACGCACGCGATGCCTTCCTTTCCGCAGCGATTGACACTTTTCAGTCAAACTTTTATTTTATACACCCCCACATTGCCATACAACTTACGTAAGATTTTCCACTGCCATTTAACGTATTTAACGTATTTAACGCTTTAGCTCTCTGCCAATTAACGCAACGACTACATTCAAATCCATCTCAATACCTTATTGTTAAATTTACTTAATATTAATTACACGCCCTATTGACTGCATCGAATTTATAGTTATATGAAATTGTTTGAAATGACGTACATCTGCGTACAGCTGCATACCTAACATAAACACAGATCATTGCGGATGAAACAACTATATAATATGTACACGTTATAAAGAATACATTGATAAAATACTCTGTATTCAATTGGAGGTATGTAGTAGAGGACGAGTAAAAGTTCGCTTTGAAATCGAGAACAACTCTTGGACTGTTTTGTCAATTCGGAACGTTGCTACTTTTATTTCATTTAAAAATAGGAGAAAGTAGCGGGCTCACATTTTTCATAGGACACAAGAAGAGAAGAACGAAAAAATGGCTCAGATAACGTTTTCTTTTAAATTACTCGTGTCTGTAACAGCAGGGAGGATTCTTTTTTTCTTTCTTTTTTCTTTCTTTCTTTTTTTTTTTTTTTTTTTTTTTTTTTAATTTCTAAAAGACCGAGTTACGGAACAAGCAATTTCGCTCGTTCGTCGTCGAAAGCGATTTCTCAATTGTCTCGCAGACTCGAAGGGCTGGAAAGCAAAGGGGTTATTAAAAATCAACAATCGAAGCTAAGGTGCAGCTAATGAACTAATAATAATTAAATGTCGGCGTATAAATGAAAAGACATTCGGGTAATTGACGACGAGTGGCATAATCGCAATAAAATGAAAACGACCGCTTGTACTTGTAACTCGCTTATAACATTTATTTATGCAGATGACGAGCGCGACATTAACGTTTCGACCAATTAACTTTATGAATATACACATTAGGTCCGCATAACGGATGCTCCAAGTGAATTTTTTCTAGTTGGTTAAAAGTTATTACATTTTTTTTTTTGTTTAATCGACGTTGTCTTGGCTTCATTGGTGGAGTATAAGATAGTCTGATAGGCTATTAGTGACAGTTTTTTTTTTTTTTTTTTCAATCGAACGATAAAAATCTGCTCAATGGATTACCGCGAAAGCGAAATCATCTGATTAAAAAAGAATGAAGAATCTGAGCGATAAAGAGCAAAGGAAGACTGCAGGGAAATCGTTTAATTTAGATAATCATATTAATTCGTGATTATACGAACTTCCGTCACTGGGCGGTGGGTGAGGGTGGGGTTGGGGGAACAACGATTTTCTAGACCTTCTGCACTTTTACTCAATCTCGGTGAGATTGAGGCTTTTATTAATATCACTCAATAGACCTTAAATTAATATCATTGCATTTACTTCTTGTTTGGACATATATATCAGCCGCTCACTATTTATAGCGAGTAGACAAGTTAAAAATAACTTATCCGATCATATAATACGAGGCAATGATTTATTCGTAGTTAAAAATTTAACAACTGGAGTCGAAAAATATCCCATTTGAGAAAACATCTTCCAGTTGATTATCGGATTATCAAGGAATGACTTGAAAAAATTCGCTACTATTATTTTTTAATCCTTCCGAATTATCGTATTTCATTTATTTCTTATAAAAAAATTAATAACGGAACAAAAGCTTCCGGATAAGGATTAAAAATGTAATATTGATTGAATTTACATTATATTTGATCGTTTATTAGATTCGATTTAGAGTCTTCGATTTACAGCTTAAAGAAACTTGCACGTATACTACCGACATTTCACATTTCTAAAACAAATCACATTCAATGTTGTATTGCATGTAATGTAAATTAGTCTCCAGATATAAGCTTATCTCTATAATTTATATTAATTTAACGAATTACTATGAATAACAATGCTTGTGTTGAAATTCCTAATTAATTATATAAATGACAGGAAATATATTTTGATTTATTCTGCTAATAATTTAATGTAATAACGATTATATTACTGTGTACTTACCGACAACTATTGGAAGCTCACATGTCTTTAAAAATACGAAAATAAGTATTGCACACAACTATAAAATTATTTGAGTAAAAACAAGGTAATGAAATTATGAATTGGGAGCACCGTATTTCGGGTTAATTGTCAGCATAGAAGAAGAGTACAGAGTGCGTAAAGGAACAAATCAACAATTGCATTGGTAGGGCATAGTTTTTGCACGAAAAATAGTTTTCGCGTAGATAGTATTGATTGCTCTTATAAAATTCGTAATTTTACTTTCCAATGTTCCATTAATTTTGTTCCGACCCCATCCGTCTATCTCTCTATTTATCTATCCGTCTTATTTAATTTACATCATTTTGGTAATATAATTATCGAAGTATTTACGGATAGAAGAAGGTATTGATCGTACTCGCCATTTAATATTCCAGGCTTTTAAAAAAGTATTTGAAACCAAAGGGCAATAGATACTATATCATTTTTAAGAAATCATTTTTAAATTGAACATGTGCATAGTGACAAACTGTAAACTTGATATATGAAACTAAGTAAGAGACAATGATTTATAACTAAATACGTAAACTTTTATTACTTTCATTGGAAATATTCAACGTGATAACCCCAATAACCCCAATAACAATGTAGGTAGATGAATTTGTTAAGTTTTAATTTAAAAAATCTACATGTAGGCGTGTTTATTTTTTTATATTATGAAATAAATTACAGTTTTATTAAATAAAGAAAAAAATTTCAAACGTAGATATTAAGGAATAGAAACGAGTAGAAGGTTTGTAGATTCCTATAGTAATATCGATGTAAATTTTTTCATTTCGATATCATTTGATTTGCTTTACGAAATCATTATTGGAATAATAACGTCTAAAATAATTTGAGCGCCCAAGCTGCGAATACACAGAGAATGTACGTCACGCTATTTTTACTCTGACCTTCTTTCGTTTGGACTCTTAAATTTTCAATTCATCGATTAGTTTATAACTGCAACAATATTATATAAAATAATATTTCGTCGATATGGAACAGTCCTTTGAAAATTGAATCTCCTATATATACGTGCAGACACAGATTTACACTTTGTAATTTTATAAAATCTTTTAAGAATAATATACTTGAATGTGATAATAGATTTATAAGATACAATAAACATTTACCTTGTATATTGAAGTATCGAATTCGTTTTAAAAAAAAAAAATCCATAACGCAGACCTTCAATAAAAAAGGAGACTCTTTCTCTGTATTTTTTGTATTAAATCAATCATCTTAAGCAAGCGATGCATATATCGTATTTAAAATGTGCATTTTATTCGGTATTTTTTATCAAATTCACTCGCGGCAATTAAATTGACTAATTATATATTAATCTTATATATTATCATTTAAAAATACATGACGATCGGGTTTGATAGACAAGAACATTCTGAATTTAGATTATGTTATTAAAGTGACGGAAGAGTTAGTGCTTACACAGCTATGAATAAATCTAAGTCTAAAATTTTTTCAAATCTCAGTAAGAAGCTGTCGAAGATGCTGACTTAGTCTCGACTTTGACAGTTCGGGAACAGAGCAGTCGAGGAAATCAATATATTCTGATGAATCTTATTTCAGATGACCAAAAGCTGCTTCAGTCACTCGAACGCAGTTTTTTTTTTTTTAAATAAAATTTAGCTATAATCTAAGAATTCTTCGATAATACAACTTCGTTTACGTACATATATATGTTGTATATCTGTAGTTTGTATAATAATGTACGTTATTACAGGAAAAGTCTTGAAATCGCGTATGGGATCTCGATATGCACTTACAATCTGAATATCAATTAACAATCGTTTGGTGATTCGCTGTGAATGACGGCTTTTTTAATACTGGTCAATACAGGTATATCCAGAGACTTGTAGAAATGGAAATTTTATGTATGCAAGCAAGCAAACATATTCACGCTGCTCGATGCAGTAGAGGAATAAGAGGAAAAAAAGATGAATAGCGAGTGAAAAGGTTAAAACTGATAAAATGCATCTGGGGGTCTACAGAATTAATAGCGATGATTTATTAAATAAAATTGTATTGAATCAAGTAGGGAGAAAATAATAATAATAATAATAATATTAATAATGATGATGATAATAATAATAATGATGATGATGATGATAAAAAAAGCGTTGTAACCTAGAGGATTAAATTTATTTACTCTTTTAGTGTGTGCATAATGAAAAAATACATGCGGTGTATTTACTCCCCGTGCTCCACACTGCTCCAAGCCTCCAACGTATTTATACTTTTCTATTATATTCCGTCTGTTCCCATTCATGCTCTTGTGAACAAAGACTCTTACCATTGAAATAAGAGAAAAATTAGGAGAGCTGAAGTCCTTCTATTACCGTAATCAATAAAAGCGTCCATTTTCACGATTCGGTTTTCTAAGAAAAATCAATTACACTAATGATGGTGTTGACATTAACTACTTTATATTTGTTTTCTAAATCATATTATAATATTTATCGGGCATTATATTGGACTTTCAGCGCTTCGTTAAAATTCTCATCAACTCAAACAGATAAAATATTACACGAAGAGTCAACCAGAGCTGCCTTTATTTAGCAGTAGAAGTTAATGATGAATTATGATCAAAGCGTCGGCATTTTGTCATTATACTATCATTATACCGATTAAGTAATCAAGACTTTGAGAGACATTGTACATTAAATACTATTAAAACTTCAAGAAGACTTAATAGAAAATATAATGATGAATGTTATAATGATTTCGCGGAAATAAACTATTGATTCGTAGGGCTTTTAACAGCGTGTAATGAAAACCCTAATCTTAATATTTTTAACATTATTATCTGCAATGCCATTAACGACCCAACTCATTATCAAAAGGCTTAAAATACAAAAGCTAACATCCTCCGATAAAATAAGAACTAAAAGCTTTTTAATAAAAAAAAACGTACATTTTTTATGTATTCATACTTATTGACATGCAAGTATTAATTTTGAAATAAATGTAACAAGAGATGATAAAATGCCATTCTGGTGTAAAGAATTTTTTTAAAGTACTATCGTGTTTTAAAAGCCATTATGAAGGAAAAATTCGTGGTAAATAAGACTGTAAAAGATGTTCCTTTATACAGAAATATTACCTAAAGTTTCATACTCCTTTAAATTGCATTTCAAAATCTTCATTAATAATATTTCGAAAACCTCTGCCTTTGATAAAATGAGACAAATTCAGGTTTCGTAACACGCTTCTGATTTAATTAATATTTTAAAATTAACAAAGGATAAATCTAAATATTTTATTACATAGAAATTGTAATTTACGGTTTCCGCAGCCATTATTACTTTCTTTTTTTTTTTTGTTCATCTTATTTAGAAACTTATTTAGAAACCCTTTCCTCATAACGATTATAAAAAAAAATATAATAGAATGTATTGATAATAATTATTGGAAGCGTTTTAATATAACGCCAGTGAGAAAAATCCTAAAATAATTATCTTTTGTCCTCTCTTCTGTGCATAGTTTCTAAATCAATATAAATTTCATTGAGAGAAGAAAAAAAATGAAAAAAAAAAAAAATCTAAAAATATTTCTAAAAATAATAGGTATTTTCGACGTTACATTTGTGTCGCTTTAAATTATAATATTTTCAAATTACGTTTCACAAAGAAAAATAAATAAAATTTTAGTTAATGAAGACGTATCGATTTTTTTATATGAATTTCGTATACGCGATGTAGAAGCTTACGTTACTGGAAATAATTTGTTATTTTACAAAAATATTTTATTATATTATAACCGGTCGAGAACATTTTTCATAATTTAACGAGAAGGCGAATATTTTATGAGGATATTTTTGTACACAGCGATTAGTAATTATAATTTAAGAATTCAAAAGGGTTTTAATTTATTAAATAATTATTATTAAATAACAGTGTAATTTTCAATAAGTATCGATGCTATTTATTTTATGCTGAAAGTAAAAAATCAATTGTGTCTTGCAGCAGCTTTCAGGAATTTCTAATGCTTTAATTCACTGGGGAAAGCCAATGGTATTCGTTTTCTACGTTCTTCGTATGGGATTTTAAAGAAAAAATAGAAACAGCGTAGACATCGGTAACAATACTTTTGAAAAATTGAAGTGCAGAGCCGGTGCATTGTATGCGGAAATTATTTCACGTGAATTAATGTATTCATATAATCCGGAATTTTATTTGACTCGCAGGAGATTAAATCTCAGGCGCACGCGACCTGTCGACTCAAATGACCATCACGGTAAAGCGCAGTATATTGTATTTCTGTTCGAATTTATAAATTTTGTTTGTCAACGGGGAAACTCCTTACTCCTCGGTAGCGTTAGAGTGACTCCGAGCGAGTTCTAACGTTACGGAAAACGGAGTGACTTTGAATAGAAGTAAGAGCGGAATATTCAATAAACGGGATTTCTTAAGATCCCCGTGAGACTTCTATTGAAAAAAAAAAAAAAAAAAGAAAAGAAAAGTAAAAAGAGTCGCTATACCTCTCATCTCGTGTGAAAATACGTGAAAATATAAGAAAGGGTTACTTTAAAACCGGATTTATTTGCAGGTATACATTGTCGGGCACACTCCACCTGGTGTCGACGATCGAGAAGTCGGTGTCATCGGCTTGGCGGAACATCACAACGCTCGCTACTTGCAAACGGTCCGACAGTACGCGGACATGATACGTGGCCAGTTCTTTGGGCATTGGCACTCGGACACGTTCAGGGTCATTTATAACGATAATGGTTTGTGTGGAGCACTCTCAGCCTTTGTCAATTTTCACAAGGACGTGTTGGAATATTCGCATTTGTCACGACATTTCACGCATTTTTTGTTTTTTTTGTCCCGATCCTCACGATCACCGCCAAAGCAAATAAGAAATTCCTTTGCGTCCACCCTATACCCCCCCCCCGCGCCGATTCCTTTAATATTCGAGGGCGCGCTGTTGCGAATAGAATGACTCTTTAATGAGGTTAGTGTAAAATGTAATGAGAGAAGTTTCTTTTATTCGGGAGTTGTCCGTGACAAATACAAAGCAAGTTCATTACCGCGTACGTGATTGAGAAGACGGGAGCGGAAAATCAGATAATCTTGTGCGTTTGGCCAAGAGGCTCGACGGAGGCGTCAATAAAATTAAGAAAGAGATGTCCGCGACGTGGAACAAATAGCGGATAGATCTGTTTATAACTCGGAAACACACATTTTAAGCGTCGAGTCGTCCTTCCAAAGCTTCATTATTGGACGATGGGGAGGTGAGGGAAACGGAAAACCAAGAGGAGAGAGAGAGAGAGAGAGAGTAACGACGCGCCACTAGGAAACGCCACAATTAGCGGAAAGTCGCAGAATCCCGATACAGCGGCATCGGGTAGCTAAGGATTGCATCGGACTTTGTTATCCGGGCTTCTTACGAGTAATGAAACGAAAACACAAATAAAAGAATTATTGTCGTCGGTCATACTCGTGACCTTTACTTCACCGCGATTCGTTCCCGGTAAGCAAAAGGTTATTTATTATCCGCCGGTGTAACAACGGTCTCCGAATAGTGAATTCGTCGTTGTTTCAACAACTGGATCCATCTCCAGCAGCGTAACCCGGCCAACCAGGTTGGTCATTGGGTTGGAACTTCGCAGCTCGGCCTCCTTACGAATCACTCTGATCTCTTAGCTCCCTTTAAAGGATTATTATTTTCCGTCGATACAATAATCGTAATCCGAAAAATCTCAACAATCGCGTGGGTACATTTTACCGCCTCGTACTTTTAATTTCTTGCGGCGATAGCTCGACTCTCACTACTGAATCCGCATGCATCGCTTGACGCTAACAATACGCTATCATCTCATCACCCTGGATGTATCCGTTATTTATGATTTATTTTTAGAGTGGAAAATTGATATTGAATAGGTCGACTTGATCTTTCGAGGTCAGGAGAAGCCAGTTTCTATTGAACCTTCGGCTCACGCACGTTCTTACGAGCGAATGAAATTTCAATTAACACAATTATTAGCTTACGTAATAAGAAAAACTTTTACTCTCCTAAGAGGTAAGCAAAAATAAAATTACAAGCTATGAACAAGCTGGTAGAATTTCCTTTCCGACGCATGCCCCATCATTGTTAAGCTCCGACGAGGCACAAGTCGCGCAAGAATTAATGACGCTTACGGGAAATTTGAAGATACAAGTTATAAATAATTGTAATAGATAACGACCGATTCGCGTGAAGAGTAAGGGGCAATGGAGGCACGTCTTTTGAAGAAAGGCGCTTTTGTCTTTTATAGATAAGCCTGTCTCCTGGATAATGATGACTCCCAGCATCACGCCCTACAGGCTTGTCGGTCCGAATAATCCTGGCTTGCGACTCTACAAGTTCGATAACGACTCCGGAAAGGTACTGTCACTGTTTATAAAACGAGCCTATTCCCTTCGCGGTTTTCCTCCTTTCCTTTTCTTACTTACCTTTCCTTCGAATCCTATTTCATCCTATTCCAGCCGAGCTCCGCCCGGCCCCATAAACCCATAAAAAGTATCTCGGATTTGGATCGCCGTTACCGTTAAATGAAAAAAAAAAAAAAAAAAAAAAATCATCCCCCGTGCTGCATTACGAAAATGGTCGGAAGGTATTTTAGGCGGGAAAACTTGAATCGGTAATAGATAATGCGACGATACGAGCGTCTCGATGTCCACCGGGATTCCGACGTTCCGCTTCCTTCGATCCGTAATCAATTAGCGGATCGGCACGCCCCACCTCAGACGAAATAACGATGGCATCGTTGTGGCCATAGATCCTCGATTACGGGCAGTACTACCTGAACCTGCCGGAGGCCAATTCAGTGAAACGTGCCAATTGGCGCTTGGAGTACAACTTGCGGGAGCACTACGAGCTGAGCGATATAACGGCGGCGAGTCTTCACGAGCTCGCCAATCGATTTACTCAGCCGAGGCAGAATGCATTCGTCAGGTAAGAGGCCGAGCCAAGCTGCGTGCCCTTCATAATTTTCGCTCCACCCCCAAGCCCCGACCCCCTACCCCCCTAACGCCACGAGTCGCCAATTACTCCGAGTATTGCCGAGATAGCCGCTGGTCAACGCTCTATTGTTATTTATTCCCTTCCTTCATTTCCTTTTGCCCTCAATGCACGCTTTTTTCCCTCGTTTTGCCACTACTTCTGCATAATAACTCTCTCAACTACCCAGTGCTTAAATACTACCGCTGCTTTATCTCTTAAAATTATTTGACCATGTTTTTCCGACTTAAATTTTACGGTTCTTAAGCTTGTTCGTTGCTTTCGGGCAACGAGATTTCCTTCTCTTCTTCATTATTATTTACTCTCAAAAACACTCTCGCTGCGTTCATAGCCCTCGTGATCTAATCAGCCCCTAAGCCTTAACTGCATGATCATTAAAGCTCTATCAATTAATTGAAATTTTACAAGATATTTATAATAGTAATTTCGAACGCTAAGCACAATATTAATAATTCTTAAGTATTTTAATTCTGTATTATGCTTCTGAGATTACAGCGCAAGGATTATAAAGTATCTTCGAACTTGGTATACAAAAGAAATCTAACATTACCCCAACCTAATTTTATAACGAAAGTTATGAATAGCATTTCTTATTCATATTTACCGTAATTATTCAAAAAATTATATATTTTAACATTTAAGCCCTCTTATATATATATATATATAAACATACTTTAACAAAAATTGAAGAAGAAGAAACTAATATATATTCAGAAACTGAACGTACTGTAAGTACTACGTTAATCTGATGTTGAAACAATGTTATTGCATTGTACTCCAAGTTATAAATAATAATCATAACTTTGTTGAACGAAAGCTTAATTCATGAATGTATTATTTATTACGTGAAAACGTTCACTTTGATTTAGCATCATGAAATTTCCAAAAGATTAAAAATTCTATAATTAATGAAGTATTTAGTGGAGGGAGGAACAGGGAGAACAACTGCCTCTAAATGCAAATATTCTTTTTTAATTTAATAATTATGCAAAATGAATAAATAAATATATTCGCAGGCATTCTTCGTTAGTGATCGAGAGAGCCTTTAAATAATGAATAATTAAAAGCGGTACTAATCCTTATGAATTAACAATACAATACAGTTTTCAAATTTAAACTTTAATCCGTTTTCTTAATTTCTTAGTTGAAAATTTTCAACCGAGCTATAGACAGAAGATTGTAATGCTGTTATATTAACCTACTTCATAAAGCAATTTCGCCCAGTTAAACTGTCATTGAACGTAGTAGGCTCGATGGTAGGCAATTACATTCGCATCTCCTAAAGGAATTAGACGACCATTAGCTTGGCTAATGGCTCTCATTCCTAACAAAATAATTACATAAAGCAGAACATTTTTTCATCCTTGGTCTCTCTCTCTCTCTCTCTCTCTCTCTCTCTCTGATACACGCTGTACATGCACTTTTTAAAATTAACGAACTAATCTAAATTTGAAAAATCCTCAGCTTATTTTCTTAACTTTATCAGATTTCGGCATAATTCCATATACTTTATCGGATTAAACCAGTTAAATTACTATAACGCGTAGATCTGTGTGAGTTAATCGTTGGGATTAAAAGTTGTAAAATAAAGTTTAGTATCGAAGTTACACTCCAGATACAGAGGGAGGGAGAGAGAGAGAGAGAGAGAGAGAGAGTCCGAGGCAGTACGAGTCGAAGTGCTAATTATAGTTTGTAATATTGAGCGAAATCTCCTCGTTGAATGACGAGGTTTCGCAATAATAAAATCAGCGAATACGAATGTAAATGTCCACAGGTATTACGAAGCCAATCGCGTGTCGCTGCCCCGCGAGGTCGAGGAAATTTGGGGCTGCGGGGGTGCCCTCAATGGCCTCTGCGCACTCCAGCACTACTGCGCGGTCACGAGGTTGACGACGCGCGCCTACAGCAGTTGCGTTTCTTCCTATGCATCCGCCCTCGCTTCCGCGGCAGCTAGACGACCAACTTCCGGATCCGCGGAACTTGCCCTCGTCATGTTTATCCTGGTTCTCGGACGATAGAACATCCTCCACCACCGGATGAGCCTATTACTGGGTAAACTAACTGCTACATCTATTGCCTAAAACGCTCGCGGATGTGCTTAGCTTGTATATTATATGAATTGTCGAGATCTACCAGTCATTAGAAAGTTCTAATGAAGCTGTAAGCTCATTGAGCCATTGAACTCTTTCACGTTCATGTTAATTATCATTTTTCACTTAAAATTGTAGCTTTCAGTTAGACTACAGAGCCTAGCAATTGTACCGTTAAAGTCTTCAGAGAAGAAATTAATGTTATTAGCAATTGCCTTGTCATTCTTCTATAGTAAAAATTTGCGAACCCATCGTTTAAAAATGTTATTGACGTAACGTTAATATTTACAAAGGATATTTGAAAACAGCCTTAAATTCCTTTCGATGCCTATCAATGTTCCGGGTGACTGACAAATCACTTGAATACTTTTTCCTCCAATTCGCTTTTTTATTATTATTATTATTATTATTATTATTATTATTATTATTATTTACATTACCAACTATGCATACTGACATTCTGTTGAATATTCTCTTTGAAAAACATAAAGAACGTAACCTTTCAATGAAAATAACTTGTCAATTTGTGTAACTGGTATAAAGAGACGCGCTGTCGTCTAACGAATTCCAATTGATATCGGTCGTTAAAAAATCTAGACTCGAGGATTAATCGGAGCCTTAATTTAGCGCAGCCGAATCGAATAGATTTCGGTGCCCCTCCCCCCCCTCCTCCCCCACGCTTCGATATTTTACCGTAAAAGTTTCGGGGGATAGGATGAGGCGCCTAGTTGAGCTATTGCATGGTTTAGTTAAAGGGATTCGTAATGCCGGGCGTAGAGCGGCTTCGTAAACGAAGTTTCGGCCCCTTCCCGAACTCCTACATCGGCGAGGAAAGGAAAAACTTCGAGAAACAATTTATTAGCGGAGAAGTAAGTTTTCGGCACAATAGAGCCACAAGTTCCGCAGCCTCCGCCTATTTAGATAAATCCTCAAATGATAACTGAATGCCGATAATTGACCTACATATTTAAGCCTGGGAATTTTTTCTACGCTCCTACGACTCCGGATTATTAAAAGGCACTTTATGAAAAGGCACGTGCAACCCAATTTTAATTCACCCGAATGGATTATTATTCGGTTCTCCTCTCCGGACAGTCGTAATAATGCATCGCATCGATTCTTCCATCACTCCTTCCCGTATTTGGATATGCTAATATAAACTTAAACAGCGGCCAAATCTCTCAACCCTCAATTTTTTAATACCTACGTTAATAAAAACGGATTAATTTTCAATCAACAATTTACTTTGTAAAAGAAACTTTTATACGTTATCGATTCAAAGACAACTGTCCCGTACTTTCCAATTAAATATTAAAACATTGCACAAAGAAAATTTAAATGTTTTTATAATCTTTATTCTTCAACACGAATACAGGAGGTTTCTAATTAAATTTTTAATCATGCCTGCGACTCCTTAATAAACAAAGACTTTATTTACGGTGACATTTTAAAAGAAATATGATCGAATAATTAATGGGACTAAACTATTCATTCGGATGGGAAAAATGAATTGGATTGGATAAATCTGTCTATAGATAGCCATTTGAATAATTACGAAATTTACAATACGCTCAAAGTATGAGAGCGCACACATTAATCAATATGTTGAAAAGCATTACTTGCTTTACATTCCTTGATTCAAAACTCGGCGACACTTGCTTGCAAATAAAATAATTAACAATAAAACAATTAGCAACACGAAAGAGAATGACTCTGTTATTAATTATTTGAAATACTAATTTCACTAATGTCAATCGTATCCAACATGATTCACTATCAGCTGATTTCTTTTTAATAGCGATCGCGCTTACAAAAACTTATTTATAAAATATCTATCGGCTCTTAAACAGCTATTATACATTATAACGGAAACTTTAACTACAAACCTCTTACATTGTGAAAAATTATAGTCGAATAATAAAATCATATACATGCTTATGATATCTATAATTGAATATTTGTTCCGACGATATGTAAAAAAAAAAAAAAAGGAAAAAAAACACGCGTGTAAACTGAGCTTTCATACCGTTTGCAAATAAAATGATCAAATTTATTTGGTGCAAGTAATTCATATCATAAAATTGATTATATTCTTTGAAATTGGCCCCAAACAGGAATCCAAAAGCATACCAACTAAACACACGTGATTCTGTATAGAAGAAGCGGAGCGAACGAAAGAAATATTTCATAGGGATAAAACGAACGATAAAACGAATCTATAGGAATGATCGTCAGAAATTCGACCGTGGAACTTTAATTCAATTGTTAAACATATCAAAACATTCCCTATGGAGTTGAGAATATCGAGAATGAAGAAACGACAACAAAGGCTCGAGAGCTTCTCCATGACAATGACCCATGTAAACCAACTACAAACCAAAAAGATTATAATAAGCTCGGTATACTTTATCTGAACGAGTTAAAAAAAATAAGCGATGCTTACCTTCAAAACAGGAGCCACGGATTCAGCGAAATGCCCGTGCACCCATACATCCCATCGCTTACATCCGTCGCAGTATTTTCAGAAAGAACTTTCACTACGTTTGTTGTATCTATGCATGTATACATATAAATATGAGCATGCGTTACTGTTGTATATACGTTAACTGTAATAAAAAAAAAAAAAAAAAAAAAACATTCGAAAACGTACATATAAAATGACAAAAAAAAACAAAAGAATATAAAGAAAGTGTATTTATTTATACATCGACATTCGACACGCAACGCTAATGGTTCTTGAATTGATATTTCATGATCAAGTTCTAGTATAAGCTATTTCTGCTATACGTATGTCGGTATAAGCGGGTGTGCGCGCATGCCTATAATTATGTGTGTATTTTTAACGCTACGAACCCTAATATACATATCCAGCAGATGCTTTAATAAATAAAAATATAGTCCAGGTGAGATAGAAAGTAAATATAACAAGAGGAAAAGGTGATCAATAATAGAGGGTAAGAATGGTATACCATCACGATATCGTCTCTAAACGTATTACCCATAATCTAAAAGGATTATAAGTACATAAGTTATACATCTAATGAGCCTAGAACCATTGACTGTCTCTGTCTAATTTCTATAACTTTATATAGAAAATGTTATATTAAATATTTGAAATTAAAATATTTACTCACAAATAGTGTTTTTCAAATGTCATTTGGTATTCGTTACATAAAGTGAGATTTATTCTAGTCTTTTTTTTTTTTTTATTTTTTTTTTTATTTTACATTCTTCAAATGTAATTATTAATTATGCGCGATATCGTGCCTCGAGGACTAATAAAAATAAGAGCTCTGATGTCATATTGAAATTTTCATTATTATAACATTATTAGATAACGTAGAGGTCATAAAATCTCAAATCCATTGCAAACGGACCGAGAAAAGCGTAGTATGTTATTATAATTTACTACAACTTCTTTCCTTACATACCCTTTTATAAAATGTATTGTATAATTTGAAAATGCTATTGATTTTTATATGAATTATTTAAGGATGTGAGCCGTCGATGCTTTTTAGGCGAAAGATTATGTAAATTTTGGTTTGAAAAATAAATAACAGAAGACTCGTCTTCTAGATCAATAGATTTTCATAGATGTTACTATGTATGTCTGGCCGAATTAATGTTTCATAAATGAATTCAAATACGTAAAAATCTTGTACTATTTGAAATTGAAGTTTATCCAAGTAATAAAATTATTCAATAAGATTATAAAAACCAATATGTAATAATATTAATATGCTTGAATACATGTGAGAATGTGTAAATTTAATAAAGAAATAATGAGGAAAAAAATATATAATAAATTTATTTATTTATTTGTTTGTTTATTTGCTTGCTTGTTTGTTTATTTAATTATTTATTTATTTGTTTATTTATTTATTTATTATTTCTCAACTTAATCAATTAAACACCGAATGAGTAAGTCAAGTATAATTTCAAACGCGAGATTAAATTTTTTATTTCATTCATAATACCCGCTCCCATTTAACTTTATAATTTCAACATTTTATAGTTAAGTCATGACAATATTATTCTTTAATTTTTTACGAACACGGTATCGCTTAAAATTAAAAATATAATTTGTGAAATTAAAATTTTCTACATTTTCTGTCGGCAAGCTGATTAAGTTAACAACAGTTTCCCAAGTCGTTTGTACGTTTGATGAGCCGTTATTATCCATTCAAATATTTGCGGGTATTCATATTCAGTATTACGAGTAAATTGTAGTAAAGCAATAATTCCCACGTAAATAGTATTTTAGTTTAATTCTACTTTAGTTTCCACGTTTTCAACGTCGAATAAACTCGAAGCTCGGAAAATCTTGTCCTTTCTGTGAAAGGAGTTAAATAATAAAAGAAAAAAATAAATAAAATACCTTTGACCGTTTCACATATCCTTAGCCTGTTAATTTAAATTGCCCTTTATTTACGTTAATCTTCAACTCCGTAATTTAAGTAGGTTGCAAGCTTCATTAAAAATAGTCTGCGATTGAAAGAGGAAAAGAAAAAAAGAAAAAAAAGAGAAAAAATAGAGAAAAAAAAGAGAGAAAAAAGAAGAAAAATAAGAACCCTATCTCATCCCTGTTTCCCCTTCTTTTTCTTTTTCGTCCTCATGGACTATTATCTTTAATTAAAATAAAAATTTAATAAACATCTTCTTCATTACCCGTGCGATGTGGCATTTAATGAAATCGTGATAATTTTTAATAGTACAGTCATAATGATCAAATATCCTGGAAAGAGTAAGTTTATTTAAAATTTTCATGCCTTAAGGACCATAACTTATTATTATTATTATTATAAAGTCTACTTATAAAAGATTTTAATAGTGATTAAAATTCGATAAAGCTAAGAGATTATTTATAAATAACTTTATAAATAATCTCTATTGTTATGGTGTGAATTATTTATTGTATAATTCCCGAAGGGTACGTAAAGTGTATAGTCCTATAGATTTTATTCGTACTCGGCTGAATCGAACGTATTGCGTTCATATGCAGCCGTATTAAAATCTTATATTTCAACTTAGACGGAGTATATTCAGCCCCTATGCGCTTTCAATCTCAACACGGCTCTTTATTTTTACCTATAGGAAATGTACGCAGCTCAAGGACGAATAATGGGCGCCGGGGGAGCATGTAGGGGCAGATGAAGGAAAGGTCTCGCTAAAAAGAGCTCGTCCCAACGATATTTCCCTCCCAATTGCCAGGACTGATGTAATCGGCATTAGAATGAGGCATTCCATTGGTTTTGCCCCTTCGATCCCGAATCGGTCGCTATGACAAAAAATAAAAAAATAAAGGAAAAAATTTCTAAAGCAAGTATAATAATAGGACAAAGCTCTGCAGATGATCGGCATTATCTTAATTTAAGCTTCGGCCCAAGCAGGCAATCTGCTTGAAAAAGACATTTTATTTTCTTAAGTAAATGAAAATATTTGAATTTATAAAACGACGTGTCTCAAGTATCGAACAAACAGATACGAGCGAAACATAGTCACAAGTGATTTATTATTTTTTATCCCACGGCTGCGCTTACGACGTAATTTAATTGGCTTTATCGAAATAAATATTTACCGAGATAAAATAATTTGTTAGATGTTTTGTAAGAATAGAGGCGCGGATAGTTTGAGAAAATTATCCGGTCAACCAATCAAATATTATAGGATTCCTGAGATCAATGTTTACCCTAACTTTCGAATGAATTTTAATGGACAAACGGTGTAAACAGAATCCGCGGATCACCTGCATCGGAAGCATTAAATTTAAGGCAGGGCGAAGGAAAGATGCTGTAATCGCTATTACGCTAAGCGATTAGGTTTGAAGATTTTATCGAGTCCCGGTATCGAGATTCCTCCTGAGCAGGCTAAGCCGTATCCGGGCTAAGCAGAGGCTGTTGTAATCCTTCCTCTATGTTCGGAAAAAGTTTTCAGCCGCTCGCGCGACCTCGGTAACCTGGGCACGATTTTTATTGGGCATGATAATTCCACTACACATTTGCTCACCTTCATTTTTGCACACGTGCGCGCTCGTTCGCTCGTTGCGAATCGTAACTTGAACTGGTTATAAAAACCTTGGCTCTGAAATGCGAAGTTAAAAAAAAGAAAAATATGTAAAAGCCGCCTTAATGAACGCAAATGCGAAAGATACGTAAAGTATAAAAACAAAATCTATATCCTCTCTTTCTATCTTTCTTTCGTTCTTTCTTTCTTTCTTTCTTTCTTTCTTTCTTTCTTTCTTTCTTTCTTTACATAATAAGAATAAATGCGTCAGATTAAGGAATAGAACGGGCCGAAAGTACTCATTTCTATTTGCAGTAACGAAAACTATATTAAACAATATTCGCAAGTGAGCGCAATCTCATTCCGTGCTTTTATTTATATTGAAGCAGCTAAAAATACTATAGTTTCTTGGGCAACTGAAGTACTAATGTAATACTGAAGCTCACAATCATTGGACCACGGTATTATCTCAAATTAATCTAATGCTCGCTTTACCTGCCCCGAGCTATTCAGGCAAATGTAGCTTATGAAATTGCTGACTATTGTAAGTGAATATTTGTAATTCTAACTATTGATGAAACGAGCTTCGCTTCAGATTTACTAAACTGCCCAGCTTTATCATACGAGAGAGAGAGAGAGAGAGAGAGACGTTTTGAAAGTGTAAAGTATGTTCACTTCAGGCTGAAACTCATATTAAATACTTGAATAATTGTATTGAACTTTTCGTTCAATGTGAAATGGTAATTGCAATTGCGTAAAATTATAGGGTGCAATTAAACGAATTCCTTGTCCTCCTTTTAAAGGAAGAATATATCAAGATAAGATAAGAATGTCCGTCAATTTGCTGTCGAATAATTTGAATCAACAGTCAGTATCGGAGCAAAGGAATCTATAAATGTATTAATTATCTATTGACGCGCTTCTACACAGCAAATAAATCATAAGAATCGGTAAAATCAACATGAGAGAAGTACCTTGGATCCCTGCTCTAATAAACTCAGCTAGTCCTGTCAATAAATGACGCACCGGGTGTTTTACCTGAATTCCGAGCTTAAGACTATGTTGATGGCAAGGGGAGGAAGGGGTTGGAGCGTAAAATAAAACGAGGGAGCGACGGAGCGGATAAAGTTGCGGGCGTATAGGTGTGTGTTGTTGGGTGAATGGGTGGGTGGGGGGCGAAAACAATAGCAGCGGCTGTACGCACAGGCATCACGTATGCAGGCTAAAGCAGATAGTCAGTGCGCATAGACATAAATGGCCAGTGTACACAGAACGTGGCGGCGCACTGGCTGCATTGCAGTCGTTACCGTTCTTCTCTTCGGAGCGCGGCTGCGAGTTAAAGCCGAGCGTGCCGATTTATCTGCCGGAGGCTGCACGCAAGCACACCTGCAATTCACTCGCATTCGTAATGCATTGATTTACGCGACTGTTTTTATTTTTTCACCCTTCTCTACTTTTCTTTCCTAACGCATGAGCACGACTACTGCCTAGCGAGGCTCTCGCTAACGCCCCCCGCCCCCCCTCACCCATTCCCACGCCGCCGCGCTCACCCTCTCCCCTCCCGGCCCAAACATCACAACCCGTCCCGTCACCACCACGTAAATTAAATATTCAACCTCACAATATTTTATTCCCTCAAATGAATGGCTAAGCATTGCCAAGCCATTCATTCCCGTAATTTTACACGTAGTACAATTATAAATTTCCGATAAAGCGCTCGAGTCGCCTTTTTTATCACCTTCTTTATGAATTTCATTAATTATTCCTGGCACTTTGCTATGTCGATGTAAAAACGCGTAAATCAAAAAAAAAAAAAACAATTAATCCATTGCTCTTATGATTATCGCATTTATCGAATCTTAATTTTTTTAAATAAAACATTAGATGTCGTTGCGTTAGTATTCGAGAAAAGAATCTAATGCCGTTGTAAACATTCCCTCGTGAATTTCAATCTGGTATTTTGAACTTTTCACATTTTTTTTCACAAATAAAGAATGACAAGATCGTTGTATTAACGATGGCAATTCTACATTACATTCGAGTTCTACTTTTTTTTCTTTTTTTTTTTAATTTGCTCAATAGTTGGGTCGAAAATTGAAAATTAAAAACGAATATTCTAGATTTCTTAAATTATTGATTTATACTAACACACGCACTGTGCGTTAATGTTAATTGCTTGGTTATTTATTAACGGCTTGTTACGTATAAAATCCACGTACGTAAATATCGTAAATTAAATAAGAAATACAATTTTTTATCCATATTTTTCCCATATTGAATTTCGATGACAAAAACGAATAAAAAAAAAAAGAGCCTATGTAGGCATGTGTATTGTGTATACAAAGGTCTGTTAACGTAGCTAATGTATTGAATTACTTAGGAAAATATTCACGAGTCATTTGGTTTTTTGAAGTGCCTCTAAGCGCTTAACATCAATATTTGATTAAAAAATAAATAAGTAAATAAATCTTTAAAAGGGGGGGAAATGTTCCAAACAAATTGACATGTTAGTTACAAAGACGTTTTATCAATTTCTCGATGCTGAATATCTGAATTATCGATGTATTTTTAGGAAATAGCCGCTAGCAATTTCGGGAGATCAGACAAATGTAACGATGCGAGGCTAACGAGACAATTTCCTCTATTGCGTCATAATAGTTTCGGGCGTTATCTGCAGTATAACGAAAATTTGAAAAGAACAATTGAATTCGTTCGCATTTCGATAAAAATTTTCTTTTGCATTTACCGTTGCGATTGCAATTGCTTTTCACGAGAACTTGTCCACAAAAGATTTCATTCGTGTTTATATTTACCTTAGTTCATAAGAAATACTGCTATTAAGGTGTTACATTAATACGCAAGAATAGCTAAGTTCATTCTGTCGTTAGGAATTTGTCTAGATCGCCATTACGCATACCATACAATCATCTATTATTTACTGTACAAGGGGACTATCCGTTACAGGAGCGGATGTATTTTTCAACCGATGTCAGATTATCAGATTATTTATAATTGGGATAGAAAAAAATAATTGACAATCAAATCGTAAGAAAAAGATTCATTGATCATGCAGATCCATATTTACAACTTACATAAGGTGCGTGCATGGAAATTACATATCCCGTTATTAGATATACTACGCATGTAAATGGGTTCGCGAAAATAGATAGAAAGAAAGAAAAAAAGAAATAAAGAAAAGCAAGAGTAACAATTTATTATAAAACTCGTTGTTACAAGAAAAATAAGAAGAAGAACTTTCTCGTTAATAATGCTTATTGAAGCATTGTTAAATTAATTTTAATTTATAATCGGAATCTCGTCGAGTAATTGTACGTTTTATATCCTTAACGGCGTCTGATAAACTCGGCTCAAAGAAATTGCATACTATAAGGAGTAGATAAACTTTTCAAGTGGAACGTTAACTTAAATTTTATCTGCTCTTGTAAATAATACGAATTTCTAATGGTGATAAACAGAAATGAATCATTATTAATTAACGAGCATTATTTAAATATCGTTATTAATAACGAAGAATAATGAGCTTGATTTGCCGTTTATATTTTTCACTTGACAGAAAAGACATTCCTCCGCGTTCATTTATAATTTTATAATTTTTCAAGACTTAATCTACAGTTTTATCGTCCATTTAAAGGTTTTAACCCTCCTCAGTTGTCGCTTCCTTCGGTAAAATATCACCTCCTTTACGACGAGCTGCTATTTACGTAAGCATTTTGTAAGCCAGCTACTGCTTATTATTCCATATCACTATTACTCTGGCGTACTTTATCTCAAAATAGAAAATATATAATCGTAGAGAGTGTAACTTTGTCATATTCGTGAGCTTGGTTTAGCATTAGTAAAGCAAGTTACATTTCATAAATAAGTATAAGTCGTATCGGTGAGTGCCCAAACTCCATGCGTTTTTCATGGAATCGCAAAACTTTTGAACTCATTAAAGCTAAGGATCCGCTGGTCCTCCTCTCAATGCAGATTCTCTTTATCCCCTGACGTTGATTTCAGCTAGAGGCAGCTGGAGGAACGGATACGAGTAAAGTGGATCGTGGATCGTGGATCGTGGATCGTGGATCGTTGAGCTGGAAAAGTAATAAATGCATTTATCGTCGGGAAGTGATATTTTACGAATATCGCACGAATCGACGTCCCTCTCGCGCGAATTACCGCCCATGAGCGACAATATTTTTTACTCCGCAGAAGAAGTAATGCGGGACAAAGTGAAATCCTTCTGAATGACAATAATGCACAATTCCTTTTGTCCTTCCATTCGAAGTACCGTACGCGTTGGAGCTTCTGGCGCGTCGGCAACGAGCGATAGGGGTGTGGTAGGTGGAGTAGGTGGGAGTAGGGGTTGGGGAATTCACTCGGCCACGTCTCCTTGTAACGGGGAAGAAAAAGTTCTTGCTTCGTTATTATTAATTCGGGCAGATATTGCTAAAGAATATCAAGGCGGTGAGAAATTTGTCGAGGAATACTCGAGCTGAGCGTGCACGGGCTGACTCGTTAATATTCTTCGATCTTTGGAATTGACGAAGGAACGGGAATAACTGGTCTGATGACGCAAGGTTTATCAGAGGAATGACGGGAACCCGGGCTCCGGCATCTGTTGAATTTTTAAAAAAGTAGGGGCACGGGGAGGGGAGCCTTGGGTTCGAGGACGTAGAGACGAGTCCCCGGTATCCGCGGTACTTAAGCATTTTGCAACAATGGAAACGTAGCCCGAGCTATTTTCTCCTCGTTCTGATAAGCCTTAAGAGGCTCGGAATTCGGGCTAAAGGATTCCCTCCGCCTCGTCCCTCTCTTTGAGGAAACCCGGCTGACGCTTGTATATCCCGTCGGAGCGTTTCGCTTTGGCGATAGAATCGACGTATCTACGAGCGTCAAAGGAGCCTCGCTCCAGTTATCAACCTCTGCGCCACTATACCTGACGGGTGTAACCCAAACGCCCACGCGCGGAGCTCCGTATCGATGGATATTGGCCCGCGCGTCCCTCAAATCCTCACCTACGGTTCCGTCCACGTGGCTTTAGAGCAAAAGCTCGAGTGCCCTGGCGAAGCTTGGCTTCGGCTTTCAAATGAACCTTCATCAACATTCATAACGAACTTAAGCCCCGCAATACTTGCTCCTGATTGGATTTAAATATTGGCCGCAGGAGAGAGGCGCGGTACTATTTTTGGCCGAGGCCGTGCCTTAAAGAGGATGCTCCAGAAGCAAATTTAACCCAACCATCTTTACCGACAAGCTATTATTATCATTATCCTGCACTTGACGGAGTAAAATTATTTCGTATTATGATTATACTGCGCTTCAAATATCCAGGCAAACTATTTGTATGTAAGGATTAATAAGTAGATTATTCAAAGAGTCGAGCCTTTCTCGTAAATTTTCTTTGAACCGTATATCTATATATATATATATATATATGTATATGTATAGATTTATGTATAAACACCGCGTACGTGCACGTTTTGATATTTATTATTATAACGCATACGCATTTAATTAACTTTATCTAAAATTTCCAGCTAATACAGCTTTTAAATGCGCGAAAAGTAAATGCGTATGCGTGTGTAGGAGCTGATAAAAAGCTTTTTGTTAGCCGTTATTGTTTGGGAATTAATAATTTTATACAAATGATGCAGGAGATAATTTAATCTTGGGCGCAGCGACAGGGAATGACTCATTGTGTGTAAATAAATTATTTTGGCGAAGCTCCATCGTATTTGCAAATTGAAGTAATACATTTTGGAAAAATCATTCGACGGCTCATTACATTAATGCAGACTCCGTATCCACCTTGGGAGCAGGAAGGATTACGGGGGGTAGGGTGGGTGGGTCCAATTTACGAGAACAGCATGATTCAAAATGATAAAGAAGGACGATGGAGTGGCAAACAGAAGCGCGCGGGAGGGCGGGGGATGACCAGAACCAGTTGGGAGAGTTCGCCGGGATGGACGCTTATGGACGTGTGCTCGTGCACGTACGTATGTGAGGAAGAATGAAAAGCAGCTTTACACAATAGGAGCAGGCTTACTCGCGCGATCTTCGGACTCGGATTTCTATATTCAGCCAACAAAGAGGTAAAAGTCGCGGGCCATATTGTGATATCGGCGTATCGCAGACTATTATTAAAGCTAATAACGAGAGTCCCCCCCCCCGAACAAATAACTTTCGAGCGTCGCTCGCGTCTAAATTATTTACCTCCGCTATAAAAAAACAAAAAAAAATAAATAAATAAAAAAAACAACAACAACAAAGTTGAGAGTTTTCCTTTTCAGTCGTCGAGTAGGAGTAACGTAGACAGAGACCCCCTTTACCATGTCTTTCGGAACCTTTATCAACATCTTCCCGTCACTTACTTCTTTAACAGTCTATCTATATGTAAGCTATCGATGTATGATCGACTTACAGCTACAAAGCCGTTGGTACGATACCCAGGAAAAAGAAGTTACGGAAGAAGAAGCCTTATTGAACGTTGGATTCGCCGGGATCAAAAATAATATTTCCTATCTTCTTTCTTTTGTATTAAACAAAAAAATTAAGGGGTCGTCACGTGTACGACCACATGTATCGGTTAATCGTTTCAAGGTAAATAATTAATAGCCGGACACTGTTTTCTGCAAAAGGTCACGAAAACTTTGAAGATGAGAAGACTTAGCGGGTCGAACTGTACAACTCGGACCTAAATCATGTTCAAAAAAAAAAAAAAAACTATACAATATAACGGTATTGATATTCGAGATGTTGTAATATTATTTTTCTATCTATTGTATGAGCCGACAGCAAGCTCGAGCTTAAATGAACTTAAAATTAAATTTATAAAGTTGAAGTTTGATCCTATAGGTTTGCCGTGCGCCTACCGGGAAATTTCATCAGCACTCGAGGACTTTCTTCCAGATCTCTCTCTCTCTCTCTCTCTCTCTCTCTCTCTCTCTCTCTCTCTCTCTCTCTCTCTCTCTCTCTCGACTTGCATTGCCGGGTAATTTTATAGGAAATTGTTATTCCTAATAAAGCTTATTCTACTCTGGAGCACGACGAGTGCACCGGGTTACGTGTCCCAGGTTACCCAAGACCTCAGAGTCTTGGGACAAAAGATGTATTTGTTACTCGAGGCGAATTTCACCTCTCTATTTCGCTCTATTATCTTAAAGAGTAGTTTATCGATCAGTAGTGGATTAGCCCGAGAGCGCTCTGCTGCAGCACGCGTTATTTGCGGGCATCGTTGCGGGTCAAAGCTTCTTTACCATCGCCAATTGTCCCGCTAACGCGGCCGAATTAATTAAAAATAAACTCGAATTCGCGGTTTAGTGACTGGGAGCTTGTTTAGATGACAAGTTATGCCACGGAATGTCACATATACAGAATGTCGAGTGCAAAGGAAAATAACGAGGATATCCGAGGGCTTGGGGTATTATTGCAGCCACTCGAACGAAAAGAAAATTGAAATTCAATTGCTTAAATTAAATGAGCATCGGGTGCTTGAGGCCCTCGTTGGCAATCGACCATTGGCCGATACAGTCGCCGCCATTTGTACGCGCGAGAGCGGCATATTTTCAGCGGCGGAACCAATCTCACGTGACAAATGGAATCGCGGAGGGAAAAATATTTCCGAACAATTTCCCGGATAATATCGAAGGCATTATAGGAGTAGAGGGTAAACTGAGCCGGGGATAGTGGCATTTGCTCGCGAACAACAACGTCAGCAGCTCGAGGGCCGCTCTCCAATGTAATACCCTCTCTCGACATTAAATGTCTGCTGCTCTGCCGTGCATACGGCCTCGCATGCATAACGCGTCATTGTAAACCTTCTTCCACTTAAGGTGCTCGAGGCTCTCGGGGAACACCTGGACCATGCATTCTCACCGCAACTCTCTCTCTCTCTCTCTCTCTATATATATATATATATATATATATATATCCACAAATAATTCACCGACGCCTACGTATCGATTGTAGCTGAGCCGACCCTTTCTTGAGTCGACCCGCCCCATTCTTCAACCGACCCGTTCTTTCACTGCTTTAACACAAACCGCCCAATTCAAGATAAAGATAACGAACCGAGGAACGACGATCTCATTTAAACGCACTCCTTCATCTTCTGAGAGTTTTTTTTTTTAATATCCACGTCACCATTTTCCTCCGACAAAATATCCGTTACATATTATCGTAACTTAATAATTTAACTTCATTTTTTTCTCCGTCGGACGAAAGTTTGTTTTCAAACATTAAAAAACGCGATATTATAAGCTTGTTGACTTTTTTATTTTATTTTATTTTTTTTTTTTTTGTTTTAGAAAACGTATTTTCCTAGCAATGAATAGTGAACCAAACTATTCAGAAAGTTTTAGATGTCATATCACGTGTTCATATGCATTATTTATATACTATTGATATTACATTGTGTGTGATGTATTTAAAGCCGTTAATCGGGAATTAATCGATACAATTGATTATGAATACAATCTTGAAGCGAATTAATAACTATACGTGCGAAATGTGCTTTTGGATTCACAATGGGATGGACCACGTGCATAACCATACATTTTCTAGCGCTTCTTAAACAATCGATTTTTTAATTGATTATGATTTTATTGTAAGAAAAGAAGAAAAAAAAGTATAACGAATTTCATGAAAAAATAAAAAGTTCTTTATGCTTAAAATTTTCCAAATAACGCGAGTCAAAGTTAAATAGTAAAACTTTGTAAATTCAAATAGTGTGGGTGCATTTTGTATTGTCATCGTCCCTTCATCAAGATAAACATTATAAACATTATAAGTATTAGCTTTGTCAAATAAATATCCCATAGATAATTCGTGATACTTGTGCGCAAATCGAATTTCATTGTCGATATCCCAAAGGATTTTATGCGCTCGTCGGACTTTTTCCTCAAAACAAAGAAGAAAGAAATATTCAAAGGAACGCGCATAAACGCAACATAATGCTTTTACTTATAAATGTCGCCGATAGAAGAGAGAGAGAGAGAGAGCTTCTAATCCAACGCCGAGGTAGCTCCGAATGAAAAACTGCCGCGACCGTCATGGATTGATAAATACGAGTGGCAATAAGTAGACAGGTTCTGTAATTAAGAGCGATCGGTCGGTAAAAGAGAACGAATTATCTTTTAAAAGGAAATACTAAAAGTTATATGGAATTTGTTTGATATTTGTATTATAATGAAGAATGTAATGTCCCATTCGTTAGTTGAAATGAAATTAACAATATAGGCGGTACGGATCGGTAAGGAGAGGATCCCGCTTATAATTCGGAACTTTATGCTCCCGTATTTTCAATATCCTGGCCAATGGATTTTAAATTTGATTTTAAAACTTTTTATAGGAGACATGCAGTCAAAGGCGTCGGCCGTTAAATGAAATAAAAATTATTCGATTATGCTGAATATCTGATTCGGACGGCTTCCTTAATAAACGCTCGCGGCCGTGCGCGACGGCGAACAAATCCTAGAGGAGTCATGGAAATTCATGGAATTCCTTAAGACAGCCTTAATCCTTATCTTGCCTGCATAAAATCCTGAATAAAACGAGGAAAAATCCTCATGACTCGAGTGGCTGCTCGTATCGGATAATACGGGTATAAAATTTAAGTGAGCTTTTGTTTGAAAAAGCCGCTCATTAATGTTGGATCCCGATCGACGAGCCTTCCCTAATAAACCCACCGCCGCTGAGATTCTCTTAATATAACAAAAGGACGAAAATTATCGAGATTATCCCTGTTAAGGTGAGTCGTTTTATACATACCCTTATCGCCATTGTGGTCGACGAGTCCTGTCAGCGAACACGAGCTTTGCCCCGATTAGTAAAATTTAGTAAGTTATCCGCTTTATAAATGGAGCCGTGACCGCAGCTTCCCAATAATCACTCGGGCGAGGATCTTAATTGAAGAGCGCGGGCAACGAGAGCAGTTAACTATTATCGAGGAGCTATCGACGCGACAAAATCCGACGACAATTCTTATGGGTAATTCGTCGCCGGCATGGCATTCATCCTAATAAACCGTACTGCCAATCATTGGGCTGACCTCTACATGATACCTTTTCGTAAATCCAGCCTACGTAACATCAAAAAATCTCTGCTCGACTCTGCGTCCGTATTTGTCGAGGGCAAATTTCTTGATAATAAATCACCAGCTGTATTTTTAAATACCTCTTGATGCACGTAGCGTGTCTTTTCTTTTTATTAATTAAAGCACCTGCGGATATATGTATTTTCAACGCATACCGAATACGTTATGAATGGTGTGGCGTGGCAGTAATGCACACTCCCATTCTTCTCTAGCCCTCGATGCGCGTCTTTTACTTTCGGAAATAATACATAAAGCTACAAAAACTTAAAATGACTCCTTACATTCAAAAATATGAAAGTCTCCCCCCCCCCATCCTATTCTCATTAATATTCCCATGTATGGATACGTGTGTATGTATTTGCAAGCCCATCACTATGATTGTCCCTCACTCTTATCCTTTGTCTGCATCTAAATTTCTCTCGTATAAGTATTTTTTTCAATTTTCTATAAGAATATAAAACTTAATGGCGATGCTGGTTTTGTGCCACTCATGCGCAGTACGCCAATAATCTGTATTGCGAGTTTGAAACTTTTACGTAAAAGCTTTTAAAGCCAAAAACACTTGTAACTTTGTAATTCATAACTAATCTATCAACTTATCCAAAATCTAAAACTGAAAATTAATTATTACGGGCTTGTCGAATGAAACAGATAAATATTAATATACTAAAGTAGTATATAGCAGCAGTGTAAGTAGTATATACCAAAGTAATAGTATAAGCTTTACTCTGTTTATGCTATGAGTTTTCATTTTCAAATTTTCTATTTCGGAAATGGAGCGGTACGCTATGTACTCATCGGATGCCACTACTGAATTATCAGCCCAACTACGTAATGAAGTTGAAAAACTTTTCTGTGCAAATATGTTTAGGAGAGAAATGAGTGGAGGATAACTTGAAGGTCAAACGCTGGTAGGGAAATCACGCGAGTATCAGAATCGTATATTCTCGTGCTTTTTGGCACGAAATGAAATTTTGAGGATTGCGTTGTTAAAGTGAGACCGATAGATGGCGAGCGTGTACCAAGTATTCGCTCCAAATACTTACTAATAAATATTTATTAAAAAAAAAGAAAAAAAAATCCTTTAGCCTAAGATCCTTATCTGTCGTACTGCTGCATCATAATTACTCGTATAAAAATCGAGTGCAACTTAATTAATGTAATTATATATTGGATATGTATTTAAGCACAGTGAGGGAATTAAATTTACAATAATGAAAAGTTTTCCCCAGAGGGAGCTTAGAGTTTCCGCGAGACGACCCTCTCAATCATAATATTAATAATCCATTAATAATCATTAAACTCGTACTTTAGTATTAAGTAAGAATTTCTGCTTTTACGGTAGCTCTTACAAGTAATTTTACATTCGGATTTCCGTATTGAATGAAAACATCATTAGAAACGAAAGTAAATCTAGAGTATTATTATGAAGTTAATAAACCGACATTGAATGAAAAAATAAGCACTCGTAGCTCGCTAAATTACCAATTTATTATTATTCTAGTAGTTAGAAATGACTTAATAATAATAATAATAATAATAATAATAATAATAATAATAATAAAATAATAATAATAATAATAATAAGTATTTAGGATGATATGAGTACATCTTAATATTACGGTAATAATATTTTTCGTTGAATTTTCGTCATGTTTTGCAGCATCACTGGCAGTATTTGACTGATGGATGAAAACCAAAGGGAATACATCAGCAAGAATAAGCTTCTCTTCATATCTATTGGTATAATGTTGAGTAGATTTTAAAAAAAAAAAAAAAAAAAAAAAAATCTTTACATTTCAAAACTGCGGTGACCGGTACATTGAATTTATTGGCATAGAAAATAACAGGCACTCAGTTTGGCAGCAGAGGATCAATAAATACGATATTCGGCAAAGAATGTAATTCCTATTATATCCGATTGATGGAACTTAACAGACGTCAAAAATACGTATATGTAGAAACTATGCAGGCCCTTTATACGTTTAAAATGATACAATTAGTTGCACTTGTAAACCCAGAATCGGCATTAAAGTCTTGTAAAAAGTAATACGAATGAACACTACAGTCGTAATGTAACTATAAACTCGGAGTTTTATACTAATGAGCTTTCATGTGACATATTATACGATTCTCTGTTTAAATGCAGTCAATAAATATGACTGCTAATGGACATTTACATGATTCTGTGGACATTTAATGCATATAAGCTTGATACATTTTTTAGAAATATTTATTCATATTTCATAATGATACTTACACTCCAACGTCATAATACAATTACAATCACATGCTCTGGACGCATCCGTATCCTTATCTTTAGATTCAAAGAGCTTTATCAAAAAAAAAAAAAAAAACGAAATATTCCAACAATAGTAAATATTTTACAAAGTTTGATTAGAAAGTATTGTCCATGAACGGTTCCTCTAAAATCAAATTCAATAATGATTCTGGTAATAAAATAAAGATTCTAGCCGCTATCACAATGACTGCTCGCTATCTAATATCACAGAAGCAATCTATTCATCTTGTAAGCCTTGCGGAAATTTCTGTCGACTCACGAGACTTTGAGTATATTGCATAACCCATATGAAACCGAAGACTCGATGATTAAGTGAGAGAGAAATCTTGATTTATACACTCATTTATAACAAACGGCACTTAACAGGATGCTCCATCTGACTAATAATCACCTTTCTCGAGCAGATTTCAATAAAAGTCTGTCTATATTTATATAATCCGAGTATGCATCAGAATATCTATTTATGATATATACGCCGAGTCATATTAAAAATAAATTCTATTTTAATATCAATAAGGAATTTATTCAATTCGTAGACATTAAATAATCTACAATAATCACGTAAATTGAAAATTTTTTATATTACCTAGTGTTTGCGTTGAAAAAATCTAATGTATTTAAACTATAATGATTCAAATGACAGGAAATATAGTATTTATATAATCATTATATTCAGTGAATAATTATGAAACAATAACGGCATTCTACAAGGGTATTCAATAATTGCAATTAATTACAATTTTTAATTTATGCACTTTTAGTATATTAAATTTTATATAGAATATTATTTCCGAATAGAACATTCAAATTAAATGAAAACCAAATATAAAGTATTGTTATTTTTCCTTCCATTAGCGTATGAACAACAATAGTTAATAATCAGTAAAATAATATTATAAAAAATAAATCGAACGATAAGCAGCTTTGACGATGTATATATAATAACGCTATACATTCACGCGCCTTCTTTTCTATCAATTTTTACCTCATACAACTTAATCATTAACTTTATTGTATTGACTTTGAAGACAGGAAATTTATAAAATTGATAGACTTGCTTAATCTTGTACACGTGTCTTGAATAATAGTATTTTAGAATTTAATGTATTGTTTATGTAAAGTTGCCGAAACAAATTTAAATAAAAAAAATTAATCTCTCTATAATGTGAAATATCTTATAGAAATTAACGTAGTAGTATTACGTTAAAATAAAAATCTCATGCAGTAAAAAAAATTCGAGAATTCGCTACATGTTTCTACGTGAAAATTTTTAAATATTAAAACTTTTTTTATACTTCTTTACAATCATTTCCTTTTATTTTATTTTTTTTTTTTTCATCTATAGTAATTCATATTTTTGACCTAATAATAATAATTTACTATATTGATCATTTTTAAATATTATAATTAAAATTAATTTTATCACATCTCATCTAATCTTTTCTCCTATTTCTAAATTAAATGAAATAACTCATACAAAATTACGTGTATTAATAAAATAAATATTATAAATGGAGAAAATAGTGCCAAGAATTTTTAGTTTTACTTGTTATAGTTTAGCCTTTGGTCAAATTGCTTATCGGGACTAAAGAAATAATGAAAACATTTTTGCTTAATTCTATTATTTTTATAATGACATGAATAAATAGTTTACATATAAATGTGTTTAGCGTAAATTATCATCCATATTTAGACCTTTTAAATACGTACCACTAATAGTTTTTAATTATTTAATTATTATTTAATTGTTAAATTATTCGTTAATTAAATAATTATTATAATAATGATGAAACATAATATCTTTTTTTATTTAAATTTCTTTATCTTCTCTAGGTATTATTACGATATTAAGTTTTATTAAAATATATCTACTCCATCAAATTTAAGATAAAAAATAGTTGGCTATACTACTATATTAATGAAATATATATATAAAAAAAAATGATAACTATGCATTTTACATATTATTTCAAAAGCTTTTCCTCTATTATCGTTATAAGCTTTTGCTATACGATAATAAAAAACATAATAAATGACGAAATACAAATTATAATAGAAAAATATAGATTATTATAGATTTTATTTAATTTTTAACATTTTCACCATAGTAATAGAAGCCATTTAATGAAAGTTGAGATAATACTGCATGCAAATACTTCATTTGTAAAGCAAAGGATAGTTTATGAAAAAAATAAACTTTTATTTACATGCATGTAGAATTTTTATTATTAATTTCTTCAAATGATGGATAATGAATTTATTTCTATTTCTCAGAATATTTAAACAGACAAATGACAATAACAGTCTTTGTAAATATAATTTTATCCCGAAAAAATTTATAAAGAAGCAGAGTCTACCAATCTTCTCATATTTTATCTCTCCTAACTATTATACGTGTGTGTGTGTGTGCGTGCGTGCGTAAATTTATATGCATTGCAGTACATAGTATACCAAATATCCAGGTTAAATATCAACAAAATGTAATGAAATCGAATGTAATTGCAATATATATTTATATATGTATAAGTTGTGAAGTTGCGGATAAGTTGGCTTACTACGTATCAAAGAAAAGACCCGTAAGAACCTTGAAAGGGGCCGGTGAGGCTTTCATCAGTTAGTGCCCCTTGAAGTCAGGGGTGGAATCCGCTTTCCGTGGTAAACGAGACAAGGCCAGCTGATCACTTTGAAGAAGACTAATAGCGAAAATACCGACAGCTGTAAGGAAAGGCGGCTCATCTCTCCATATTTTTATAGTTCTAATGAGAGAAAATGTATAGACATAAAGGTATACATGTAAAGAGAGAGAGAGACAGAGGGGGGGGGGATTACGCAGATAAAAAGCATTTACTTCCCTCGGATAAGATCAGGGACATTTTAAGACAGAATAAGACCGAATTTTATTTTTTATACGTCAGCTCATCGGGTCATAAAGACAAAAAACTTAGAGGACAACAAAGGAGATAGAAGATCTTCTGTTGTAGTATTACAACATCAAAACGGATTCGTATGATATTATTCTTGAGAATCTTTTTGGCTTTATCTTTAGTCTCTTTTAATAAGCAATTTCTCATCAAATATACCTTTCCTTCCTTGGTACAAGCATAATCCCGGACGTCTGTACAAGACTGTGCATCACCCCCGCATCCCCTCCTCCTACTCTGTTTCCCTTTTACCCTGAGCAATATTGAGCTCAGCCTTAATAAATGTTGATCATAAAAAGATTCTAAGACAATACGAATTCATAGATAAGTTTTTTACGAAAGTATGGTAGTAATTTACGTTAAAGCATTGACGTTGATCATTTATAATTATACATAAGAATTTCAATAACGCAGCTGTACGAATTATTCGTCCTGTAACTTTATGATTGTTGATGTTTTACAATTATTTGGGACGATTTTTAGAAAATTACATTATCGTTTGCGCAGACAAAGAAAAATATTATAATATAAATATTTTCTGCATGAAAGTTAAACTTATTTCTCGTGAAATAAGATTTCTAAATCATAAATTAACATTATTTTTCATCCCTGAAATAATAAAATTACATTAATAATCGCGCAGTTATAATTAATTTAAAACTATAGCAATATAATTTATGATATAACTTGTCTTATTTCTTTTTTTCTTTTTTTTTTTTTAAATTAATTTTAAAACTTTTTAAATATTTACTAAATCCATATTTCACAAGCGCAAGATCTACGTTATTTTATATTCTTTTTCATTTTTAATATAGTAGCACATATTTAGAAAAATTCTCATTTTATACATATACGTTATCAGTTTTCGTTAACTTAAAATTTTGAATATTAAATATCATGGATAAAATTAAGCTAACAAAGTACCGTTGATAAAAATCTATGAGAGCAGACGCTATTTTCATAGGAAAAGCCTTTTCAATAATATCATACAATTGAGAAGAAAATCAAGGGCAGAATAACCATTAGAATTAAGCACAAAATTTAATTTAATCGCTCATAAATCTTGCAAGTTTTTGAGCTGAAGCCAAATAAATGTAAATATTAAAATATGTTGATAGAACTACGTCTCTGGCAATACGTAATCTAATATGTAGACAGTTTTTAATTACATGCTTTGATCGAATTACAATTTAATACTGGTAACTTTTATAAATTGTTCTCACGTTTCAATCATTACTTTTAGACTTTATTGAAAAAGATATTAAGTAACTATAGGGTATAGTACCACGCAATATAAATCTCTAAATGATTTTTGTGCGCAGAAAATGTAAGATCGGTTAAATTTATAAATCTTACAATGGGTGCAGAATTTTAATTATCGTCAAGCTTAATTTTATGTTTTTGTTGCACAATGTATAATAAATGTTCTTAATTGCCGATTCTTATCGACCGACAAAATCAAGTTCAATTTAACAAATTTAAGCTTTGGCTTTATAAAATATCTCATTTGAATTTATGAAAACATAGGAATCTATTGACGGATGTGACAAATGCAGTAAGACGAGAATGTGGATCATTGATTTAATTACTTGGATTTTTCAATATTAGGAGGAACTAATACATTTTCATAATTAAGTTTTCAATCTCTCGATATTTTATATCTCAATATAAGCTTTTTAGCTAAAAATATTACCTTTTAAGCTTTTACATTATGAAACGTAATTAATGTGCATAATAAAGGCAAATAAAATAAAATATTAACTTACTTTAATAATATAAAATTAAGCCTCTTACCATATATTCTTACGAAAAACGGGAGGAATTAAAAAGGCTTGGGAAACGTTATTCGGTAAAGTTTATTTTTTAAAGTCTTGGAACTAAAAGCGCCAACGGAACAAAGAAAGTTTTACTCTGGACCTATGCATCCACCATTACTTACAAGCATTGTCAATCTTTCACTCTTCCCTACAATTTGTCGAATACGATATAGATTATCGTGATCTCGCCACTCGCTATTGTCCGCCAGTATCGATGATATTCTACTTTTCAATATCTTGATTACCGTTATTAAAAAAAAAAGATGCAATTTATTTCCATTCAAAAGTCTACATCGATTCAAAATTCACCTTCATTTATCTTCAAAACTGCTTATATTTTACTATACGTCGATTAATATAAATTTTATGAGTACCGTAGCACAATAAGACGTACAATAGCTTTTCATTGTACAATCGATTAAACATTTCTTTATCAGATTTCTGAACGAGTCACTTTTCCACAAATAAATTCATCGTATTTATTTTGTTTTCTACGGGGACAAACACGCCTTTGCATAACGTAATTTACAAAAAGAGAAAATCTAGAATTCACTCATGTATTCTCTCTATTATATAATATATATATATATATATAATATATAATTATAATTATATTTGATTATATAATTTTATATTTGATATATAAAAAAAAAAGTAATCCCCAGTACTATATTCTAAAATACTTATTCATTCGTGATTCACTGTTTTATACGATATTTAATTCACTTACTTTTTACCCAGTGCACAAGGCTGAATAGTAATGAGTATATTACGTATAAGGCAGTCATATGTAATAATTGTATAATATTCAATTTGCAATTGCTCACCATAATTAAATACGAATGAGATTCACATTCCGACGAACATGTACATGCAATCTGGACGTGTTTAAATGAATTTTTGTAATTTAGATACAAATAAAATATCTTAAATAATAAACAATAAGAGCTCTAGCTTTTTCTTTCCATACAACTAGGCTGAACCAATCCTTTAAATGCAATGAAATATACATTTTATTTCAAGTATTGTTCACTGAGCTTCATATAAATATCTATTAAACATAATTTGTTGTAAAATATACGTATTTTCGTAGTTACACGGGTCAAGTACACAGAATTCGTTGGAAAAATATACTTCGGCCTACGATCTAAAATTAAATAATATTTTTATAGTAATAAAACGAATGGTAACTTATTTAATATTACATATATCCTAATTATAATTAGTATATAAACCTATGATATCGTTAAATGCCCATGTTTATGGAATTTCTATTATATTATGCCAGATTATTTGAAATAGTCTCTATTACAAAGGAACATAATTAATGAAGATACGCTTGCGATGTATTATATATGTATATTTGATTAGTATAAGCCGTAATTAATTTTTAACGTGTTATGTAAATATTTTATATTCGTTTTATCATTATGATTACGCTTAGAAATTATCGACTACATGCCAAATCAAATTTGAAACTTATGCTAAAATGTGTTATGATTTCATTTAAATAAATTATATCTGCATTAAAAATGTATAATTTATACATCCTCATAGAAACTTGTATTTTATTAAACTTTGTTACGCTTTGGACATTATAACTTTAGCCTTTATATCGTCCCTATTATATTCATTGTCTTTTCAATTCTCCGTTGTACAGTTTATTATATTATAACTATGAAATAATATTACAAAACATATTATTAAATATACATGAAATAAAAGTTAGAATTGCCGTAAATGTAAAATTGATTTACACTTATGAATTTTATCATTTTTAATTTATACTTCAATACATAATGACAAATTAAAATGAATGGTTTTTCTTATTATTCTTCTAAATGCAGAAATGCATTTCACGTTAATATGATGACACGTGTTGAAACCGGTGATACATGAATAATCTTAGACTCATTGAACTTGTCAAAATTCATTTAACCGTCGAATTCTTTCGCTTCTATTTGTTTAATCTTCTTGTATTACGTTAGTGACGCAAATGTTGATTCAACGTATTAAATTTTTAAATATAAATCAAAGTTTATTCGCAGATGTCAAGCAAATTTTGTGCACTGCATATGACATTATTTGCTTCGGTGGGCAAAATTATTCTTTTTTTTTCTTGATACGTATTCCATTTGATAATTTTTAATAAAATATAATTAATAATGTAATATGAACGCATTTTAAGCTCGAGCTCTAAAAAAGAAATAGTAATCGCAAGGAGTTCGATGTATAAATAACTGAATAAGAATAGTTGCATTTATTTATACATACATGAATAGTTTTACATGAATGGATAAAAATATTGACTGATTTTATTGAAATTGAAATGTATATTTCAATATACACATTCATACACGCATACAACTTTCGTACAAATGAAAAAATTCGTTTATAGTATACCACGTGCATGCAATTATTTATAGCATACAATTTACAGTTGCATGAAGTATCTAAAATACAATCGCCATTGCTTCATTGATTTATTAATCTATCGATATCAGTTGGATCGTTTACGTTTCGAGCGCTTTATTCACAGATTCCTTATTAAATTTAGATACAACGGAGTCTTTTTCATTATCCTCAAAACAGACTCCGATATATTATTATACGCGAGCTTACTAATAATAGCCAAAGTACGAAAGTAAATGTGATTGAGATAAATAATATAAATAATATAAATGAGTATGAATAAACTGATAAAAGTAAAATTATTCATATTACATATTTTTAATTCATTATGTATGTAAAGTATATAAATACAAAATTCTTATTTCGGCGGAAGAATAAATTTTAAATATTTACATTACATTGATAATACATGTTAATATGAAATGTGACTATTGAGTCTGCATTGTATGCTGTTGATACCCACTTATGTTATTTAGTTCTTTTAATTAGTACTTGAACAACTTTATGTACGCTCATGTACGAAATACTTTTGAGCAGATGAAGTAATTTTCATTGTTCTTATGTAACATAGAACGATAAAATTATTATAAATAATTTTTATTCTATACCTTTCATGTATTTTAGCTTTAACGAACTGTCCTCTTTATAAATAATAAATTAGAATTATTTGCATAATTGGCTCCTCCCCTTCCTATAAATTCACTTATATAAATCTTGTTTATTTTACGAAAATTTATAAAAAAAAAACCAAAATAGAAAAAAGTATCGGTAGGTAAGTAAGTCGATGACTTTATGCGACTCTTAAATAATAAGCAACGATTATTTTATTTTTCTTCAGGATAATTACATTTGTAAGAATGACTTTCTGTCCGGGTTCGTCAAAGGAAAAGAAAGAGGGCCGGGAGGGGGGATTACGATTATAAATTCGTCTTGAGGATAGACTTTGAAAAAAGAAAGTTCATAGCGTCTGTTTCTTTTTGAAACTGATTAACATATCCATTGTTTTTAATTTCTTCTCTGCCAGTAAGTTTCGTCGGTAAACAGCAGCCGACTATAAGATTTTAACGGATACAGAGATAGTAGTTTTAGAAAATGCTCATTGAAAATTTTCGTGACAATAGAGTCGAGATACGCGAGTAAGACTTGCGACAAAGGTTAAATCAATTTTACAATATCTTGAAATGAGAGGCGTAAATGTAAACAAGCTTTTCGTGCTTTATGCACTTGTATATGGAAAAGATGCGTATCGCTCAAAAAAGAAATTTTGAGTGCTTATTTGAGCTTCTGCTTCAGATGCATAAATATATATAGCCGAGATGGATGGATGCATGGATGGATGGATGAATGAATGAATAGATAGATAGATAGGTAGATAGATAGATAGATAGATTGCTAGAAAGATCGGATAGGATAAACATGGAAACGGATTGTGGGGAAAAAGCTTATGCAGCGTTCGGGCAGTAGGGAAATGGCTTGTTTATCTCGGAAAAAGGCTCTTGTACATCATACGAGTCAGATGAGGTTCATCAGCTTCTTCCATGAAGTCCAGTAAGTAGAGAATTGACAATGAAGAGACTAAAGCCTCGTAAAAAGTCTGTGCCCGCTCTTTGTTTTATTTCGGAGCGTAAGAACTTTCTTGTTTTCATGCTCAAGCGGATTACCTTTTTTTTTTTATTATTCTTGATAAGGTAGGCCAACGGAGCCCCCTGAATTTTAATCAAATTTCAGAATTTGATGCATCGAGAATGAGAAGAGATCCTATCGCACGGGCGCGCGCCATTAATTTTATCTTTTTTATATTAGCTTGCATGAACAGGGGTGCCGCCATTGATTAGAAAATAATACAAGCGAAAGGCTTGTTGACAAATTCTCCCCTATTATGAATTATCCTGATCTCATGCGCCAAGTACGGAGTATCATCGCCATACCTACGCGAAATGAAAATATTCGACATCTTTATTATTCGTACTTAAAAATTATGTTTAATAAATCCCTTATATCCATAAAATATATGCCTTTGTATAAAGAGAGAAATAAATAAAAGTATTACCAGAAGGGCTAAAAAATATCACGAGCGACGCGGCTAATCAAGACTCGGGGGCTCATCCCTCTAAAATTCTTGCCTTTACCTTACCTTGCAAAATTGCAAGATTTGCACTTTGTATAGTTTTTGTTACCGGACCATTTCGCTCTTCAGAATTTTTAAGGACGGATTTTAAAAAGTCTGATATAATATGGGTAGGACACGAATAGCTTCCTTATTCAATTTCAAAGTATGCGATTAGTATTAGCAATGAAATTCATTAAAAAAGTATATTTAAAAAGAATTTTCTATATTACGAACTCGAATACATTTTATTGTAAAATTTTTCAGGCTTTTCCACTTTAAAGAACGTTATTCATTTAATATTTTTTTATTTTTTATCAAGTTAAGTCAGAAATTGCCAAAACGCAATGCAAAACGTCGTCCAAAGCTGTACGGCTTACAATATGTTTAAAATTACACAGCTGTTCAATCGGATCTATGATTTACATAAATTTATCCATTATTTTTTAAATCGCAGACAACATATTTGTCACAAGTCTTTCGACTGAACTCTATGCATCCATAAGTAATAACGAAATGATGAAAAAAATCAATTATCGAATTTACAATACAAAAAGAAAATACAATGTTTTAAGATCGCGATTAAAATATGTAATTAATGACTAACGTAAGAAGCAATCGATTACATTAATTACATTCTTTTATAATTTGTAAAATTACACAACAAAGTGTAAGAATCCGGTAACGATATACTAAAGCCTTTGTAACAATCTTCTCTTTTCCTTTCTTTAGAATTACTTTTGTTAATTAATTTATCGTACAAGTTATCGTACAATTCTATTGAAAGAAAACTTCATTATTTCATAAGAATATTATAAAATCATTATAAAAAAAGGTTTGAAAATTAAAAAGAAAATGTATATATATATATAATTGCATAGCAAATATAAGCATAGAACAATTAATTATAGAATAAACGATTCTACTAAAAACTTGAAAATTTTTAGAATTCTTTTAATTAATGAGTCACTTATACAATATAATAAAAAAATTCAAAAGAATACCCCAATGAAAAATTAATCGTATAAAAGAAAAAAATATATTTATTCAGATCGAGGTTTGATATGCGTGTATGAAAAATACTCGTGAGTCTTAAAAGACTAATATCGAATACTAATAAATATGTAATTTAAAGTAAATATTGAATATTGAAAAAGATGACTTTTCGAATTAAAATAATAAAATGCGCTAAAGGTAATCCTTTCCCGAGAACAGCCATTATGTTAATTTCAAAGCGGTGGCGCTGCGGGCACAGACTGAAAATACCCCCGCGCAGTATCAAGATATCAAGGATCGAGCTTTACTGGTTGTCGGCAAATGGCTTCAGGGTGACCGACCAAACGTCCCGGAGTATCGATTGATCCCTGCAATCCAACTGATGTTCACTACATCCAACGATTACAATGCACTGGCTGTTTGCTTTTATCGACCGAGTTTTATATAAATACTATAGCATGCGAATAAAAAAAAAAAAAATTGTACGTAATGTAAAAAATCATTCAGCAAATAGAACATCATTGTTGTATGTTAGGACGAGCCAAACCAATCAAAATCTTAATAAGACTAGAACACGATCGAAGACTTTTTTATTAGGTAGTTAATTTAATTTTTAGTCTGATCAAATCGAGTATTCTACATTGTCAATTAATATAAAACCTAAAATTGCTGTATTCATATTAATAGATAGGAGTGAAGTGGAATTGACATAAGTTCTAAAATACGTATTCAAGAAAAGTATATAAAGAAGTGTTATACTATGTGGAAATGCATCCCGATTCGAAAACAAGCTTTTCGAATAATCTAGTGATCCTGTATAACTAGTCATCTACTCATCATTATACTTTGAATTATACCTTGAATGCTTCAATGAACCGAATGAAATTGCAATGACTAACTAGGAAATTCATCATTATAATCCCACGCAATAAAATTACATTCAATATCATGAAGGCATTTGCAACAAATATTAAAATTTCTTTTTTAATAGTAAGCTTTGCATTATTCTCAATGTAAAGCACGTACAGATCGTCTTAAAAGATCTCTATTGCCATGCAATAACAATCATATAAATTTCGAAATATTTGCTCTTTGTTGGCCACTATTGACTTAGCATTATTATTCTCACTGAAAAAATAATAAAAATTTATTTTACCGATGAAAAATAATGTTATTTCTTAATTGAGTCGGATTACATTAAAAAATTTTAAATCATATTTTTTTTCAAGCAAATTATATAACGATTAACTTATTCGTATATAATGTACGCCGAGTATTGTATAAACGAAATAAAAACATTTGCGCCAATTATTAAATATTTAGATATTCGAAAAAGTTCTTAAATAAAAGAACCATATGTATTAAGAAATAAAAAAATTATATAAAATAAAAAGTAATGTACTTATTTTACAGATTAATTTAAAAATATACTTTATGTATAAGACAAATAAATATTATTTAAACATTAAACCAGTTAATATAATTATTATTATTATTTTAAAGAATTATTAAAATAAATCCTAAATTTAATAATTTAGGACTAGCAGTATTTAGAACTTATTTTAATGAAATAAAAGAACAGCACAATAAAGTACATTATCGTAATTAATAAAAAAATGAGTGATCACGAATAATATAATTATTATAATATTAGTTAAAAAATTCATATTTGCTTTCATTAAACTTAAAATTAATTCTGCTAGATTATTGATTCTGTGATTTATTTCTTTTGGGAAATACATACTTAGCATAAAATATATACTATTATATAACTTATAGATTTAAAATTGTGAAGGTTACTATAGATGTTTTAGTTAGATCAATCATTAATTATTTTAACATTCTATTTTAAACTGGATAAAGATTAATTCGATTGTTTATCATAATTTAATAATAAATTAAAAGTAGTATAAATAAGCATTATCTTTTGAATAATTAAATTTTCCAGCATATCTCCAGTTGAAAAAATACTTACAATTCAATTCTGATTCTGTTAATATTTACAATAATTATTATATTAACGTCTTGAATAAACTCAATATATTGAGGTTTGAGTATAAGCATAAAAAATCCAAAGTACATAAATTGTATATGATTGTTCGTAAATAAATAAATAAATAAATGGAGTTAATTTGAATATTCTTGTCGGATTATAGTATTTTATATAAAAAATTTACAGGACTTACGGGATTTAAATTTTGATGCCGTTTCAGGGCTTCGATTCTGAATCTTGAATTAACATGAAGAAATGGCAAAAAGCAAGTTAAACATCATTAATTCTTTGTTCAAAGGAAATAAGGAAGACGACTTTACAAAAATTATAAACCGTGATAATTAAATAGTTAAATCAATTTAAATATAAATTGATTAACGTCGACATTACGAATTGAAGGAAATGATAATTAACTGATTTTTACAGATGATTCGTAACTTCTTGATATTATTTTAACCGATATGAGGTAAAGTATGTTAATTGCTCGGGAATAAATAAATTATTTAATACATATTGCAATACAGATGTGCTGGAACGTATTCTATAATACTTGCTAAAATTATAAAAAGTAAAGAAATCTATATATATATATATATATATATGACGGCTAATATTTGATTATAGTTGACATTAAGCTCACCTTATTTATAAACTTCACAATTATCTTATTTAAAAAAAAGAAAACCATATAAAGTATATGTATACCAATATTGGCACAACTGTTAATTTCTAAAGCTATAAACCGTATTAAGGAAAAAGTGATGTATAAACACATTAATAAAAGGAAAAAAACACTATGTTGACAAACTATACATTATTGGATATTTGTAATATTCCGAATTATATTAATGGACAGATGTTCTTTATTTTTACTATTTTTATAAGATTTATTACTACAATTTTTTATTTGTTTAATTAAACGCTTTTAGGTTTCAAAAATATGTTATGGTCATTCTAATAAAGTTATAATCTGAATTAATGACAAAGGGAATTTTTCATTTTATAATCAATTTAAACAAAATACTATTCTCTATCTCTTTTAAAACTAATTGGTTTATTCGGTTCATGAAGATTTATGAAACTTATACTAATAGTTTCTAATATCAGCTACGCAGCCCAATAATTTCACTATTATCTATTAGGAAATTAATTTTAAAAAAATTCTCGTATTCTACTTCGTTAAATTTTCTAGAATACATGTACGTAATTTATACATATTCGATATATCACATGTATTCTTCGCACTTGTTGGTACATAATTCGTGTTGTAATGTATTAATTGGCATTGAATGCATTTACTTTATTTAAAATAATTGCTTTATTTAAAAAAAGTTATGATCGACTTTACATATATATTGTACATGATTTATTATATTACATTTGAGTTAAAATAAAATTTGATTTAAAATCGGAACGAAATTCGGAAGAAATAATTTAGTCATTCAATGTGTCACCTACGACAGATCTAATGAAAGATAAGTACGAATAAACTTTGGTGTGTACGTCTGGAAATCCATCGAAAGACTTGTAAGTCATGGAAACGATACCATAAAGCTCCCCATTACTGGTGATAGAACCGCCACTGTCGACCTGTAAACATTACAATTTGAAGAGAAAAAAATTCAAATAATAATACGTATTACTGCAACGGTAAGATTATTGTGAACGATAAGGATAGTCTTGAATAACTTACAGCACAGGCCTTCACTCCAGGTGCACTGTATGCACAAAACTGATTGCTGAATATGACTAAGGGAAATTTCGAAGAGCAGGTTACGTAGGTCTGAATAGTTACCGGCGCCTTCAGCAACGGCACGGAAATGAGGTCTGGATCGGTGAACGATGCGCCCCAACCGGCTACAACTGCCAAATTCCCATCAAAAATGTCTCTGCTTGGGAGTTTAATTTTACTCTGGACGCTGCTATAGTTAATCCTGTCCTTGAGCTGCGAGAAGAAAATATTGTTCCGCTACCATTACCGCTACCAATACCATCAATCTTACTACTACTACTTACTACTACTGCTGCTACTACTACTGCTACTACTACTGCTACTACTACTACTGATACTACTACTACTACTACTACTACTACTACTACTACTACTACTACTGCTACTACTACTGCTGCTGCTGCTGCTGACCATGTTCTTATCGTATATTTAATAGACGAAGGCTTACCTTAACGACGCAAATATCGTGGGGACTCTGTAGCTCTAGGAAATTCCAGGAAAACAAGGGATGATTGTAAACAAATTGAATCCTATGCTCGTCCCCTTCTATGTTCAATGAGCTCGTCACTCCGCTGTAAGCTGATATCTTGTGCAAATTGCCCTGGAAGTCCAGGAAACAGTGAGCTGCCGAAAGAACGTACCATCGCGAAAGAATTGATCCGGAACAGAAATGCCTATTGCTTATGGTTCTGAAGGAAACCAGATGCGGAAAATCGCTAATTGAGGCTGCCGTGCCACCGGCGATTCGTAAACTTTTAGCCGAAACTCCTTAAATTATTTAAAAAAAAAAAAATAAAAATAAAAATAAAATAATAATAATAATAATAATAATAATAATTTAACGAATGCGTGTATTAATTTTAATTGCTTTAATTTTATACTTTTACCGTACCTGCAACGACCAAGCAGATAGAACAAATTACTATTTCTTTTATTAAAATCATTTTGTCCTTTGCGATCGAAGCTTCGAGCTAAATCTTAAAGCTGAATCTTTTATAAATTGATTAAATAGCTCCTCTAGATCAATGTAAAATACATGCGCTTATACTCGATATAATAACAGAATTTTTTAAATATTTGTATAATTATTATTGTTGTTATTGTTTAAATTTCAATATCTATATATAAATCAAAATTGTGCAAATACTTCTAACTAATGTTCTTCTAATGATTAAGAACTTTTAAAGTGACATGTTAGCAAAGCACAAGTAAAATGCTGTATTATATGCAAAAATATTACCCATACTTTTCAAGCCTCCATGGACTACGACGATAAACATTCCATTTACAAATATTTAAAACACTTGTAAACACTCATGTTTTACGAATATTGACAATATTATTGCGGAAATAAGTAAGCATAAACAGTATCAAATTACCATTAGAACAATTGAAAAATTCAAACGAATATATTAAATGGCTTAATAAAAAATATGTTTCATGTACTTCGATACGTACGCAAGTATACATACATGCATACATACATACATACGTACGTACATACATACGTACATACATACATACGTACGTACATACATACGTACATACATACATACGTACGTACGTACATACCTACCTACATACATACATACATACATACATACATACATCCATACGTACATACGTACGTTCGTACACACATGCATGTATATGCATCTCATTTTTATCCTGTTCTTCTGCTATAAATATCTTTAAAGATAATAACTACGTAATAATAACTGATACTTTTGAGAATTGCGTAATACTTTATAATTTTATAACATTTTTGGATAAGTACAGATTTTATAATAAATACTGTAAATGAGAATCGACCCCCCCCCTCCACTTATCCTTAAAAACGAGCCCTACGAGTTGCGATATGACACTTTTTGGTTTAATTCAATGCCTTTCAAACATTGGCATATTTTAATCAGTACTGTACATTAGAAGAGCAAGTCAATGCTCATGCAGCCAATCTTAGCCCTTCCCTTAAAATTCTAACCAATACGAAAACGAAAAGTCCCAAAAACTTGTCAGATTTCATTTTGGCACAAATATGTGCAAAAATGATCAAAAAACCGAAATAATGTGCAACTGCTGAAACTGAAATTTACAAATTTTCGCCAAAATTTACAAATCAGAGTATACAAATAAATCCACTAGTTTCAGAATAAAATTTTCACACTATTTAAAAATTAAAGAATACACGATTTGGGAAACAAAGTAATGCAACGCATTTCACAATTCCATCGATTGACGCGTCCTATCAATTATATAAATATATAAATAATCTCTGGATTATTTGTTAGTCTTGACACCATTATTTATTCATCCGACCTTAAGGACAAGCTGAACTGTTCCCTAATATAGCTATGTTATATAGACATATTAATGCTTTTGGCAAAGTATTATACATATTTACTGATTTCCCACACCTAAATGATAGACGGCTTATTCGAGCAGAAACTGTAGTTTTATTTTGAACGTAAGCACATTTGCCTCGAATTAAAAGGGACTGATTTAAATAAAAAAAAGCCTATTAACGATGTTTATTATAAGCAAAATACTTTCCTTCAGAATCACTACGGAGTGAACAAATCATTGTATACGTAATCGATTATACATTTTCGAATGCCTGAAATTTATTGAAAATGGCATTCTTGAATACAGATTTTTAAATTTCCAATTTTATTTTTGCTCTCGGTATTCGCGTCTCGTTATCCTTTGATCTTCTTCCATCGCATGCTCAAGTCTTCGTTTCACTTTCAACTGTTGATTCTGTAATAATAATTATACCCTAAGAATCAAATAAAAAGTGATCGCCTTAATAACGTTCCTTTTTGCTAAATCCAAAGTCTTCTTGGAAATAAATTTCTTCTTCTGCTCTTCAGAAATTTCAACACTCAACGGCGACGCAAATAAAAACAATTATATTAAAAATATAATTACAAGATAAGAAAGTACATTACAGGAACGAAGTTTTTATAATATACGCAGTAGAATAATAAGCGCAATAATAGTATTATTAAAAATAAAATTAAAATACAGACGAGTGATTTGTAATAAATGTTTTTATTTTCCATATCATAATAGCATTCACTATAAAAATATTAAGGAATATAATAAGAAAATTTATTTGACGGGAGTCGCGCATATAATATAAAAAAATATCAACAAATCTAATCAGCGTGCATATATATTGTTTATAATATAATCTATAGATTCGTTTTGAATCGTACGTTATCGTCAGCAAACTCAGCATCGATAAAAATAAATCTATACATTATATATTTATACGTCCGTGACAAAACTGAATTTAACATTGTTAAAAGAAATTAATATTTCCTACGAAGATGGCGACAACTTGAGTAATCCTGTAGCTCGTAGCGGTAGGCTTAAAATTCAACAAATATCTATGTGATAAATATTGATATGGTCTTACAAGAGACTTTCTGAAATTCCTTCATATTTAAATAGAAAGCAGGATTTTAATAAGTATATAATATAATAAGTATACAATAATAACATACATTGCAATAACTAAAAATAAAATTCGTTAGATAACTGCACTTTGCCAATCCATTGCAATTGCCTTAGCTATCTAACGCTTTTCCAACAATAGCTCTAATGAAGTCGAGGTGTGAATAAATTTTTGTATGCAGATCATAGAGTCCGAGTATTCCTTCACGGGGCCTTGAAATAATACCGTAAAGCTCGCCATTGCTGGTCACGGAACCGCCACTGTCGACCTGTAAATATTCCAAATATTCCGTTGGCTTGATTGTAAGTGACATGGAGAATCGAAAGAAAGCCGTGGGTAGCACGCGCAAGCGTATCGTTAAAGGGTTAAAGCTTTCGGAAAGAATATCGTGAGACAAGAACTTACAACGCATGCTCCCACGTCCCGGAGACATTCCTCGTTCGTCCATAAATGGTACGAGCAGAATTGATCGTCGTGGACTCTGAAGGAAGACTTTTCGTTGCACGTTTGCCAGTCAAAAAGAGTGATTGGAGCTTTCAGCAGATTTTCAGAAATGACTGTCTTATCCAGGCGCGAATTGCCCCAACCAATCATAATCCCTAGGTTACCATCGAAAATGTCTCTCGTTGCAAGGCTAATCTTGTTCTGTGTTTCGCTGAAAATAATTCCGCGTTTCAGCTGAAAAATTAAAGCGGACGCAAGTTCAATAGCCATTAAATATACAACTCATGCATTAAAAATTTATGACTTTTCATATTTATGGGTCTATTATGTCGGTCACTTAAAGCTATTAAACCGTTGATTGTTAGTTCAATGAATTTAACAAAAAACAAATAACATCGAGCCATAATAAAAAAAAAGCCCTGGACAAATCATAGGGTAGAGTCTGAAGCGTGAAATTGCAATTACGTGGTATATCGTTTTAAATCTTAATATAAACGCGGCAATCCAGAAATTGCCACTTCGCAGCATCCACGCGAATAGTGGTCTCGATATCGAGAGATGCCTCTCTCTCTCTCTCTCTCTCTCTCTCTCTCTCCCATTACGCTTGCTTGTAAACTTATTAAAAATAAAAAATAAAAAAAAAAATTGTCTTATTTTGGCGGCAAAATGTCAATATTTCGTTGCGTTATATAAAATTGTTTCCGCTTCGAGTCATTGCAAAGTACATTGTAGTGTAATTACCTTTACAATGCAAATATCATGAGGACTTTCAAAATAGGAGGCATTCCAGGTGAATTTATGATGGTTCACGATTGATTGGACATCGTGTATACTTCCGGAAACACTTGATGAACTGGAGGTTCCGAGAAAGGCTTTTATCCTGTGCACGGTAGTGCTGTATTCCATGAAACAATGAGCTGCCGAAACAACATGCCATCGAGAAATAATTGAGCCAGAGCAAAAATGCCTGTTAAATAAGTTCCGGAACGACACTATGTGGCTATAATCGTTAATTGAGGCTCTCGATCCGCCCGCCACTCTTGATCTTTTGCCGAAAGTACCTAAAACGTATTATAGGAAAAGCATGGTCAATGAAAAGGCATGGGGTGACATAATAATTTTAATTAATTTACCTGCTACGGCTATAAAAAACAAAATTAGAATTTCTTTTTTCAGGAACATGTTGACGGACAAAAAAAGAAAGAAAAACTTAGTATCGTATTGATACTAAGAAGCGCTCCTTCGTAAAATAAATATTCAATCTCTAAAGTATCAAAGCTAAATATCAGAAGACATATTAATTCCAAATAAGCTAATTTTCCATTTACCGCTATTAATAATCTTTTTTTTTCAAAACTAATTTATAAATATATCAATATTTATAATTACTAAGAGTTTGACAAACACTTAATGTATAAATATTTAAAACATTTGTAGATATTAATAGAAAAATCATTCTGAATGCATGAGTTTTAGGTAAGTAAGCAATGTTAAATATGATAAGTATTTTAAATTAACATATCATTCAAATAAATTATTTAAACTGTAATAATAAGAATAATAATAATTTTTTATCAGAACTGTTCTCTCAAAAATTTAAATATATGACACATATGGTAGCAACTACATCAACAGTAAAATACAAATTATTTGTTTAAAACCAATTATATAGAAACAATCTATTTCTACGTAATCTTTTATAAATAAGGATGAAATTAAAATGTAATTCTAATAAATATTAAAAGTTTTGTTATTAAAAATTAATATTTATAAGTCACTTATTTGATAATGAACTTAAATTAACGTATTTTATAATTACATTATATGAATAATTATCTTCAATATAAAATATATTATTGTCCACAGGTTAACGTTCAATTTTTTTATTGTTATACATAAAAATAATAAATCATGTAGATGAAAAAAAATTCATGTATCGCATATGATAAACATAAATTATACAGTAACAATATTTGTTTCTCCATTAAAAAAATAATTAATCGTTGATATAGGAATTAAATTATTTTTGTTTTGAATTACTGATGCAAAAAAAAGCACGATTATAACTTTTATGAAATAGAATTTACATGTTTTCAAAGTTTATAAGAACTCTTAGTGCATTAATATCAAATTTATCTAATCAATTAATTAGATTATCAAAGTTTATTTAACTTTAAGTATATCGAAATATTTCCAATATTATAGAATTTCTGTAAAAAGGTAATTTCTGATTCATTGTATAAATTGGCTGTAAAATCCTTAGAAATATTACTCATAATTCTCTGTATTCCCATTAAACTAGAATAAATGATGAGGCCCATGGGAGAAACTGAAAACCTAATTGTAAAGAATTAAAAGCCAACGACCAGAATTTTTCTCAAATAACAAATTATTATTATTATATAAAATTTATTATAACGATTATCTTTATAAAGAGGCCTTTTCGATGTCCAAAGACTGTCTATTTACGAGTACATAAAAAAAACAATATTCAATAGAGCTAAAACATTAATTTTATTACAAAGATATAATTTATAATTAAATCAACTTGGTGAAACATTTGAATTTCATTCATTTTGGGACGAGTCAATTCAATGAACTTTTTACGCTTTTATTTTGTATTGTAAAAGTATAGTAAATTTTAAATGAAGAATAATTATTATTATGAAAACAAATCCATGAGACATGCGGGTCTTATTTTTGTTCTGTATATTTTCAAAATATTTGTTTACGGAATGAAGCTTTAGAAATTTTTGTAAGAATTTGCAAAAAAATTCGTTATGAATTGTTATGCAAAAGATTAATTGTATTTAATTAAAATATTTACGAAAATTTTATATTATTGTCAACACAATTATAAAAATCAAACGAGTCAACAAAACGATCTAAATATATTGAGTAATTTTAGGAATGTGTGCAAGACAAACTGTTTAAAAAACTATAAAAGGCTATAACGTAATTAAACAAGTAGGTGTGACGGTACTTAAATGAAAATAATTCCTTTTGTTCGAGACTAAAATTAGTTTTTATTACTATGTACATGGTTAAATTTCATATATACGTCATGAAAAATTATTATAAAAATATGTGACACGTGCAATATATTTTACCGTTAATCACAAACTGAAAATACAATATTGACATTTCTTAGTAATAGATATTGCCGAAAATACTATTGTTATTGATAAGTCACTAAGTTCACTAAATTTTTATTCTATTTTATTTAAGGTAATATTTGAATTATAAGGTAAATATTAAATTGTGCTCAACTATATTGAAATGCCTGTGTAATTTATATTACCTAACATCTTTTACTATTAATTCACAGATATTCTTCAATTCCTCGAACCTCAATGGATTCCTTTGCGATTTTTTAATAAAAAGTAATATTTCAATTATTAATCAAAGAGAATAACAAATATGTAAATATAATATAATACAAAGTAATAATATAATAACTATTTAATACTTTCTTCTAACTTAAATAAAGAATATTATTTTAACTGTGAATGCTCTTACAAGATTTGATTGGCTAAAATGAAATTTACACATACGAATGAGACGTGACAAATAAAAAAAACTCAACTTCAATTGCAAATTCCGTTCAATAACGCATACAAACTATTTATTATGTAAATTAAACTTTCATGGTTCGTAGTATTTCGGTTAGAATTAAAACGTATTACTACATAGACAATTAATATTTTACTAGGGACTATTTTCTTCTATGTTCAAATCAAATATATATAAATTATATGAATGTATAATTTAAAAATCTGTCACTGTTTATTTCCTATTTACTTTACTATTAATGTTAATATTAAATAATGTAGTTGATAATTAATATGATTAAAACATTTCATTTAATGAGTACATTTTCTTTTGTATGATTTAATTATGATCCAAGCTTTCTCAATAAAACAAACATAATTATAGAAATTATAACGGGTTTCATTCAAAACGAAACCGATCTTCACAAAAAATAACATTATTTAAATGCTCGTATAGCATATTCGTATCGTTTTCTCAAAGGATTATGAGCAATAACATCACTAACGTCATCGGTCTTTGTACACTTGACAATTTGTAGTGTTGATCTTAGATCTTTAAGAAAAACCAGTGAATAATACATTTTTCTTATAGTTTCAATTATAACGATTGTCTCTTTCTTGATTTTATGATAACTTTACAAATTCTAGCCTTTCGATTCTACCCCAATCCAATATTTGTATAAATTTCTATTTCAATTCTTGTAATACAAATATAATGATGACATTAAATCGTTTGGTTTATGTTAAAACGATCATGCCAATATAAGAATTCATGGGTAAGTCAATCGGTAATCCTTCATTATTCGTTAATACAAATCTAATTAATATACATCTAATGATAAGCAAGATCTAATATAATGGTTTTATAAATATAATGGCTCAATTCTCTATTCTGCGCATGAGCAAATTAAATTAAATGTTTGTATCCATATTAACAATTAGAATAATAGAATTTTACAAATACTGATAATAAATTGGTATTGCGGATTCATCAATTTTCTTATAATCTTTCTAAAGTCATGTAAAATTAAAAATGTTGAATAAGCTAATACATTCGCGATAATATAATCTTTAATTGATCGATTCGTAAATCTGCAGCTTCTCATCTCCCTCATATTACACTGCTTAGACTTTGTATACTATTTGTTCTAATATTATGTACTGGAATATCAATTGTTGGAATATCAGTGTACGATGATAGCATAAGAATTTTTAAAGATAGACGCTCGAATAAGTACTGCAATTAGAATTAATAAAAATATTATTTTATTAAAATCGGACGTACTTTTACTTTAAATTAATGTAACAATATTACATATCTATTATGTAATTATATAAAAAAAAGTTTACATTGTATTATAATTTTATTTCATATTGTTCTAAAGACATGAATTCATTAGTTTTCGTTTTCAATTTATCTTTTCTAATTCTTTGTACAATAATATAATTAATGATATAATTAATAATAAATTATTCCATTGTCTATGAATCTTAATGGTAAGATATTTGAAAATGTTTGGTCTAATTATTTAGTTTCGTATTTATAATGCTTTGTTTGTGCTAAACCGTCTTGAAAATAATAGTAAATAAACTATTACGATCAAAATTATAAACTTACGAACAAAGTACTGAAATACATTGAAATACTTGGTATTATGCTTTCCTTTTGCTCATTACGCATTTATGGAAAAACAATATTTTCTAAAAAAATATTATCGCCGCATTTATTCGATTCTTTTCAATAATTATATATGTATATATATATGTATATATATATATATATATATATATATATGTGTGTGTGTGTGTGTGTGTGTGTGTGTTTTTAAATAAATAGAGTCTAGAAATTAGACTTCCATAAATTCGTCTATAAAATCTAAATACTTATAAACTTTAGTATGGATGTCTGGTAACCCTTTAGCGCATTCGAAAGTATCGGTAATAATGCCAACGAGTACTCCGTTTTGGATGATGGAACCACCGCTGTCACCCTGAAAAATATAAAAGTTTAGTAATAAGTATCAAGTGATTAGTAATAAAACCGTAACGCTGAAAATCCTTAATATTATTAAATATTATTTTTTATGACTCTATCCAATTAATATTAATATTGGGGATGAAATTTACTTACATCGCATATACCGTAGCCAGCAGTGTTGAAAGTGCAGAATTGGTCGTCAAAAATTACCATCGAATTGGAAATAAAATCTAAGCAGTCGGAATAATCATAGACCATCATTGACACGTGTCTCAGTTTTTCGGATATTTCGGTGGATTGGGGTGACGTTAACACCCCAACCGGCTAAAATTGCGAATTCACCAACTCGAATATTTTTAGTTGTCAGTTTGATTTTGTTTTGATATTCGTTGAAGTTTATCGCTCGATTTAGCTGAAAAATTAACAGAATTTTAACAATTTTCGAGGAAAAGTCTTCCCTATAACGTCATTGTTTTTTCTTAGTTTATTTTTGGATAATTCATTTAGAAATTCTTTTATTCAGCATTTCATTTCAAGTTTATATTTATCCTTAGATTTTTTTGTTAATTTTTTATTAATTGTACACAATTTTTATTAATTATCGGTCACATTAATGAAAAGAAGTTTTATTACTTATAAATGAAACAATAATAAAAAATAATTCTGATCCGTGGACTCAAGTCTCGACAAACATAATTTCTATTCATTGTAATTTTTAATCAATCATCATTAAATCTAATAATAATTAATTAACGTATTGTTTAAAATTTAAATATATTCAAATATTCACGTGTAATAATAATAACAGAAATCACTGTAAAGCAGAATTGAAAAAAAAATCATTTAATAATGCTATTTATTGTATGTGTATTATATAGATTGGAATACAAAGCATTGACTTGGAATTAGTTAAATTAAGATAAATGAAAGAATTCTTTTTCTGTCCAAGTTAACAGAATTGCCCAAAGTTAGGTAATATTTTCAAGCGAAAATATCAGACCTAATAGTTATTACCATCAGTTTTATTACCAAGCTTAATAAAGAGTAATAAATAAAATTATTAAAGAATTTTACAAAACAGGATAGATAGAAGCGAGTTATAAGGAATAAAATTTCTTTATATCATACTTCAATAACGCAAATGTCATGGTTCAGTACTCCCTCTCCAGTAATCCCGTGCGTATATTCCGGATGAAAGTATACGGTGTTTATTGAAAATCTGGGCCCCATAGTCGAAAAGGAGGTGCTCGTCCCAGTGTAAACCTTCACATTGGAGTAATTGCCCTTTAGCCCGTAGAGACAATGGGCGGACGTGAGGATATTCCACTTGGAAATAATAGAGCCACCGCATAAGTGTTCTTGAGATTCAAATTCTCTGATCATTACCATGTGCGGATAATTTCTTATAGAAGTATATGTGCCACCGATAATTTTCGCATTTTTACTTAATACGCCTAAAACAGTAAGAATACAGTTTTATAAATATTTCATAATTACGATATTATTCCAAACATTTATCTTGTCTACGTATTTACAAACAAATTTTCTCCCAGTAGCAATTTAATATAATTAATTATTTTTCTAGCCCAGATTTAGTCATTAAAAATTAATTATTAATAAAATTTTTTATTCAATTACCAGTATTTATCATGAGACAGAAATAAATTACAATAGCTAACTTCATTGTAGCTTTTTTTTCAGTCAATAGAAATTCTACATTCGAAAATGCTTTATATAGGAAATCTTAATTATTTTGGCTGATAAGTACCGTTTATTCAAATTATATTCGTTAATTTAAGAATCAATAGGAGCTCAAAAGAAATATTTGCTTTTAAACTACTTGTAACGTTTCAAATTATCCATAAATATGTGTGTAAATCAATGGAAACAGTTGTATATATTTTTTTTCTTTTTTTTTTTTTTTTTTTTTTATAACCTTTTTTTATACGCGAAAGATTAAAAATAATCGTAATGTAAGAACTACAATCTTTATCAATACATGTTTAACAAAACCCAATTATTATACGCTATAGTACATAATAGTAATGATTCTATTGTGGTAAGTGAATCTCTATCGAAAATGTAATTATAAAATTACTTTAATTAATACCTCGATAGAAAATAGTGTATATTTATGTGTAAAGTATGAACATACATATGAATTCTACGTAAAAATGATTACGTGCACAAGCGTGCTTGATACACAGATCCTTATTTATAAACAGATTATTTTTAAATATCCGAGCTTTCATCAGACGTGATGTATAACAGATAAGTAAAAAAGTATAAATCTCTTTTAACACAAAGAAATTATAATTTATTTATATAATTGTGATTTTTCATAAATAAGGATAATAAGGCTTAGAATAAATTTATGTATTATTATTAGACAATTGTCTAATTGTCTATTACTTTCAATACAATCAAATATTCATTATTATTATCAACAGAAGGATAATGCAATAACTAATCCTTATTAAACATTTTTAAAAATTAAAACAAATACGGGATTTTAATAATGAATTTTTAGATTTTGTGAACTACAATTTTTTGACAATTACAATGTATTTTAATAATTATTAAATTATTTCATTATGATACTAAAAATTAATAAGATAAAAACTGTTTTTATTACAGTTTTTGAATAACTTTAAATTTATGTAATACCTCACGTTTATTTAGACTTAGTGATGAGAGATTATATGAAAAATAATAAATCATCTCATAAACATTAAAATTTGTTATTAATAATATATTAAGTAGTATATATTATATATATTATATAAGTAGTATATATTATATTATATTATATAATATATTAATAATATATTGAGTATATTAAGTATCATTGATTTGATACATACATACATACATACATACATACATACATACATACAACGTAATACATAAAAAGAATAAGATAGATACTCTATTATCTAGAAACTGCAATAATATAGAATAGATAACGATTTACTGTAAAACATTGAATATATTTCCAACAATAATGAATTAATAATAGAAATAAGTGTCCAATATATTGAAATAAAAATTATTCAAGAAGAGAAAAAAGGTGTCGGTATTATTAAAATAAAAGCTGGAATAACTAATGAATAGCTCAATCTTTATGAAAGCTAGCTAAATACGTCTGACTATGATAGCCATGATTGATAGCGCGTGTAAAATATTACAATATTTTTAAATTAATTTCAAAATTAGTACATACATTAACCGCTAACGCAAACCTCTATTATCTACGTAAACTAATAATAGTAATAATTATACGAGATCTTTTATTACGTAGATAAAAGGTAAAGAAATAAATAGTATTTTTATATTAAGTACTCGCATACATTGTTATCGAATTGAAACTTCTAACGGGTATTTTTATTCCACATATAAGAACTAAAAATATATTCTGACGCTTGCTAATATATGTTTTTATTTCAAGAAATACGCAAATGTAATATTGTTCATTAATAATACGAAAAATAAAAAATTATATCTCTTTTACGAAAATGCTTCTTTAATTTTCTAATTTTAAATGAGTTAGACGATTCTATTATTATATTTTCATAAAAACAGTATACCAAAAAATATAAGGCTTTATAAATAATTTTGCAGTATCGGTTATGAATATTTTAAATATTTTTAAATTAAACGTAAGTTTGATGCGATTTCATATAATCAAACGAGTGTCATGCAGAGCTAAACTCACATTATATTGGTAAAAAATTGTAAATAAAACTACGAAATAACAAATGAAAGCGAATGAAAAACAAGAAATTGAGAATATTTCAAAACAAAAGTTTTACGTATAAAAATGAATCGATCGATAAAAAATTATCCGATATGACCTTGTAGTTAGTTACATTGTTCTTATTATTGTTGTCGTTCTAGTATTATTAATAACGATTCGTTCGTAAACAGAAAGTGCATTTAGTCATAACCTTAATTTTTTCAGTGTCATAAACGGCTTTGTATATCAAATAATTACAGTTATTTAACAAAATGGAAGGAACAATGTGTCGGCTGACTGTTTTGCGATTTATTAAACAAATAATGAATTGTATGTTTATATAATAACGTATCTTAATTCAAATTTTATCTGACATCGGGGACAATAAGGGAAATTTGAATTTATTTCACTGCCAAATGCAGCCTTACTCTTGCGTTAAATTATTGATCTTATCTCAATTATATTGAGTAGAGCGTCAAAATCAGGCCTTTAAGAACAATAGCTACTCTTGTTAGCCACATTCTTATTGTTCCTTGTATTACGTCCTCGTAAGAGGACTTATCAAACACAATGATATAAATTCATGCTAATCTCATTCTGGTTAGCGCCAGAATAAACTACTGAAATTCAGAAACCTATCGCTCCAGCTTTTCCTCCGCCCGTAAGATCACCGGTTATTACAACTCGCAACAAGACATACACTCACGTTCCATTGCCAGGTAATTGCCTGAATGCAGGAGCGACGCTAGAACAATTCAAAATAATCAAGGCTAATGTATGAACAAACTTATTAATTACTACCCAATTAATTTCTCAATTATTTTCACTTTATTCTTCCTTATAATTTACATCATTTACCTTCATTTACCTTCATTTTCTCGGGTAGCGATGGAAAAAAAATATGTATAAAAAAGTTCGATTGATCATCAACTTAAAATCACGTCTTTGGTTATCTATTATTAGGTTAGTTATTTCTTTGTCAGGATATCGCGAGCGACGAAAGCGAATCCTTCGTACTTAAATACGATCTGGAGAAATTCGAGGAAGAGCCGGGTTATTTTTTTTTTTTATTTTTTTTTTCTTCTGACTATTTATCGATCTATGTATATTCATTCTAATACCTTGATAAAACGAAAGAATAAATAATGTAATTTAACCCCGACCTTGGCGAGGATTATATGGTAACATGTTCACCAATGATGTATAAATTGGTTATGTTAAACAGATGTTCATCACACGAACAGATTAATACACTTAAACGTCGTCTAATATACAATTCATATTATTTTCCTATATTAAACGGTATTAATGGATTATTTTTACAGAATGCTATATCCATGTATTAAATCCCAAACTGACCCCAAGATACAAAAGATATTATTATAAAGAAAGTTATTATTAACCGGAACCTGAATATGAACAGGAGAATGTATTTGGAAGATAAGTCATTGTCCCCCTATGTGCTTCATCAAATTATTAATCCTTAGATCCCGATAGAGTTACTTCACCTTGTTATATTTTTTCTCAACATTGCTTACCTGATTAATTTTAAAAGCATATATCATTAAATTAATTTTGAATAAAGAGTTACATTAACTGTATACACGATGTATAAGATTACTAAGTTAATGAAAGGGATCGTATAAATATAATTAAACGTATTATAGTTATTCAGTAATGTAAAAGAAACAAATCTTAATATAAAAGAATAATGCTATGAAATATTAAGACTGTGACATATTTTACAGACTTTATTTGAATATTTTGAAATACTTTATTTGCATATCGTCGAATGGAAAGTGAAATAGAAAAAATAAAATGAACAAAAAAGACACGCGTTCATTGGCGTGTACGTATATTAATATGCCTTTGCGAACACGTGAACTTTTTTTTAATATAAATTTAAATACCAATCATATTATTTCCAATCATTGCCGCTTCTCAATAACTTATTCACTCAAGTAAACTTTCTTTTCTTTTTTCTATGTATAAATGTATATTACGTAACAATTAACTTTTATGTAAATCTAATAAGTCAATGATTACGATAATATTATTAAATATTAATTATGCAACAGTTGTATTTTATAATTAAGTAATACATGTAAACTTACGTTAATTTTGTAAGCTATACTTCAATACTTGAATTTTTTTAATTCCATATAATTAATTCAAATCACTTGTGCCATTATCCAACTTTATTTGACATATTAAGACATAAAAATTAATTTTTACTCACATTAAATATAAGAGAAGCTATAATTCTAAGTGGAAGCTATAAGTCTAAGTGTTCTAAGTGGAATCATGATATAAAAAAATTTACCACACGACTTTAATTAACACCAAAGACAATTGACAATAACAACGTCCGCTAAATCTATCAAAGACAAAATGTATATAAAATTATATCTCGCAATGAAACATTAACTGTATTACTTTTAAAATAATAGAAATGTATTTATTTTTATCTTATATAAATTACTGATAATATATATTATAGTCAAACATGCATCTACACACACACTCATACAGATTAGGTATAAATATATAAAAAATTATTCTATCATGTGCTGTCGTATGAAATCCAAATAGTTATATACTTGGGTATGAATATCAGGTAATCCTTGAGCGCAATGGACGGTATATGCAATTATACCATATAATTCACCATTACTAGTAACTGATCCGCCAGCGTCGCCCTGAAAATTTATTATAAATTTATTATAATTATTGATTTAACTAGTCATAAAACTAATAAGAAGACGAAAAGGACATCAGAAATAAATGAAAATTAAATTTAAGCTCCCAAAATAAATAAATAAATAAATAAATAAGAAACTAAGAGTGCTGGAAATGAGTGGGATTAAGTTGGGGCGAAAGTAATTGAAAATATCTAAGCAATGTGAGTGATTTGAGTAAACGTACGTTACAAATGCCCGAGTTGAATGAATGGAATGTGCAAAACTGGGTCCGCACAACTGGAATAGGAAGTCGCGGCGTGCATGCTAGACTATCCAGTATAACAACAGGCAGCTTCATCAAAACATTGGAGGTCTCGTAGCCAACTGAATTCTCCGTGAGTCCCCAGCCCGTGACTACGGCCATATTACCACTGAAAATTGGTCTGGTCGGTAGTGCTATCTTATTTTGGAATTCATTGAATTCCATTGGAGCATGAAGCTATGAAAATAAACATTACATATTCATTCACGGACAAAATCATTCCTTTTAATCAATAATATTAAGTAAGCTTTGACGCTTTGATTTAAATTAAAATTAACATCGATACGAAATATTGAACATGGTAGTCAACGAGCAAATACTTTATACGTCAATTAAGCCAAATTACATAAAAAGATTAAAGCGTTTAATCAGTCTTAGAGATTAATTGAAATTAATTATTGCTAAAATAATAATTCGGTCGATTCGGCTTTAGCAGTTGAAACTTTATACTCTTACGTGGGTTTGGATTATAAAATTACAACGCATTAAGCTCAGGATAACGAGAACGTCGTGCAAAAACGTGAAAAGCAAAAAATTTGAAATTTTGTAAAAATAAACAGTCTTCCTATTTACCGTAACAATGGCAATGTTATGGGGAAACATGCCGATTGGATTAACGTATTTGATGAATTCAGGGTGAAAGGTTATATCCTCTATTTCATGGTTATTTCCATAAACATTTACAGAGCTAGCCGTTCCCGAGAAGATCCTTAAAGTATGATAATTTCGTAAAAAGGTGTTGAAACAATGCGCTGCTGTAAGGACATTCCATCTGCTAATGATTGAGCCTGCGCAGATTATTTGATTAGAACTGTAGACTCTGATCGATACCATATGGGCATAATCAGTTATCGAGGCAGGCGATCCACCATAAATCCTCTCTTGTTTCCCATATATACCTGTAAACAAAAAGCGTTAAATGCCATTTTAAAAACGAAAAAGAAAAATGAGCCGGATATTCTGAATCGGAAAGAACTGTTTGGAAATCTTAAAAAAAATACTTTGACGTTGTTTACTTATTGTGAAACATAATCGTCTAATTTACTCATAATTTACTTACCAATAATTAATGTCAAACAAAAGCAAATGGCTACCCCGAAACCCATGATCACTTGTTGAATAATTAAGTCGGCGTATGACAATTTAATCTGGAAGATAATTCCTTATATAGTAGCCCCAATTTTGTAAATACTTGCATATAATAATAGATAATCTTATTTAATGTATATCTATTTCATTTGAAAAAAAATATGCTTATAGTTACATGCTTTAGAAATATTTACGCATCGAAGCTTAATTTTCTCAATATCAACTAAATAATAAATATGTGCTTTGCATGAAAATAAATAACCGTCCTTTTTCTTATCGTTAACGAATTTTACAAAGCGTACGAAATTATAAATTACAACCAAATACTAAGTTTTTATACGCATAAAAGTATTTAAGTCAGCAACAATAACATATTAAAAGAATGCTGGAGTGAGTTATTAATTACTCAGCGGGTACTGAACAAATATAATTAAATAATACAAAGATACATGGCCAAATATTACTCAAACATTGCTAATTAGAATTTTTAATAACCAATTCCAAAAACTAATGAATGTCAAAATTTATTGTATTTTGTATATTAACTTTTTAGTAATAGAAACAAAAAAATGCACATATTATTCTCACTAATAATAATACATGAATTAACAAAGGTATTTTGCGCTTATTACATATGAATGCCGTTATGTGATTTTTATATAAATTTGTTCTTATAAATACTTTTATTAGTATATAAAATTACCCTTAAATTAGTAAATATTATTTATAAACGTTTGTTTTATAAAAAACTAAGCATTAACACCAGTAAGTCCGAAGCTCTCGTGTATTACAAAGAGAAAAAAAATTCTGCATGAAGATTAAAATAAAATGTACAATGGAAAATGTGATTTTCAAGCTAAAATAAGAAAAAACAAGTAATCCACTGAAGCGCACGTATTTGTGTGAATGTATTTTTAAATACATATATATATATATATATGCGTAATTATATTCATGATATAGATAATAAAAAATTCTATAGGCACATAATGTTAAAAGTATTTACACAAAACATATACTTTTTATAAATTACATCATCTTAAAAATAATATTTAATGGAGAAATATAGATAAATTATTTGATATAATTATGTATAATAATAAGCAATATTGTGCAATATTTATTCAATATAATTAGAGATACATTTTAGTTTATACAAATAATAAGAAATCCTGTATTTACGTGTCTATTAATAATTAAAGATTTTAAATATATAATACAATACTAACTAGTCTAGACAATTTTAAACTGTACCTTTTATTTACGTGGCAAAATAATTTATTGTCCATAATAAAAGCACTACTCCGAACTCTTCTGTATTAAATCGATGAAATGTTGATGAAATTATTGAGATATTATTTATGCCGAATCTTTTATCTCTCTGGTGAAAAGTTTAATTGTTGTATTAATTTATTATATTCATGTATTTAAATTAATTGGCATGTGATAAGTGGTGTTCTGCATTATATACACATATATATAGATATATAACGCCATGCAAAATAATAACGACTCACTTTTTATTTATTTATCTGTCTAACGACTTACAACGAAAATATTTCCAAAATTATAGATGATATGTATATATATATAATTACAGAAAATAATTTAATAATTAAAAAAATAATTTATCCGTAAAATAGAGACGTGGGTGGGGAAACCAGTAAATACAATTGTCGTTGTATTAATTAATTAAAATTAATTAAATTAATTAAAAATCATGCATCTGTAATATATATCAGATCGGTAAACGGTTACATGTGATGTGTAAGCTTTTTATAATATTGTCATCGATTACCAGCACTTATTATTGCTCTTTGCCATTTTCGACTTGATTAAAAAAACTTAACATTATTAAGAATATTTTCATTCCTATGACAAGTTAACGAGGTAAAGTATATTCTACAAAGATACCTTGTGTCGCAATAATCGACGCCCCGAGTCCTGCGTTCTCGAACAGATGGTTTTTTTTTTTTTTTTTTTTTTTTAAATCATCCGCAAAATTATTAATTAAATAAAAACTATGAAACGGGTCAAACCAACAGAAAATGAGTAGTCAAAATTTTAAAGATTATAAATACTTACCCGAAACAGCAATAGCTATTGGAGTTTATATGTCCCAATAAGTAGTTATACGTTTCTATTGAAAAGGATTTATTTAAAAAAATTATAAGCAAATACTTCGATTTCTACTATATATGTAAAGTTGTTTAAATCTCCCTTTATAAACGTGAATTATTTAAAAATACTAATTAGACCAAGCAATAAAATTATATGATAATCAATTAGTTTATATAAATACAAAATTATTTTAATTAATAATTTTTCAAATTAACAAGTAACTATAAATAATAAATTAAAATATTAATTGAACTTATTTACGTTGTTTAACGTAAATACACTTTTATTTGCATTTGCAACGTCAATGTAATACTTCGATATTTAAAATAACATTGCCTGAGGTTGTAATCTTCATAATATTTCAAATTCACGATATTAGATTTTAGTTAAATATTTTTTTATAACTTAGATTATAAGGAATTTTAATTGCAATCGAGTTGATAGTGAAAAAAATTCGACTCGAGGTACATGGATTTTTATTTCTTTAATCTCACCTTCCGCTTAATATTAAATGTATTGTTCCTTGGACTGGACTTCTACTCAAATCGCATCTTATCTTGTGAATTCGAATTTCCCTCTCAATATTATTTCCAACCCTTTTATTCCCTCTACTTTCCGTCTTGTATTATATTGATAAAATTTACAGCCACGCAAAGATCTATATATCCTTCCCATATTCTATATATTTTCAAGATTTATATTTGCTTAAAAAGTTGAATCCTTCATTTTTGCTTGAAAAATGAAGCTCCAGCGATTAAAAATAATTTTACTTTCGTGTTACGCAACCTGCTATTTGACGATCAGAAATATTAATTATTACAAAAGCAAAGATATTTTATGACTAATACAATGGATCATGACCATTTGCAATTTATCAATTACAATGTAATTTATATCGGTAAATTGCAGCTAGAAATATTCGCAGCATTGAATTTTACTCTCACATATATATATAACGATATTTGTGCTACTAGAGTGTAACGTATATACTTAAATCCTATTTGATTAATATTAATATTAAAATTAATATTAATATTAATTTCGTAGTTAGAATCAAAGTTTCAGATACTAGTATAACTAATACTTAATAAATATGTACTCGATAGGGTTACTTGATTCCTATAATAATTTATTAATATCCAATTTTCTATACTGAATAAATATTCGTAGAATTTTTTTTCAAAGCCGCTTACGAAATTATGCGTTATTAATTAAGTCAATATAAATTTTATACATAATAGAACATATGTCAAGTTAGAAGTATAAATAATTTATCAAAAATAAGAAATGCACCGCTTTTAATTTTAAAACTCCTGACGTAAGAACTTCTAAGTTCAAGTTCTAATTCTGTACTGTAAATACATGTCGATAAAATTAATGTAATAGAAAATAAATTGTATAAGATTGACAAAGGCGTCGAACTCTTGTCGGAAGGATGAAGTGTGCGGGGGAGGGGATCGATGAATAAAAACAATATAACTTTTAGTTGTAAGGTGCTGAGAGGCGGACTGGTGAAGGAGGGCGAGCGCGGACCGAATAATCTGGTGGAGGACTCGTGCTTCGACTTATACCTTCTTTTGATTCCCTTCCGCACCATCGGTCTCCTTCCTTGCTCCAAGGTCTCGCCCAGAACCTGCTAGTGCAGGCTCGGGGAAACCCCAGTTCGTCTTCTTTGCGCTCCTGACCTAACGGGACCTCGGGCAGGGTTTTTCCTCCCGAGTTTCCTTTAGGCCGTGCGGGTACGCGTAGCGGCGGAGTTACGAGCAGCGCGCGTCAGGATCTCACGAATATATCTAATAATTAAATAGAATTTTTAAATAAGTAAAAATTTCGATTAATAAAGTTTTGTATTTTTACGAAATAATCCATATTATCACGAGGTGTCATATTTCGCAGATATAAGATTAAACTTATTCAATTAATTTTGCTTTTGCTCACTCGGAATGAAAATTGCGCTCTTGTGTTTAATACAATTTTAATATATATATAACTAACAATTACATTGCAATTGATGTACACTGAAGGGAACGGTGTTTACGTAGGTCTATTACATAGAGCACAAGTAATAAAACAAGTTATAATTAAGTATAAATTGCATAGGGCATAAGCAGGAATGTAAAGTAAACAAATACATTGCGGTTAGAAAGGGGAGGCTAGAAGTGACGACGAGGTTGAAAGAAGAGTCAGTTTTAGAGACACCCTCGAGGATACAAAAAGGGAAAGTTTTACGTAACGGCATAGTAGTCTTGAGTATTGAAAATAACGCGTAAGGCACTTGGGACTTAAGGTACTTGGCTGATTGAGGAGCCGTGCTATCTACCTGGCTCATTAAGGAGCACGGTCACTCAGCCGATCTATGGAGATCTCCATCACGCGCGTAGGAGCTTGGCCACAGCTCAATGCGAAATAGCTAAATAGTCTAAGGTACGCGACGAACAGCAGGGCTCACTAGACTCCGCTGACAATTAACATTAAGTACAAAGCTCTCTTTGTACGGGCCAGAGGATTCTGTTCGCGATCGTGTCCGGTCCATAGATTTATTATTAGATATTAATAATTAAGGTAATTGTTACGAACGGGAAGGCTGACTCTGTGTGAGAGGCCGATGGGTACGCCTGCCCGTGTCAACGAAGGGCGTTGACGGGCATCCACGTGAACATGAACATGAAACTCTATATCGATTGAGACCGAAATCAAGGAAGAAAGGGGAGAGAACCGAAGCGCCGAACCGATAGGCAAATTAGCAAAAGCTCCGGACGACGGTCGAGGCGAGCTTAAGCACTGGGCCAATCGACAGGCCCGGAACATGGTGACGCGAACCTGCGCCGAGGAAGACGCCGTCTCCGATAGGTCCACTCGAAGTACCGAGAGATCGGGGGGAGGTACCTAAGGCCCGTGTGGGACAAGGGGAGGGGACGCGCAGCGACGATTGGCGAAGAGCCGAGGAGAATGCAGGAAAAATAAGGTAACTTGCGAGGAACATCAGTAGCTTAGCGTACGTAGCAAAGGGTGGACGATAAAAGTAATTAATGCAGACGCCGCGCAGCGACTGTACGTCGGGATGGGCGTCGCCAACGAATTTTATCAAGACTACATGTGTTGGCGAGAACGCTACTGCAAGCTATAGAAGCCGCGCGCGGACGCTGACGTAAAGAAAAAAAGAAAAGAAAAGAAAAAAAGTGAAGTTCAAGAAAGGATCTTGGAAAACCGACGAACGCCTCTTTAATTATCCCCGACGTCCATTCCCTCGCGGCGCTGACTATTTTCCCGAGACGTAGTGCCCCGCTAGATTAACAGTAATTTGTATTTAAAAAGCTATTTCCTCCTCCCACGTCGGAGATTTATATTTATTTATATTTTTTAATAGAAGAAGACGAATCACCGAAGACTCATATTGGCCATGACAAAAACGAAAGGATAATAAATTAAATTGTTGTGACAAAAAAAAAGAAAAAATATTTTCTTTACTTATTACGTTAAATCTATGCTCGCCTCCCACTCCTATCAACGTCAAACGACCTCACCATAATAACACCATCCCTTTTTCAGAATTCATGCCTACAGGAAGTACAAAATACATGGACTGAGAAAAATCTGCATATCTATTTCATAACGTTTAAGGTCTTTCATTATTGATAAAATAAATTTTAAAATATCCTTCCACGTACAGATTTTTTCGTTTTAAAAAAGCTGCTGTTTCTTCTATGCCAATACAAACAAAATTGTTGTCCTTTTATTTATAACACTTCGTTTCGAAAATTTTATTCTAAACAATATTCTGTATAAAATTTGTTATTTTACGTAGACGAAGAAACGCATTGTACATAGATTTAGATACATAGATACATGACCAGATAATAAATACTGGCACTCATGAACTACATCTTTTACATTCGTTTTTATTAAATAATATTAAACTTATAAAAATATATTAGCTGATATTAATTTGTTTGTACCTATACTTATTACATAATTTATTATAATTTCGTAAGGTAAATAAAAAGTGTTGGATTTGTAGGTGAGCGAAAATCAGGTAAAGGTTTTTTTTTTTTTTTTTTTTTTTTTTTTTTAAAGAGGAAACGGCAGGCTATTTCGGAGAAATCATGAGGAAGATGTTCGCGCACTCACTTATCGATCGTTTGATCCTTGAACTTCGTATGCGCGAGATCGGTGTCGGACAGAAACGTGCCTAATAGTCCCTGTCCAACGAATACTGTCTATTCCTGCAAATATCCTAATAATATGGGTTAAAGGTTGAGCACTTAGAGACGATACGAATTAACCATTCAAAATCATTTCAAAAAATACATAAAAATATCGTTTATTAATAATTAAAATAAATATAAAACTCATAGTGATTAATAGCCTTCGATATAAGGCCGAATAAAATCTAAATAATAATAAACTTTGGTAAGTACTTCAGGTACGCCGTCGGCACATTGAAAACTAAATGAAATTATTCCATAAAGTTCGTTGTTGCTAACCAGTGGACCACCGCTATCACCCTGGAAATAAAGAAATTTCATTTAGTGAAAGGTATTATTAAATATTTATTAGCCATGATCTAAAGAATATAAATGCTATTATAGATGTAACATTTCAATTTGCCAAAATATTAGAATTAACTGTACGAATTAAAAGCAATGACATATAATTGTTAATCAGCAAACTATATTTGAAGTTCAGAAATTTCTACTTGTCGCAAATCAGTTGCAATAATCGATTCTCATTTTCAGTACAAGACCCTTTTTAAAATAATAAGTACATTTATTTGATTTGATATTTCGATATAAATAATTTTTTTTATAATACTAAAATATATATTTTTGATCAAACAAAAACCATTATCAGGAATTAAAAATAATGGCTTAATAATACAGTATTAGTTTTATAAATTATCAGTTGTCGATTATTATGGTAAAAATTTAATTACACACATACGTAGTTTGTACATACATATGAATAGAAAGACAATAAAACAGTTATTTCAATATACTCTTCACTTATAAAAACTTTTATTACGAAAAATAATCAATAATAAATACGTTGTTTAATGCAAATACATCAACCGAAATATTTAATCAACAAATCAATACCGAAACATCAACTACATCAGGTAAAAAATATGTACATACATCAAATAGGGATACGAAAGGAGAATACATAATAAATTAACTATGTTTTTTTATTAATTTATTAATATTTATGTTTTTTTAATAAAAAAAAATGAATAGAATTCATCATAAACATTTTTATGAAAACTGCGAATTAATAGATCATATTCACGCACAAAAATGAAATTTATATTTTTAATTTTTAAAATATAAGTGAATTGACCTTAAAATTAAATAAAATATACTAAATGACTAATTTTAACAAAAACAAATAGTGTAGTCTTCAGTGAACAAATAAGAATGTTCTATAACGTAATAAAACAAACTTTTGTCTAATAATATAAAAAGTTGTAATAATAAAAGATAATACATGAGCGAATAATAAATTTAAGTAATGGAAAAATATTTGGAAAAATTACAAAAGAATATAGAAAAATGAGAATCCATTTAAAAAAGTATTAAATAATTTATATAAATCAGTTGTTTAAGAAAGAATATGATGAAACTCAATTGGATTATTAATAAAGCAAATAATGGGTCTAAAAAGTTTTATTATGTAAGTAAATGTCCCTGAAATGACAAATTGATCAAATAAAACTGTATCATTGTTAAATATATTGTATTGTCAAAAATCTTTTTCATATAAAATTAAATTTATTGCAATAATACTTGTATCAAAATGTAAATCAAATATTATTTATTAAAATAATTAGTTGATGTGTACATGTTATTTATTTTTATTTTACGTAGTATTATAAATGTACAGAAAATAAGATTTTTACGAAATTTCTATTAGAAATCCTAATTTAAATAATTCAAATATAAATTTAAATACTTAATAATGTATATAAGTGTATATTTTTGACTGCATCATGCAACAAATGTCAAAAACAAAGAGAAATAAAAAAATTACAAGTTTTTATTTTATTTAATTTTTATTAATATTTTTATTAATAAGTATTTTAAAATAAAGTCTTCGGTATTTCTATTAGAATATAAAAAGAAATATGGATATTAAGAAAAATGTTTGCAGACTATTGGAGTTTTGAATTATAATATTATTTTAAAAAAATTACACTAATTACATCGTGTTATCATGATAATAATTTAAAATCAAATATAGATATTATTAAAAATATAAGAAAAATTTCTTATATAATGTATCGTTGTTTCAAGACTCGAGTATGGAAGATAATATTATATGAAAATGTAAACGAATGTAAAGTATAATTAGCACACATTTAGTAATAAGTTCTGTTGATTTAGTAATGAAGAATAATGAAAAACGTTTGCATGCGAATCTTTTCGGATCAATTGGCTTATTGTAACGTATGACAAAGACACTTTTACACTAAGCTAATTAATATTCTAACATTAATGTCAATGATTGAATTAAGTAATAATAATAAATTAATATGAACTTACTGCGCAGGTACCGACGCCGATTCTACTCCAGGAACACATTTGATATTCCATGATCTTTACAGGAATGCGGTCAACGCAAAAACTATGAGTATAAATATTTGTTGGGGCCTGTCGTAGTGATGGAGAGAGATCCCCATTTGGATAAGATGTCACGCCCCAACCAGCGACTAAGCCAAGGTTACCAGCGAAAATGTCTCGCGTTGGAAGATTTATCTTATTTTGCACTGCATTATACTCGATGTACTCGTTCACCTGAAAAAAATTATTTTCTCATTTACACTTCTTACATAAACCATCATCATGATCTGCCTGCTCTAATATAAATTACACATAATCGTTGACTTATTGTTAGTTTACGGATTACCCCGAAAGTCCTATTATAACAAATCTGTGGAAAAATCAGTATGCGCGTCAGGTGTACAGTGAGGCTCATGATTATAAATTACAGAAGCGTTTGGACTGATGCTAGAAAGCATAAGCTTCTCAGATTCAATACAATAAAACGTGATAGGGATTTAAGCGAAAATCATTCTTTAAGACAAAATGAGAGTATGTAGGAAAGCACAGTGAGTGAGTGAGTGAGTGAGACAATGAATGAACTTAAAGTGCCAATATCCAAGGCCCTAACAATTATTCTGAAAAAAATGTAATTGAATAGACCAGTAATTGAAGGATAAAAACAAACAAACTCAAACTGAAAATATATACTCAAGAGAGATGTTAAGAAATAAAGCGAAAATCGAGTAAGTAATGATGAGAAAGTTGAAAGTAAGTATTACACCAACTGCTTTCTAGTTACCATGGCTTGGAAATTAAGAGCATGACCCTGACCGTGAGCCTTTCCTATTCAAGTATCAAGGATGTATTTATTTATTAGATGAATCGAGAAATTCATGGAACTAACGACATTAAATGTATATACAAAAGAAGGGTGTGAGGATATTATTTGAAGAGTAAAAAAAATTTATATATGTATGGCAAATACAGGAAATCGTGTGATTTCTAGTCGCGGAGAAATCCTCGCGGATTGGTAAGTACCGAAAAATTTTAAGTATGCGCGAACTATGCTGATTTCTTGTAGAGGTCGACTCGCTATTAGAACGCCGGGAGTTTCTCCCTCCGAAGAGAAAATCTGCCCTGAGAAAACGATATTAAAAAAATAAAAAAAGAATAACCAAGCAGGTCCGCACCAATCAACGTACTCGAGGTCTTCGCGATTTTCCGCCCTTATCCCGAATTCCCAAGCAATGGAGGAGGAGAGCTCGTGAAAAAAAAATCTAAAAGCGAATAATTATAGAAAAATTATAGAAAAGGGGAAGCGAAAGGAAATTTCTTTACACGTAAAATCCGACACGATCGCGCGACAAGTTCGCCATTTTAATTATATCAAAATCATTCACAATCATCGTAAGCTTAAATCTTACAATTAATTAATGCGAAGGATTTTGTAAATATTTTTAAGTGCACTATAAATACGGATTTTGAATTATAACTTGAAATTAATATAACTTCAATCGGGAATTTTAATGCCTTTATCCTGAATAAATTCGTGGGAATGAAAATTATTTAAATTGAATAATTAACCATGCAAGTAAATCCCTCGAGTTTTAATTAATTTTACTGTACTATCATGTAATATTCATAATCGGTATTTTTGAAGCTTAAAGAAGATGAAGCTGAATAGTTGTACAAGATTATATTACTATAATTGCTTAATAAAAACTTCTAGGAACTATATTCACAGTTTAAACATATTCATATTTATATAATGGCCCAGATGGATTATCGTTGAGGCATAAAATTAATTAGAGCATAAATATTGTTCGAACCTATTACAGCATCTCAGCAATGAAACTAATCAGCCTTAATAAGTAATAAGAAGCGAAACGATTAAATGAAGCAACATTGTAATTAAGACTTCGATTATTAAAATCTACAAAAATTAGTAAATCACAATTGAAATTATTACTTATGCCGTATATACTTGGTAATATACAGAGTCACCAGCTGTTTTGCATCGACTAAAAATAAATTATTACCTAAAGACGTATTTCATCAACTGTTTCGACTATTTTAATCGCTGATAACTACTTAAGCAAGAATTTATATTGGATTGTTACAAAAAATTGTTTGCAATATTGAATAAAAGCTCAGAATCAAATGGAGAAAAAATTTCTTATACTTCAATACTTATTTATATGTGCATATATATATATGTAGTAGCTCTTCGTTTTTCTCCTATACACAGTACTAACTGTATCGAACGAATACGTTATTAGCTAAAGAGATGATAAACTGCGGCACACATACACATAGTATAGAATACGAGAAAATTTTAACGAATAAACACGTTCAATTAATGTAAATAAAAACATTATTACTTCTTGCTTTGCGTAGAATATGATAAAAAATAACAAATTGACGTAGAACTTGGTAATGACGTAATATGAATTATATCTAACATAATAATGAAATAGTAATGATGTTATATAGGTTATGTATATCACAATAAGGAGATTCTAATGAAATTGACAATGTTTTGAATACCTTGACAATGGCAATGTCATGAGGGCTTATGTCTTCCAATGTCAGTACTCCCGTGAAATCTTCATGAAAAACAATGTAGGCTATGGTAAAAACATTTCCCGTGGTGTCCACTGAACTCGATGTTCCGCTGTACATTCGTATGTTGTTGAAGGCATTCTTGAAAACCATGAAACAGTGTGCTGCCGAAAGCACATGCTTGTGACTAATAATCGAACCGGCGCAGAAATGTACATTGCTCGAATACAATCGAAAGGATACGATGTGCGGGAAGTCGTGTATGGTCGCAGTAACTCCGCCAATGAGTCTTGCATTTTTTCCATAAACACCTGAAAAGACAAGGAACGAAGATTTAAAGGTGCTTTAAGAAAAAAATCTATTGTCCGGTTCAGCACTCTGAATGGCAAACAATAGTTTTGCAACTTACCAATGTTTAACAATGCATAACAATAAATAGAGAAAAGTTTTAAATCCATTGTAACGATTCTAAATATGAGCGGCAATGAAATTTCATCGAATTCCTTATATATGTGCGCTGATGTCTCGACATTGATAACAAATGATTATTACATGAATATTTATTCTTTCAAGTTTCATACACTTACAACACGTATTCTACAGTTTAATCATAGAATATTAAAAAAGACAAGCATATTTTTAGAGGACGTAAGATAATATTGACACTACAATTGTAACATAATCAATGATATCTGTAGCAATTCATGCGCAACTTAACGTGTGTGTGAGTTCTTTAATAAGTATGGGCTAAGAGGAGGGAAAATAAAAGTCGCTGATTGTGCTTCCAAATAATGAATATAACTGAAAATATTTCGATATATTCCAAATAACTGAAAATATTTCGATTTATTTATGAATCCTTAATCGCCGCGAGGCGTAAAAAAACCTCCTTCGCGGGGAAGGAAGAAAAAAGCCAGTTACGCACGCACGCACGCAAATTTATAACGGATCGATAACTTAATATATTAGTCGGTTTAGTGATAGGCGCACGCGGTAGAGCTCTCGCATAGAAATGTAATTGAATTACGTTAATGCCAGCTGGACTTGGCGACTCACGTCGTGGCGCCGGTGCGTCGCAAACTCCACATAGTTCGGACGTCTGGACACCGGGTAGTCTCCAACGTCTTGCAGACTCGACCTGGCCGCGAGAAACTTTCTCTCTCTCTCTCTCTCTCTTTCTCTCTCTCGCTCTCTGCCCTCTGGATCGACTACCGGCAGTTTCTAATCCTCTCCCAGGGAAGCCCAATTGCAGCCCACTGGGGCTGATTCGAGAAATCCTTGTCTCCGAGTCGCCCTACCACCAGGAGCACGTGCCACGATTTTACGCGAACGATAACTATTATCACTTCGCGAATAACTAATAAGGGTCTCGGTACGTACCCTTTCGAAACTTCTAAGCGCAATCGTAGTCTACGACGAAGTGCACGAATAACGAAAAATATAACCTTTACACACTCGACCTGACCGACCCCGTGTCTGCCAACCGATACATAGCGGAAATTTCCGAATATTACCGCCATTTATTTTACTACCTTGTATTAATAATCTCCAAATAATATCTTTGAAATAGAATACCCTCTCATAAATTTAATATATTTAATGTCCATTTTTTATTTGTTAAAAATACAGGAGAATAGTGTTATATCATTCTGATCTTTTATAATTGCAAAGAAGAAATTATTACGAATTATTATTATCTGAATGAGGCTATGAAATAATTTCCATTTAAGTACTGAAGAATTAAAAGTTATTGTACTTTATAATATCATTGTGTCATGAAAACAAGATATTATATAATATTTAATAGTTTATATATATATAATAGTTTATTTACTCAAGGGACTAAAGTTTGAAACACGTAAACTAATTAAATTAACAAAAAAAACTGTAACTTTATTATTGTAAAGTTAAAAATTTACTTTCCCTTAGCAATTCAATAAATACACACAACAAATTCTTCTTCTTAAATCTTTATTTTCAATTTTATATAAACTTATTTTATTTAACATATATTTAATGTGAATGCGTGATTCATTTAGAATGAAAAAAATACTCTAACACAACACTACACCCTCAAAAGTATTCGTTAAAAAATCCACGTGATCATAGGCAATTTTTTTCCATTCAAATACAGAAAGAAAGAGAAACTCTGCTTTAAAACCGCATATTAAAAATATTTTTTAAATAAAATAAAGCAAATTTTTTTATAAATCTATGTACACCTGTAAAAAAAAGTATTAAACGTTACCCCTCGAAATTCTGTTTGTAAATAACCGTAAAAGTGCATAAAAATATTTTTAAATTACACGCACGCACGCACACACACGCGCACACACACACACACATATGAGAGATCTTTGATAGAAAATTTAAAATATGCAAATTTCCTTGAAAGGCAAAAAACTATTTCTGCACGAATTACTATTTAATTAAAGCGTATAATTAAAATTTCAAATCGATAAATTAAAATATGGAAATCTATTTTAAAAAATCTTTCAGTTACTATCTATATTATCCAGAAGATTGTAGAGTACAATTAAAAATACATAGTAGCGAGCCTTTATCGTAATAATTAAAATTAAACTAATATTTATTTTTAAGCAAACAAATTAACTTTATGTTAGCTTTTAGTATCAATGTATCCGAAAATACAATGATATAATCATCGCGTTCAAGCATTAAAGATTGTATATAATATTGCAGTAGATGATAGTAAAGCATTAGTCGAGACAGTTGAATATTTATAATATCTTAGTACAGCTGATACGAATATTTGGTTATTAGTAATATTTTATTAATATAATGATGAATTTATAACCGCAATTTGAAAAACATACAATACATAAAGTTTTGAAAGGCATTAAATAAATCAATTTTTAAATAGTTTTAATTTCAGCCTAAGAATATGAGTTTTAGTTTTTCTCAGTGCATTTACAATTAAAATTCCAATACTTTGACATATTGTGTGTATATATGTTTTTAAATATTAAATATAATTAGAGAGGAAAAAAATTGTTATCGCTCATTATAAATTGTTATTAAGTTCATCGTTCATAGCATTAGACATTCCATTTCGGATTGTGTACATAAATATACATAAATGGAACTGCATTTAATTATACAAATGCTTAAATCTGAATATAAAAATTCTAAAGAAATTCTAAAAGTATTGAATTTAAATCTTCAATACGCAGAAAAGGTCGTAGTAATATGTGTATTATCAATTAATCATAATCAATGCATGCGTGTGTTTAATTATTCGAAATCGAAGAATTCGAAATTGAAAGTAAAATTATAATAAGCCAACATTGAAGTTTACATCAGCCGCTGGTATATTTGAATATGAAAACCGCTCATGACTCTCATATTGATTTTTCGCACTTCTATAATTCTCAATTTTTGTATAAATTTTTTACCAATAAAATAGTTTTTAAAGCATTTCATAAAACAATGAGCTTTTTATAATAAAAATATAATTCTATACAAACAACAAACTTCATAAGTTTAATAATATTTTTGTTTTAATTACATGTACATGCTAACTCAATTCTAAATCCTCTTTAACCATTCTCTTCTAATAAGCATTCGCAGCTGTTTCTTTAAAACGGTGATAAATACTGGATATTATTATTAAGAAAATAGCCTATAGAGCATATTCTCGGTGCTCGTGTATTGACTTTTACAATATAGAAGTCATAAAAAGTAAAAAAATAAAATTTACTCGTTGAATTTGTAAAGACTTTTTAATAGAAAAATTTATATTTGAATGAAAGACTCAATGAATTCTTCGAACAACGAAAGCGTTTATATACTGATTTGCAGTTTATATTCGAGTGCTTTGAAGTTTTGCCGAGTTTATTTTAAATGCTTTGAAAAAACACGATATTCTTTATTCATTTAATTTCTGTCATTCGATCGTACATATTTAACAGACATGTATGACAAATATATCACAGGTTACAAGCTTGCCACTTCAATTCTATCAATAAATTTGTAATTACTGAAGCTCGTTGAAATTGAACTTTAATTATAAAACAGATGTATAATTGTGTAAGAAACCGTTGGTATAAAAATGGAGTTCTGCAAATGGAAGTGCTAAGCTTACTTCTACGGTGAGTACAAGTATAGATAATATGTTTTGCAATAACATGTACAATAAATAAGAGATTTTGTAATTGAAATGTTTTTTAAGCTCCAGACTTTCAAAGTAACAATTACGATTATGCAATCGTAATTAGTAGACTAAAATAAAATAATACGGATCGTTATTTGTTGTTGGTTGCTAAACCATCAAATGCTAAAATTAAAATGGAAGCGTCAGCGCGTAATAACTCGAAAATTTTATTAAATATAATGATATAATTACAGACGATTATACAGAAAAAGCATTAGTTATGTAGCATTTAGTTAATAGCATTTAGTGATTTAAATAAATCAATTGAGTATTTGCATAATAATTAAAATGTGTAATGCCATTCAAACTATAAATAATCTCTAATTGAAATTATTAAAAACACTTAATAATAATCTATGTACTATCGTTGTTAAACTTCAATAATTAATAACTAATTCGTATCTTCATAATAACTATCAAAATAAGTCTGCGAATCTTAAGAAATTATTCCATGTTTAAAAAATATTTATTAGCACGAAATTATATAATTTCGAATTTTCAAATACTTACACTACGCAGTAAAGTACTAAAATACTTTAAATGTCATTTCATTCATTTCATATTCATTAATTCTTATAAAAGAACATGTATTTAGTGGTCGTTTTTTAAAATATTCGTAAAATAATTTATTTAACCGAAAATTAATAGCGAATTCCGAGAGCACTATTTGTATCTTTAGAGATCTTTAAACAACCAAGTTAATAAATAAATACAATACAGCGAAACTTTTATATTTTATGCTAGGATAAATATGCTTAAGCTTAAATAAACAAATTTGCAATGGAAATGTAAAGACACTAGTGGGTGATTAATCTTATGTTCATTCTAAGTATACTGATTTACGAAGAAACGCGACCGCTTAGCGGAAGTGAAAGAATTAGTGTCGATGGATTAGCGATGCGACTGATCTATGATTGCTTATCAAACTCGCTAAATGGAGTATTATCGAAATGACAAAGATAAAAAACTAACGCGTGCACCGAATTAGAAATTAAGAATATTTTTAATTCTAAGCAATTTAGTTCTTTGGATATACGTATCATTAAGTTCGACAAATAATGACAAATAACATTGCACATGTGATCGTCAGTGCATTCTTTAAATACGTCTCATTTGATTTCTTATAATTCAAGCAAAACTATCGAAAAAATGAAGCATGTATACATTATTATTATTATTATTGTCATTATTATTATTATTATTGTTGTTGTTGTTGTTGTTGTTGTTGTTGTTATTGTTGTTGTTGTTGTTGTTGTTGTTGTTGTTGTTGTTGTTGTTGTTGTTGTTGTTGTTGTTGTTGTTGTTGTTGTTGTTGTTGTTGTTGTTGTTATTAAATGACGCTATTCTAGTATAGGTCACAATTGAATTACTCAAAAAACTTCTAGAAATGTATGAAACTATATAAGGATGTGTTTATATATATAAATTCTCTAGACTAAGACTAAACTAAACATTGCATATTTCTCACGATTAAAAAAAAAAAAAATGCACATGCATAGAAATAATGTAATCAAATTTTCATATTTTCCTTATACAGCTATCAACAAATGACAAAGTTAATTCCTCTGAGGGATTTACGCAATACAACGAAATGTACTAAGAATACGTAAAAAAATATTTTAAAAATATAAATTTCAAAATTTATACGTTAATAATATTTTAATAAATACAAGCTTATAATATTATATTATAAATATTTTCTTAATTATTCATTTACAATATTTTTACTACTTGGGCTATTTAAATTTCATAATAACTTAATAAATTTCTTATAATAATATGTTGTGTTTTTATATAATAATTATAATGGAACACATTGATATTTAATCATTACTTATATTATTTGTAATGAAATTTAAGTAGGGATATATATTTGTATGTATATCAGGTATACCAATAGCGCAACCGAATGTCAACGATATAATACCAACTAATTTTCCATCATGAATAACTGGACCACCGCTATCGCCCTGAAAATAATTAATATAAATAAATTAATTTATAAACACCAATCAACTATTCTGCTTAATTATTTTGTAGAAGAATTTTAATATATAATATTATAAAGCACTTACACTGCACGCCCCTACGCCGATATCATTGAATGCGCATAGTTGATCGTGATAAATTACTGTTGGAAGATTTTCCGAACAATAGAAATTATCATAAAGAGACATTGGAGCTTTTCTCAATTTTTCAGAAGTTCGACCAGCTGGAAAGTATGTTAATCCCCAGCCAACAATAACCGCAAGATTACCATTAACTATATTCTGCGTTGGAAGCTCTATTTTATTAATAAATTCAGTGAATTCAATGTATCTGTCGACCTGTGAATCACATTATATATTTTTATAATCGTTAATAAGAAATTAATTTTAATATTTTAATTTTAAATCCAAAAGCGATTCAATTCAATGAAAACAAATGACAAATGTCGGCATAGGTCATTTTCAAAATATTAGAAATAAATTATTTCTATGAGTTCTATGTTTCATGTAAATAATTTATACGTGAAATAAAAATTGTTAGAAAAAAAAAATAATAATAGAGATATCTTCTAAAGCTCCTTGTTTGAATAAACATTTTAAAAACAAACAGTATGGTTCGTACTTTAATTTTATAAATGTTTAATGTCAGCTACATATTCTAATCAATTTATTGAAATAAAACTTTTTACCACAAAATTAATCAGTATCTTTAAGAAATTATACGTTTCAATTAATCGTAAGATTAGTGCGTAGATCGCGCGCACAGAAAAATTTCGAATAAATAAGAAGTGTCTTGACCATTAAGAAGTGTCAATTAAAGTAGCGGACCCTTCGTTATCGATGGAGTTAATTGTGAAAGATCAACATCTCTTTAGCATAATAATTATTGTAAATATCATTAAACTACTTAAACTGTTGTTACTTAAAAATTACGAACTATCGCCCGAATATAACTGCCAATTATTATTCGTGACATATCCGGTCTTATTATTAATTATTATAAATATAAATGAATTTTCATTAGTATTGACTGATTTCTCTGACCTTGACAATAGCAATGTCAAAACGGTGTACTGCCGTGAAGATTTCCGACTTCATGAACTCATCGTGCAATATTATATGATCGATTCCGAATTCCGTAGCATCGACAGTCGTTGAACTAACAGATCCCGCGTATATTCTTACATCCTGAACATGCTGATTTAAATGAAATACACAATAAGATGATGTTAAAACATGCCAGTGACTGACGATCGAACCGGCACATATAAACTGATTGATCGTGATAAGCCTAATCGATACGATAAAGGGATAATCCCTTAGAACTGCAGGACTGCCGCCAATAATCCTTGACGTCTTTGCATAGGCGCCTAAAACACATATTAAATTGAAGAATTAATTTTTAAAGCGAATAGTCAGCGAAACGGAAGATCAATTCAAAATATTATTATTCATATTTTTTTTCTTTTAACATTTTTTACCAATACTTAATCCAAAACATAAAAAGATAATAGTTAGCAACCGCATTTTAACTTCTCTGAGCAGTTGTTAAAGAGTGAATTTTATCGATGCTTTATATACTTATATTGTATTTTGTCTACGATAATAATCCAATTATGCCTTGAGTATTTATTTTTGAGCTGTTATATTTTCCATTGCGTATTTGATGTAATCTGAATATACATGAATAATGCACACAGGTGATATCAACTCTTGTTTACATTTTGATTGATACCTAATCAAATTTATGTAATACTTGAATATTAAACTCAATTAATCTTAGGACATTGAAATTACAGAAAAATGAAGAAAATGTGTATTAAATATTGTTAAAAAATATTTCAAACTATAACCAATGAATTTTTACTTATTTAAATTTCAAATACGCGTACCCTGCGCATCAAAATCCTTGTGTACATCTCTCTTCGAATTTCAACTTTATTTAAATAATACGTAAATAAAAGAAAATATAATAGCAATAGATTGAATGAAATAAATCAGATGAATTAAAAAATATTAAGAATACGATATCTTCCTGATTACATAAAGTCTTATGTCTGTATAAATACAATCCAACTAGTTTACACTTCAGCTTATGTACAATTTTAAATTCAAATCTAATAAATAATAATTTCATTCTAACAATTATAAATACTAATGTAATTTATTGTCAATTTAAGTATCTCTATTTTAAATAATTTATATTTATAAAGTTATTCTCTGCATATTCTGTAGATATACGACTACATAACATCTAAACGTAAATCTTAAAAAAAACACAATAATATAGTGTTAAAGAGTAAGAAGTAAGTTGAGTTTTTACTCTTACAGTAGAAGCGTTTTATACTTACATTCTCAAAATAGTTCGTAGTTTATATAATAACTTTTAACATAATGTAAATATTTCTGAAAAAATATGTAGTCATGTATAAATATTACATTGAATCGTATTTATATAGATATGTGTATTAAATTTTTAAATCTAATTAAATAATATTTAAATAATTGTATTATTTTAAAAGAATATTTAATATATAATAATTTACAAATTGATGAATAATTTTAAAAAATTTATTGAAATCGAACGTGAATAAATTAGAATTACAAATTACGGTATACATGTATAATATATATAAAAATCATAACACAGTATTAGACTGTTATACTAAAAAATAAAACTCTCGACGTTGGAAAATGCAGCATAAAATAATGTGAATTGAAGTATCTGTGAATAATATAAATTACATAATTTATAAGAGTGATTCTTAAATACATAATAGAAATAGTTATCAGAAATCTTAAATATCTAAGTACGTGCAAATATTAAAAATTAAACTTTGATAATATTTCACAGAAACTAAATTTATAACGACTGTGCGCGTGTTCACATGTATATATATATATATTTGTATAGTAGTATATACATATAAAAAAAGCATTTAAAATTTATGACATTTTTTATTTATCTTTCTTTCACGCGAATTTTATAAATATTAAGAGTATTTGAAATCACAGGCTTCTTTGGTATGAAATTTTAAATGCCATAATGAATTTTATTCTAAACAAGACATCCCGCCCAAGAACCTAATAAAAGTATCAGAAAAATTCAATTACAGAAGTAATGACAGAAAAAATTACATATGAAAGTAAATGAAATGTAATTATAATTACATCCCGTCCTGCTGAACTATAAAATAATATTAATTAATACTCTTGACTGCTAGAATTATAATAATATATATACGTATATAAATTAATCTTAATTCATTAGGAATTATTATTAAAGTATTATTACAGGAATTATTCATTATCTAAATGCGTATATTTTTTATATCCAGATTAAAATTATATTAAATACAGCGATTTTCGTAGAAATCATTTTTCTGAATTAATTCAAAATTCTTTACAGGAATAATACATTTTTTCAAGCAAATAAAGATCTGAAGTTAAAAATGATAACGCGCCACAGAGTCTTTATACATTTTAAAATAACAATTACTGTCAACTTAAATAATGGAACCTTGAACTCCATCGAATCGTATTGCAACTTTTTCTCAAGTTAATGTATTCTTAGACTACACAATCTTTCTAAAACAAGAAACTGTACTTTAGATAAAATTATTTCTTAATTTTTGAACAGTAAATATATAAAAAATAAAAAAATTTAAAACAATATTTATTTTTTAATTATAATAAATTTGTAAATATACACGATAGAATACTTTCATGCACACGCTTCATTCTGACGATATAATAATATGTACGCTGTTTTTTATCTTCAATTCAGATATATACATAATTTTGATGTGAATAATTCGATTTTGAATATAATATATTTTCTACATTTTTAAGTTTTACCGATTTTGAATAATTATTATTGAACTAATACGTTGAACTATTGTTATTTAAATACTATCTCTTGAAATTTGTATTAAAAAAAAAAACAAAAAAAAAACAGAAAAATAACGTACTTTTACAAGTATTGGAATAATTAAACAGAAGTCAACAGTTGTTTTAAAAAATAATTTTGGAATTTTGAAAAATAAATTTGCGTTTTCATTATCTTTATTATTTTTATGAAAAGTATCCAATTATTTGTACCAATAAATAAAGAATAAATTTTCTTTTGCTTTTAACAGATAAATAATTTAAAAAATCAAGAATAAACTTATAAATAAAATGTTTAATGACGTGCATTTAAAAGATACAACAAATGGCCAATAAAAAAATAGACATTAATTTGCATGGTTCAGATTTTAAATAATAGTAATTAAATAATAAAATAAATAATATTAAGTAACAGGTAAGAATACGAAATAAAATTCAACAAGCCATAAAAATGAGCTAAATAAATATTATATTTAGTAAACTATTATAATCAGTTCAAGTATAAAGACACGATACTGCAGATGTTTTGAAGGTAAACATCGAAAAGAGATAAACTGATGAAATAATAAGCTTATTGTATTATAAGGCCACGCGCAAGCTTTCGTAAAAGCTCATGAATACATCTCTAACGCTACCATTAATAGAAGCCAGTAAACTCTTGACGTAAATTGATAAACTCTGTTGGAAGTAATAGGCGCGTGTTGATGTTACAATGAAATATTTTCATTGCTCTTATTTCAAAAGCATCCAAATAAAAAAAAATTTTATGTAATGCAAATAAAAAATAAAAAACATTTAAGTTCAATGGCAATTTCAATGGTATGATTTGCGATTGATGAGAAATAATAATAAACGTAAAAATACACGTTTTTATATATTTTAAGGAATTGTGCACTTGCTTGCTGTAATAAAGATTTAAGACTTAAGTTCAGAAAATGATACAAGTTTTATTAAAGTGCTAAAAGAAATTAGTAACAGATAATTGTCATCAACTGAATAAATATTGAAATCAAATTGTGTTAAGATAATATTTCACGATTTCACAAAGTTACTTTATCGAAGGTGAAGCTTCTGATGTTGGTAAGCCATGAAAATAAATAGTAAGTTTATTGTACAAAGGAGCTTTGCCGCAAGCCTTCATAAAAGCTCTTGAAAGTATCTCGTGACCTAGCACAAATACAAGCCAGTAAGTCCTTCACATAAGCTACTAAACCCTACTAAAACTCACAAACATGTGTGAAAATTCATTATCGCTACTTTTAAATCCTCTTGTCAAAACAAAATCCCACAAAAACCATATTACACGTACAGAAAACATTGGTAGTTTCATTCAATGTTAATTTACACTCTGCTCTGTATAAGATTTTTTTATTTATTTTTTTTAATCAACTTGTTAATTGAACATAATACATAAATAATAAATAAAATATTTCCTAAAACGCTCAGACTTGTTTACGATTCACGAGAACTATTTGATTAGGATAATTAATAACCACATAATGTATAAGTTTTCTCCTTTTTATTACTGAGAATTATTATTTTTAAGGCAATACAATTCTGATGCTATGAAAGTTTTTCTTTAAGCATTTTCTTTTCAACAATAATGCAAGAAGTAAACTGTATTGCTTTCACATTTAAATTTATTCCAATTAACGGCTAAATTTGACAAAACAAAATTTTAATTACTCTTTTTTAGATACTATTAAAGAAAAAGTTTTGTTAAAAGTTTGAAATTTCTAATAAAATGCGCATTAATTTAATATACCCAGACGAAATATTCCGAAATTCATATATTATTATTCTACTTTAAAATTAAAAATGTTAGGAAGGATATGAATAAATGAAAGAGCGAAATTAAAATTAATAGCCTTATTCTAATAATCACAATTAAATTTGTGGCTGGAAGTATTTGTAGTTTGCAAAACTGCTTGTTTGACGCCAGTCTTGCACCTTAAACTCTTTAAAATTAACTGAAAATATCAAAAACAAAAAATGCGGCATAACAATAATAAAAAAGAAAAAAGAGGAAGCGACGAATACGTGTGAGTACCTACGCAGTTGTACATTACCTGTCTATATTAAAGTAGATAACATATATTATACGTTTAACTTGTATAATATGTCAATAATAGATGTACTAAAACTATAAACTATTGTCTTTTACAATCCGAATGCCTTAAATATCGCAGCCAATGATATTTCGTCGGCATCGTACATACAGAGAGGGGAACAATATTGATATAAGTAGCTTCCTTCAGTAATATAAAATCACCTGTGCTGTCACCTGGTCTAACGCGATATAGTGATTGATTTAATAAGTAGCCTCGCTGAGGTCGTTCGCAGCGGCGGAAGTGAAAATCATCAGAAAGGTGTCCCTCGACCGCGAAATCTGTCATATACTTCATATAGAATTCGAAAAGGTCTCCTAGCAAGGAAATCTATTGGATTAACCATTAAAATTTTTATAGTAAAATTTCTGCTATAAAATTTATTTAGTAAATGTATAAATGTTGAAAAACATTTCATTTTTAGTTTTATTTTGAGCTTTTAATTTTCAATAAATAAAATTAAGATTTTTAATTATGAAATTAAGTTTAATAATCACAATATTAAGAAATTCGATATGAAAACAGATAGTTTTCTAGAGCAGAAAAACCGAAAACTGATTTATTTTTTATCGCCAATGATGTTTCATCAATTGGTCAATATTTTTCTGGAATTAAAACAAATACTTAATTGACTGTTTATAAAATAATCCTGAGAGTATATCTGTACTATTTAGTTATCAATATATATATATATAACTAAAAAAAGAATTTTTATTGAATGAATTAGCCCGAGCCATTCATACCAATATTAATCTACTTGATACTGCTAGACAAAAAAAAATTAGCCTTCATATGCATTTTGTTGAATACTCTGGAGTACTTATGCTGTCAAAATGAAATTTAATTCTATAATTACAATACGAGTATTCAAGGCTTTGTCGTTATATTTAGAAACGCCGCAATATCTCGGCAAAGGCTCAGATGATATTGATACACAGCACCGGGAAAATCTAAACAAATTTAAGAAATTTCTTTATCAAATATAATAATTAAGTAATTAAATGCACCTGACTCGCAAAAACGCACTATCGGTTTCCGATATTCATTATTCACGAGTTTTTATATAAATTTAAAGCTTTTCCCTTCCACGTTTCCATATAATAATAATAATTTCATCATGTAGATTTAATTATTATAAATTATATCCTTTGGACAACAATTTTCTTATACATTTTTCGCTGTTTTAATATAAAATTATTTGCAGTATATGAAGCAAACCAATGAACATTAGAATAATTTAATTGGAACACATATATTTATTAATTATTGTAGGACTATATACGCTACTGACTGAACGCGTGAGTTATAGGGTTTGTGTATCGTGTAAATGATTAAAAGCTAGATCGTAATGATTTCATTAAAGGCTTATTAAGCGCGTCTGTTAAATATTTATGCGTGCTTAAAGCATCTTAAAAATGATGGCAGCTCTTTATCGAAATTTGAATAATTACCGCAGAACAATAAATTTTTCATCGGACATGTTGACTTAGTTGCTTGATTCTCTACTTGTTTGGCTGCGTCGAAGCTCACCCCAACAATTTTCAACAAATTGAAAAGGCTCCGTCGCGTCTTGTAGAAGAGAGCAAAGAAGAATTCATTGCAATAACGTGATTACGAAATAAACGACAATCACTGGGGTAAGAGAATCTTCTGGTATAATAAAATCTTTGAACAGAATGCTTCATGTTTCTGCATGACATCAGTTTTCTTATCTTCGGGTTGATTCGTCTATTTATTCAATTACATTATAATTTGAAATTACATCTCTTTCCCTATTAATTTATTACAGAAATTTTTAAAATTTTAAACCACTCCTGAGAAAAATACAAAAATTAACGATCGTAAATTTTAATAGACATCAATCTTCTTAGCGACTTTAAAATATAAATGTTTACTTAATATTCTGAGCTCTTTCATAACACAATTTTTCTATAATTTTACTACTCGTATTGTTTGAACTGTACACTTTAATATTTTTAATCCACAAATAAATAAATTCTATATAAATATTAATATACTATATTGTTTGTGATAAAGGGCAAATAACTGTAAACATTAGTGTGTACGTCTGGTACACCTACAGCGCATCCAAAAGTCACTGATATAATGCCAGCCAACTTGCCATCGTGAATAACTGGACCGCCGTTATCACCCTGAAAATAATTAATATAAATAAATTACTTTACAGCTACGCCTTTTCCATTTTCAATTCGAAATTTTGTATTCAAATGTACAGTATGAAAAAAAAAAATAGCGTTTAATAATATTCCAACTATCATTAAATATAATTATAACGATGATGGTTGCAAGTACTTACTCTGCAGGCGCCAACTCCTATCTTATTGAAGGCACACATTTGATCCCGATGAATCGGTGTATGGAGTTGTCTTGTACAAAAATCACTATCGAAAATTGTCATTGGAGTTTTTAAAAGTTTTTCAGATATTCCACCAATTGGATACGATGTTATTCCCCAGCCGAGAATAATCGCCAGATTACCATTAAAAACATTCCTCGTTGGAAGTTCTATTTTATTTATAGATTCGCTGAACACTATACGACTTTTTACCTTCGATACAAATTTTATAATATGAGAATATTAATAGTTGAAAAAAAAGTATGGCTATTCAGCAAATTCTTTAAGATGATTTCTTTATGATTTTTAATAATATATATATATATAAATTTCCGATAGTATGCAGAATTTAATCATATTAAATAATAATGTTTAATCATTATGAAATATCATTAATTAATAGCAATCAATAACAAAAAAAACGAATAGTTCTTTTAATGTACAAGACTAACATTTACATCTTCCTAAATTAACTAGTTTCTTTAAAAAGTTATAAGTACAGACTTAAGAGTTTTACCTAAATACATGTAATACACGTTGAATTTAATTATAAATATTTAATAAAGTAGTAATAGATAAATAAAGTAGTAATAAATAAAGTAGTGAAATTATTTAAATAAGAAACTTTATATTCAGAATCATTATGAAAATTCTTATTAGTTTTAAAGATTACTAAATAAAAATCTTTTACAGTATTCGACATTTTTCACAACTGACCTTTATAATAGCAATATCGTAACGAATTATTGAATCGGAAGCTGATGCGGACAAAAATTCTGGAGGATAAATTATGCTATCAATTTGATATTCTTCTCCATTTACATCGTTCGAGCTATTTATTCCCGCAATGACTCTTATATTATCGAAATTTGTATTCAATTGGTATAAGCAATACGACGATGTCAGTATATTCCAATTCGTGACAATTGAACCAGCACAGATAAACATATTATTTGCATGAATTCTAATTGATACGACAAACGGGAATTCTCTTAAGAGTGCATTAGTACCGCCAATAATTCTTGGCATTCTTGCATAAGCACCTGAAAAGAATACAAAAATTAAAAGGATTAATTTCTCAATTTCTTATGATTTGATTATTTATTTTACGTAAGTTATAAAAATTTGTAAATAAAACTTTTTATTACCAATGCTTAATCCTAAACAAAAGACGATAATAGTTACTAAATGCATTTTTACTTTTATAAGTCCTCGCTAAGGATTAAATTTTATCGATGATCTATATATACCAGTATACTGCTTTACGCCTATACGATCAATTAATTCTTTCTTAAATATACGTTCCAAGTTTTTTTATATTTTCCATTACGTATTATACACAGTTCACAAGATACATAAATTATATTTTAAAATGTACATTATATACTCTTGGCTAGATGTTAAGAACTAATTAGCCAAATTTATACATAAATATTTATATTAAATTAATAAATTATTTAATTCTACATTAGAATATTTGGCAGACCTCTAAATATCGGAAACATAATAGAAATATCTGAAATGTTTAAACTTAGGTATATTTAATGTTATTTTTAAATATAATACAACCGATTTAACACTCGAATCGTACATGATAATAAAGTGCTATTTTATTTAGCTTAAATTTATATTAAGTGGAACCGCTCATTTAATTTAAACAATTTACTATTACTGCTACTGCAATCAAAAGAATAGCAAATAATAATAATTAAATTAAATTAAAAGAATAAATATGGACATGGAAAACTTCTTGTTCTTTTCACTATTAAAAAATTCTACTATCGATAAAGTTCTCTTATTTAGTTATTGAGCGCTTCCAGATAACAGAATTTATATCCTAGAAATAAAACATATGAACATTTTTTAAATTAAATTTACATAATTTTGGCAACCAAATATTTCTATTAAATTTAAATTTCACTATAATGTTATTAAATTAAAAATAAAATTGTTGGTAATATTTATAATTTAAATTTATTTTATCGTTCATAGGATTCTATATTTGAAATTGTTTTATTTAAAGAAACATTATTTAAAGAAACCAATTACGAATTTTCGAATGCCTAAAATTTATTGAAAATGGTATTCTTGAATACAGATTTTTAAATTTCGAATTTTATTTTTGCTCTCGGTATTCGCGTCTCGTTATCCTTTGATCTTCTTCCATCGCATGCTCAAGTCTTCGTTTCACTTTCAACTGTTGATTCTGTAATAATAATTATACCCTAAGAATCAAATAAAAAGTGATCGCCTTAATAACGTTCCTTTTTGCTAAACCCAAAGTCTTCTTGGAAATAAGCTTATCTTATATCTTTCGAAAATCCATATATTATTACGGCTCTGAACTTCATATTTGTAAAGTTTGCGGTACAATTGTACAAAGTCTCAAGTATCGAGTATCATGGTTTAACCAATATTAAAAAAAAAAAAAGAAAACATTAGTGTGTCGTTTCATTGAATAGCTGAGGCCAAGAAATATAATAAATTTTCTGGAATAATAGTCAGATCATTTACAATTGATTTAGAAATAAATTTAATATTGAATTAAAGACGCTTTTTTTTAATTGTTTCGAATATATTATAAAATTTTCCTTCTAATTTACAAAATTTTAAATCTATAATGAATTATACCAATAAAACTAATATAAAATATAATTATTGTTGTTATTATTATATTCGTTACATGGCAGTAAAACATTGCATTTAATAAAATATTTTATACGAATAAAAGAGAGAAATTTACTAATTAAAAAGATGTAATAGAAGAACGTGATTTTAGGGATAAATAATATTAGACGAATAAAATCTAAAAACACTCTATTTTTACCATATTATTGTTAATATATTTTAAAACATAAATATACGAAATTTCTTATTAGAATTGATACATTGTATATAAAATATTTAATAAATGTATCATTATATTACACTCTATTGATTTAATAAAAAAAATTATGTTAATTTAATGAAGCGATTGGTTTGTAAAGAACTAATCATATTTGAATTAATAGATCTGATGTATCTTTCATAACTTTTAATTAATTTAATATTGTTAAATTCTTCAAATTTAATATATTTAAATTCAGTGTTTAACAGAAATATAAAACTATTATATTTAAAAATAAGACTTTATTACAAAAACTATATTGCAAAGATATTTATCAATTAATATATAATCAATAATTGTAAATAAAATCCGAAAATAAATTAGTATACATACAGTTAACAATAATAAGTTTTATAGAAAAATGTTTACAAACCATTCTTTTAATTAGAACTAGTCCGTTAGTAAAATATAAAAATAAACTATATAATGATGAAAGAAAAGAAAATAAAAAAAAAAACATGAATAAATTTTTTAAATAGTATGGATATATTTGAAGAAAAAAATAGAATCAATAGCTATACAAAGAAACATACGTGGAAAGTAAAAAAATTTTCCTTTAAGTGAATCCTTCCTAATTTAAAATTCAGCAAAAAACACGTGTCAAATTTATCGTTTACATTGAGAAAGTAAATAAATTTTAAATAAAGTTATGTTATTGGTTTCAGAGAATCTGCTTAAAGTTTCACATATACATACGTATTTCGACCTTATTTTAAAAATACGATAAATAACTAATTAAAACAATAATCCCAAAATCAATAACATTTTTCTCAATAAAAAGTTAAATATTAAAAAATAAAATATCTTAGTATTTATATCAATGAAAATATAATGAATTATTTAATTAATTGAGAATACGATGTTACAAAACATAAAAAGTAAGGGTTTTTTTATTGGTTTTTTTTTCAAGTCAATAATATAAATTTTAAGGTATTTAAAATTACAAGATTTTTTGATAGAAATGTAAAATGAAAATTGAATTACAGAATTCAATTACATATTTAATTAATAATTCTAATTGATATGCTTATTAATAATTTTTATTTAAAATATCCAATCAAAGCTTATAAATAATGATAAATGGATACATTAACTTGTGTAATAAGGACTTTATTTAGAAACAAGATATTAATTTCATCAGTAATACTATGGGAAATGAATAGATGGAAACCGAAGTCAAGCTGGATAAATACTAAAATTAAATTGTGTCAATATTTAACTGTTTCATAAAATCACATGCCGTAAATTTGCTTATGAAAAAATGCATTGTTTCCATTGTCATATTGAAGGTGAAGCTTCTGATGTTGGTAAGCCATGAAAATAAATAGTAAGTTTATTGTACAAAGGAGCTTTGCCGCAAGCCTTCATAAAAGCTCTTGAAAGTATCTCGTGACCTAGCGCAAATACAAGCCAGTAATCCTCGATATAAACTACTAAATAACAGATTAACGTTTTTGATATTAAAATATATATATTCCAAATCATCAATAGAGCAATAGAATTTTGATATTCGTATATTTTAATTTCTATACATTGCAAATGGAACAAAGAATATCATAAAGTGTGTAAGAGATTTAAAAGGCATAAATTTGATATTAAACAATACGTAATTCTTTCCATTTTCATAATTCTAAATTTAAATCTCTTAAGATATTCAAAAATTATTTTAATTACGGACATCAACAAAAAATTATTTTATTAAACTCATTTCCTTTTTTTATAATTGCTTTGTTTGTTCAAATATATATATATAATTATGATATTTCATTTGATGTTAGTGTACAAACAATTGGAAATTATAAAAATTTGTAATGTTACCCTTTGTATTATAAATGTCATTGCGTCTCATTATTAAAACATCATTATAAAATTAAAATTATACAATTTTATTAAAAAATAACTTATGAGGTAGCCTTATAGTGTTTAAAGTTAATTTATTTTTAAAAATAAGGCCTTTAATTGCTCATTTCTAACATGTTATTGATAATTTCATATTAATATTATAAACATAATTACATTATTTGCCATTAAATATACCGTTATGTAGTACGATAACACTAACTCAAATATAATTTAATTCATAAAAATACCTTATGCAGCTTTGTGAAGAATACATACAAATTCAACAAATATATTATTAGATCCAAGAATAGAACAACGCTTTATTGATATAGAGAAAATAAAAATTAATTGAAGACTTTAACCTTAGAGGTATTACACAAGAATAACTAAAAAATAGTTTCAATATGTTAAAAAAATATGAATTATTTTAATTAAAAGTTTTAATAATATTAACGAAATAATATTAAACAATTTCGTTATAAACTCAAATGTTTCTTTATGTACTTGCCATATAATAAAAAAAATAAAAATACATTTAATAAGAAAATTGTGAAAATATTTATATGTATCTGTAAATCTGCCTGTAAATCTATCTGAAAGTATTTCCGATGACTTTTTTACAGCATTTAAAAATAGTTACATTTTAAAAATAGTTTTTTTTTATCTGATTGTTTATTTAATTAATGTATAATTATTTTTGTTTTAATGATTGCGAAATATTATTTTTAAAGAACGTTGATTTTAATATTTAACACAAAGATAAACTAATAAAGTACGCCAGTTGAAATGTTATCTTGGTAAATAATTAAACTTAGCTTTAAATTTACAATTAAAAAGTCAACGTTCGATAAATAAACATTTGCATTTATATGCATTAATTAAATATTATTAAATAAAATATGTGCCTAATTAAAGTTTCCTACATAGTTCAGAAAATAACTGATAATAATAAGTTATTAAATTACACTGCTTTATCTGAGCATTAATTTTATACATGATTGGATTAAAATTTTGTAATTATTATTATCTTCGACAAATTAATAAAAAATTTATTCTTTGGCATTGTCAGAAAAATATTTGAAATATATTTACATATAATATTAAAACGTTTGCAGACATTTTATAGTTCGAATATGTATATAATGAAAGTGTTAAAGTCAAATCATTTGTTAAGCGTATTTTTATAATTCATAAATAGAAATTGATCACTAAAATAATTGTTGATAAATATTTTTTAAATTATCATTAAAACTGATAAATCATATATATTCAATAAAACTAATTTGACATTAAAGTAAGGTAAATGTATATATGATGTCTAATATCCCTATTTTCATGATTTTTAAAATTTGTTTTTATCCGAAATAAGCCACTTAAATAAATCCGAAAACTATATTTTTAATTATGTTCATCGCAATTGGTACTAATCCATAACATGTTATTTATTCTACATGACATTCTACATTGTTACGAACTGGAAAATATTAAATAATTCATAATGTAAATAATTTACATGTATATTAATAGAGAAAAATGCAAATATTTACGAATGTCCATACAAAATCTCAAATTAGTTTAAGACATTATTTAGATAATGATATAATTAAAAATTGTCTAATTAAAAATAATTAAAAATTAATATATATGTACTAACCAATGAAAATTCATCATAAAACGTTAAACGTTATATGATACAACCTACACTGTACTTATGAATCAGTAATTGAGTTTACAATTACTTAACAGCTGCTGAGTATCCCATTTTATAAATAAATTCCATAAATCTACTTAAAAAATTAATAAGTTTGAGATGGATGTTATTTAGGTAATAGTTTTTATAACAATTATAAATTTTACCAGAACAATATAAATTTTCAAAATAATAAACTTTAATTTACGATTTAATAAATAATTATAAATCCAATTAAAATATACAAATAATTCTGGACAATACCTATTTGAACTTCATAAAATACCACTTTTGTAAATTTTAATTATTAAACTCAAAATTATGTGAATTTATGATTAAAATTAACATTATTTTGAACAATATTTATCAAATTAAATTATTATTATAATTTTAGAATTTAAATTTAAATAAATTTCTTTTTAAGGTAAAATTTATGTGCAAATGAAAATTCTATAAATTCAATTGAAAGAAAAATGTAATACAGCGATAATCTGACTGTAAAATAATCCAGATTCAGCAAAACTTTTATATTTATAAGTGACAATAAGATATATATTTTTATATACGTATAAAAATATAATGATTTTATACTTAATTAGTAGAATGATGAATTCCTTTGAAAGTCCAAGATTAAAAACATTATTTAGAAAGTTATTTTATTAACCGACAACCATCTTGGTAGGTCACTACTATGCCTACGTGATTCCGTATTGACAAGACGTGAAGTATCGAACGTCAACTGCTAATGTTTTATCTAAATAAAAGTATAGGTTTGTTTATATATTTCTGTGTACTGTAGTTTGTAAGTATCATTAAAATGATTCACAATCTATATATTTTTTCGAAAAATGGCACTCTCTTGTATTATAACGAATGGAATAGGTTAAATAAATCTGGTATGCAAAAGGAAGAGGTAAACTGCCATAATTCATTATTCTGCTTAAAGTTTAGTTCAAATCTAACCTAAAACCATCTTTCAAATCATTTTCTATATAAATTTTAATATTCATGTGAAGAAAAATAGTAACTCTGCCCTGCAATTGAATTTTTATTCATTCATGAATCTTAAAAAAGCATTCCAATGATTATTATTAAAAATAAATATTATTTAAAATTTAACTAACGTATTCCTTAGGAAGCCAAATTAATGTATGGAATGTTATTTTCTATTAAATCGTTTGTTAATAAAATCTCACCTCTTGATTCAAAAGAAGGATTTTTATATTATAAAACCAGCAAATATACTCTGCATTACTTTGAAACTCCATCTGGTTTAAAATTCGTTTTAAATACAGACAACGTAGCTCAGAATGTTCGAGAACTACTACAACGATTATATAGCCAAGTTGTTATTTAATTATCTTTTATTGAATTTGTATGTACAATTTTAATTATTTTATGTACATTATTTGTATTACAGGTATATCTAGAGTACGTCGTGAAAAATCCACTTTGTCAACCAAATGAACCAATTCAAAGTGAACTGTTCAAAACAAAAACTGACGAACTCATAAAAAAATCTCCTATATTTTTGAGTAGATCTGTATAGAAATAATATATATTTATATTAGATTAAATAAAATGCATTCTTTTAAAAGACCCTGTATATGTAAATAAAAAGTTTCGTTTTTTAAAAATGGCATACTTATTAATAATTTACAATAGCAACTATTCTATCTCTATTTGTAAACTTTATAATTTGTATATATATATATATATAATATATATATATATACATCTGTAAACGTTACCTACTAAATTCTTTCATCGCTTATGCTATTATAAAGAAGACGGCAGTTTACGTTGCTTTCATGTGAAGAAAGTGTAGCCTATTCTACGGAACCTTGTGCAGGCTGAGTAGAAACTTATTCTGTAAATTTTTAGATATCGTTGTTTAAATTTTAAAACATTTATCAAAATTTCAAATAAATAAGTCTAAATCTTGTTAAACCAATATAACAATTAAACAAGCAAATACTTTTTTTAATACATTTGTATGTAAAAGCTGCTGTTCTGTGTTGCAAGCTGGGCTTACCAAAGTACAAAAGACTCAATGATGATTTCTTACATAGAGTTTTCAATGATGAAATTTAAAGCTGACTAATAATATGATTTTTAAAATATAATTTACTACAAACTCAAAAAGCTTATTTATCCTATGGATATAGTGATACAACTATGATTCATGGATGAATTCGTTTTTTTTTACACGAGTTTTTGAAGCCTCGAACATCACTAGTTATTCTTGTAAAATGCGCTTCTAACATTGACATCGCTTAATCATGTAATCATGTATAAATATATACACATACACACATACATACGAGCGTGCACATATCCATATGACAAATATGTATGCATCTATGTACACTGATCATGTACAAAACCATGTACATCATTGCATTTAAATTATCATACCAATTTTCACAGCTCATTTTATTATTTTCTTATTTTTTTTCTTCTTATTCTTATTAAACTGAAAATTTGCACATACAAACAAAACTTTCTCAGTCTTCTCAATATTGATTTCTTTTAAATATTTTAGCAATTTAAATCTCATCCGAGCTTGATTCGACGGTCTCATCGACCTGATGACTGATGACTGCGTGATCTACGTTCAACTGTAACGAAGCAGGAGATGACTGCCCACTTATTGACAAACGCTTTCCATCATCTGCATTGACTGAAGAATTGTGAAAGAAGACGTTTTTTAATGTTGACACATTGATGCGCTCTTTCGACGCTTCTTGATCAATTACTTCCAAAATATTCTCATCGACATTTAATGATCTACAAAGACATGAAATAATACATTTTTAAATTTAACTCTTAAATAACAGACGCTGGTGAGAAAATGTGATACATATATATATATATATATATATATATGTCTGTATATTACATCTAACTATTAATTAGCAAAACAAGAACAATAACGACAACAAATTTTAATAATTAAATGATGAAAAAGTAAAGGGAATTGCTTAATATCTAATAAGAATGCCTTAATTGTTAATAAATGTAAATACGTAGAGAACATCGATATTGGCATTTACACAAAATGAAAATTATACTACTTGACTAAATACAATTGCATTAATGTACAAATACATTGTTATGTAAGGCTTTAAAATGATGATGAGCATTTTAATTAGATGACGTGAAAGCAAGTGGCGATTGATAAACATTATCAGCAGGAGCGTTGAAATTAATAAGCGGCATTCTTGTAATAAGGATATTATAAGATATTGTTATAAGGTAAGGGAAGCGAAATTTGTAATGAAAGAGTAAGTAATGAAAATGAATATTACAAGTGAGACTTGTGTAAGGAAGGAGGTAGTAATAAATAATGATAACCGTCAAACCAAGCTCAAGGGACAGAGCGTGTTATTAAAAGATAAAGCTGCCATCCATTAAACTAAGTTATCAATGCTATTTTCTCACCAAAGAAAAACCCGCATGGATACGATTATCGCGAGAAAAGACGCCGAAGGAACCTCAGTGATCTTTGCGTATCGACGGAAACATCCTCCTCTATCTCCTTATTGGTTCGTTTGCATCTGGTCAGGCTCTTCGCGTTTTTACTAGCCTCCTCATCGGCGTCTATGAAGCTCACGTGGTGATCGAACCTGACCCTCTCGCTGCCCCCATCCTCCGCGCTGCTCGTCGTCGTCCAGTTGCTGCTCGAGTCGCTGTTCTGCTGCTTCTCAACTGCTGGCCTGCGTCTCGTCCGCTTGGCCAGATTCCCGGGGACGATTTCCTCGAGGGAGCTAAGCGAGGTCGCCTGACCCGAGGCCGAGTCCATCTGCGGCTGCGGCTGTTGTTGTTGTTGTTGTTGTTGTCGTTGTTGCTGCTGCTGCTGCTGATGCTGCTGCTGATGTTGATGTGACGTGACAGGCCCTGCGACCGGGGACGCGGGTGCCATAGCTTCGTACGAGGCGTCGAGTTTCATGTTCAACACGGAGCCAGCGAGGGCCCGGGTCGACGCAGACCCGTCATCCGGGGCGATGGAAACATTAACCGACTTTTCCGAGAGACTCGTCGCCGCCGATGCCGTTTCGCTACATAAACTATAGCGTTGGCTCGATGTCACGTCTGCCTGAACCTCCAACCTGCGTCAACAATTACATAAATAATAACTGTTTGTTAATGTATTCCCTCGGATCGAGGATACTCGATACTGGTTAGCTGGATATTTTGAAATGTGAAGATTAATCACCTTATCCACGCCGCTCAATTTTTAATATACTTCCTGACCGTTAGGATAATCTTAATAACAATATTGAATTGAACGGGGGCTTTCTTAGCAATAATAATAAGTATCGGTCAAAAGGTGTAAATTTAAAAACGGCTGTCACTGCTTGTGACCTTTTAATTAAGTTCCCGGGGCAAATGAAAGACTGCGGAAGCTGCTCTAATGATACGAAAATCCGAGGAAATTACAAGTCAAGACAGTGTTAGCGGCTCAGCGTAAAATCAGTCTACTAATCAATCTTCAATCGAATCAACATACTGTAGTTGAAAATAATAATCATGATGAGAGCGATGGTAATGATAGGAGGTACATGATGCGCGTCGTCGGCAAATTGGAGCCGCGCGTGATTATTTTCATTTATTCCGAGGAGATTGATGATCGCATAATGACTCAAATACTGCATCGCCAGGAAATCGGTGGGGGGGGGGGTCGAAAAAACATGCGAGGGATATTGAGGAAAGACTCAAGAGGAGAATCCCTTAAGCGCAATGCCTTCGTAAGCGTTACCTTTGGCCTCCAGGAAGGACACTAGAGCCTATGCTGCCGGCGAGGCTCGTGCCGGCGAGGGCGACGTTGCTCGCGCTCTCCCGGTCGTTCTCTCGTCCCAACTTTTCCAGCTGGCTGCCGCTCCCAAGCGACAGGGAGACTTCCCCGATCGATGGATTTCCGCCTCGGTGGCTGGCCACGTCTATGGAGGCTGCGTCTACGATCAATGACCATTTAGCTCGTCTCGCGCCTTTACAAGCAAATTAATCCCTATTATCTTATGGACCCGTTCATTCAGCCTCGCCCCTTTCTACCATAAACACTGTGCCGACAGATAGCTTCGATATCCCGATGCCCACCCCAACCCGCCCCAACCCGCCCTGCCCCACCTACCACCAGGGGTATACATTACTCCGACCGATTTCGTTACGAATTTAATCACTGGTGATTCGTTAAGCGTTCAAAACGTTGGATTTTTTTTTTCGCACCGATAGAAGACCTTTAAAAACCACGCGGCGCAATTACCGCCTCCTTTACAAAAAGCAAATAATAATAAATTGAATTCGTCGATTTATTTCTGAAAATAAATGCTTTTTTTAATTCATCGTCGTCGTTATTTTCTTCGGATTCACGAAACATTTCAACGTTTAATGTAAAAAACAATAGAAACCATTTGGATTTGGATACATTGCATATATTGCATATCAATGTTTCGACTGATTACTAGCGTAATTAATAAATAATAACAATAACAATAACAATAACAATAACAATAATAATAAAATACTATAATCTAAGGGTAAGAGTCCGAAGCGTTAGTTTGAACGTAGGCTGGGAAGGATTTGGAGTTCATTGCGGCTCGATGATAAAAGTTAAATGGCATCGGGTGTAATGTTGCGCTACCTCCGATGTTCCTGGCTCCGAGAGCGCCCATCAGCTCGTTCTCGTCATCGAATTCGAATCTGACTCCGGATCCGTTGGTCGATACGCCACAACCGCCGCTGCGGCATAGCGAGACCGGCACTACACCGTAAACGTAGAACAACAAAATGGGCACTCCGATGCTCACTGACAGGCCTGCCAACACTGGCGATATCAGAATCTGCAACATAAAGGCTAAACTCTTGAGCCTCTCTCTCTCTCTCTCTCTCTCTCTCTCTCTCTCTCGCCAAGCTTTTACCGTAAATATCTTATTGCGGTTATGAAAACCCTGTCGCCGACGTTGCTTCCTCCCATACTTATCCATACACCCGGTCCACCCCCACCCCCGCCCCAAGCCACGCGCTCCATTCTTCAATGAGAAAATCATACAATTCCCAAGCCATTGTGCTCAATCGTTAATTTAAGAACATATTAACGACAATAGATTACATACCACTCCGATTACTCAGGGCTTATGCCTCCTACTGCTTATAAGCACATTTTTATTTATAGCTACACAGATTTTTATAAGTGACATCAAAATCTACCAAGAATAAGTGATATTAAAATCTTTCAATGTTCACACAAATTTTATTGAGATAATAATAATAATAATATGTTTGATTCCGAAAGGCTTATATACTTTGGTTAAACGACACGAAAGGAAATATTAAATGTTCAACGTCTAAAGCGACGTTTAGAAATCGTTAAATAATCTTTTTCTCTTAAAATTATAATAATTCGTTGTACAAATTCATTACTGAAAAAATAGGTAAGCAATTGTTAGTTTTACATAAAATTGGTAAAAAATGAATGCAGAAAATAGAGAAGTTATGAAATTAAAAGAGAATTCTTAAAATTATATATTAAAAACTGCTGTCCAACTTTTAAAACAATTAATATTGATAAATATAGTTCGTAGTAGATTTACAATATTTAATCATCGTATCTATTTGCAACGTTCATCGTTATAATTAAATTTTAATAAGATTATATCTCTTTAATTAGTTTATATAACCAGGGTAAAGAAATTTCTCTAAGAGTCAATACGTTTAATGTTATTTTAGTAATTAGGTAAAGTGAAAACTAAATAAAATTAAAAAAAAAATAGAATCGTTATTTCGAATAATTGTTATTTAGTGTAGGCACTTTACAAAAGCAATAAATAAATACATAAGAAAAAATTTTATCGATATTTTCTAACCGGATTCTATTATTTCATAATTTACGTTATCCCTCGGCTGAATTATCCACTCCATTAAGCTTACTAATATGTATAAACAATATTTCCAAAGTAATGTAATTCCCTTTTATGGAAAATGTTTAAGGTAACTAATTGTTGAAAACCTCATGTCGATAAGCGAGTAGGACTAACCTATACAGAAAACGCAAACAACATATATCTTATAAAAGTAAAAGTTGTTAAGTTTGCGGATTACTTAATTAACTAAATAAATTGGATGCTACTTGAATTAATTGGGAGGAATTCGTGCATGATTAATAGCATAGAGTGACCACTTCATGGGGTATTATAACACGCTTAAACTGCATTAAGAAATTGTCGACAATTCCTGCATAGCATAGCCCAGATATGCTTAGATATCCTTCTCTTCTTCTTATTCTTCTTTTATTTTTTCCTTTTCCTTTTCTTTTTCACTTCCCATACTGTTATCTAAAAGGACGTGCTCGTGAGATTTCTGCATTAGCTCAGGTTCCTCTCCTTTTATCACTTTATCTCTCTCAATCTCTCTCTCCCTCTCTCTCTCTCTCTTTCTCGCGCTTAGACGGAGAGGATATTGATTGTAGCGGGCGGACTCGCGCTATGGAGCGAGATGGAACGCGAGCAATTTCCAGAGCATGCGCTCGAGCAGCTCCCCGAATGACATACCGTGGGAGTTCAGTCTCGCGGGTAGTTCCACCCATTAGAGCTGCAGCGCACACAGGCGGTGGTGCCGTCGGCCACGATCCGCCGCGCCTCTGCTAAAAGTAGTAGTCGTAGTTGTCGTCGTCGTCGTCGTCGCCCTTTTAGTCCAGCCACGAGGCTAGCAGACGACCTCGGATATATATATATATATATATATATATATAATACAGCGGAAAGAGGAGGTGGGATCACGGTGGTCAGGACGAAACCGAATGGGGGGAGGTTGAGTTCGAGGGTGTCGATGTTGTAGCAATGGGCGAGGCTTCCCCGCGCTCTTTCGACTTGGAAGTCAAGCTGCTAATAGAGAATCCTAGATAAAGGGACAAGGACTGCTGGCCGAGGACAGACGTACCCCCAGAGAGTTGAAGGATAATGTTGGCCGGGTTCGAGTTCCCCAGTACCTCGAAGCAACGACCACCGATTTGAAACTGTCGTCTGCCAAGGCAAGGACCACAAGATTATTCAGAAGCCCCCCCCCTTTCACTCTCACTCATGATCCTCTCGACATTTATCTATCGCAAGGGGTAGAAGCCATTGTCATTGGTAATTTCATTATTTATGCTATTTAGAAAATGCGTGAAAATACGGGAAAATACGAGATAATACGAGAAAGCGCGAGCATGGCCTTGCATTGATCTCTCAAGGAGTCGTATCGCATGCGGAAAATACGTTCAGCCTCTTTAAGGCTATCTAATAAGCCTCGTCGACTCGATTAAAACTCGACTTTCGCTCATTCTCAATAATGAGCGAGGGCGGAGGGTGGCGGAGGGGGAGGGGCGGAGGGAAATGCTTAATATCCCGTTGACACGCGTTAGACCTGCCTTTACTTGTTAATTTATTTTTACCTTTAAATACTGAGTGGTCGTCGTGCAAATACATTGATTGTAATGGACAATCGGTGCTACCGTGCTCTGTAAACCATCGATCCCAGCTAATATTAAATATTGTCCTCGAGCAACGTTTTAAATTCGTTCTGATAAATAATACCGCTGATTGGAACAGTCAACAGTTGTTCGTTTATGAAATAGCGAGCTTCTCTGGATTGAAAGGCTTGACAAATTGTCGATGCCGTCGAAAGCATTGAACGAGTAGCCATCCGCGCAAATGCAAACGCACGTGCAAGCATACTAAGTGTAATCTCTCGTGTTGAAAGTTAAGAGAAGGGAAAGCAGAGGAAGGGAGAGGAAAAGAAAGAATAGCCGAGATGTCGGATAGCGAGGACACGGAAGGCTCCTGTGCCGAGTGGAACATAACCAAGGAATGGCTTGAGAGTATGCTCCAGGAGCACCACGGTAAGGACTCCGTGCCCGCGGTCACCGGCTTCACCGTCCGCCCGGGATGCAGTTCCGGTGAGAGCGTCCTCAGCGACATCCTCGCTGTGAACGTCGAGTACAAGCCGGATCCGGATGAGCCCACTGCTAAGCTCGACCTTATCGTCAAGCGTTTGCCCCAGGATCCCTACAGCCGGTTCTTCGTCACCGAAGCCCAATTCGACTTGAGGGAGATCAGGTTTTACACGCAGGTACGCGTTTCATGCCCCCCTCGCCCTCTCGCCCGCCCCCCTCGTCCGTCCGGCCCCCGACCCCCGTCCTCTCACCCCCACCGCATCAGCCGAGCTTAGTATTTCATTTTTCCCATCGGGACGACAATAGTCTGGCTTGGCTCGTGCGATAAGATTATCTATAAAACCCAATGATTCAAATATGACGATTATGATATTGTTTTCAAAACGTATCCGTGAATAATGCATTTAATGAATCATTAAAAATTGACTGCATTAAAAATTACACGATAGACGGATTGTCGATTAAACGTGCAAGCGCTTACTAGAGAACAATATTTTTCCTTTTTTGATTATGCACTTATACTGATGGAGGAATTTTAATTTTTATTCCCCGTTGTATTGTATTTACGTTATTTTATATTATCCAACAAACTTTCAATGAAATTACTTTATTATTCGAGCAAGTACTTGCAGCTCCGGGCTAATATTTATTTTAATCTTGTTAATTGCCGATGTTGGGAGAACAACGTAACGCTCAGGATATGGACGTTTTCATAAGCCACTCGAGATACAAATATAAAATAAAATAAAATAAAATAAAATAAAATAAAATAAAATAAAATAAAATAAAATAAAATAAAATAAAATAAAATAAAATAATAAAATAAAATAAAATAAAATAAAATAAAATAAAATAAAATAAAATAAAATAAAATAAAATAAAATAAAATAAAATAAAATAAAATAAAATAATATATAGTTAGGGAAATGGGTAGGGGGCAGGGGCAGGGGCAGGGGGGGCAGAAGAAAAGACAAACGTGATTATGGACAAGGCTGTTTAAATTTATGAATAGTTATTATACGGAATTAATAACTTTCCGAAGAAACGTTAAACTCTAAAGGCTAAAGGAGTAAATTTTCAGTCAATTTTAAGATGACATAATGTATTTAGATTAAGGAAGGAATTGAAGCTGATTGTGATTACCGAGGCTTTCGATTGACCAGTGCGGTCTTAATTTAATTTTAAAAGAGTGAGAAGGGCGGTTAAAGTACTTAGCCTGTTAAAGGACACGGGGAGAGCATGGCGCAAGGCAGGTTGCATTTGACCGTGGCTCGTTACCCATTTGCAGGTCGTGCCCGATCTCGAGGTATTCCAAAAGCAAAACCAGAGCGATTCGTCGACAATGATAGAGCTGCCGATACCCCGATGTATTCACGCGCATTACAGTCCCGCGGGCGGCACCGAGGACAGTCCAGTTCCGCCCGAGTCCTTCCTCGTCCTCGAGAACCTCGGGTCCAAGGGCTTCGAGGGTGCCGAGTTCTCCCAGGGCCTCAGCCTCCAACAGGCCGAAGCCGCCCTCAATGCCATCGCCAAGATCCACGCCCTATCGCTCACTCTCAAGGTCAAGGAAGCCAAGCCCCTCTCCGAAAGATACCCCTTTCTCTTCCAGACGGCTAGGGCCACCGACTCCTACCAGCAGCTAGGTAAGTCTAATGATCGCATGCCGAGTCGCCAGCTCAAGTTAATTAAAAGTAGCGACACTCGATGTCGATACGAAAGCAAACAGCGCACGTAAGAGCCCCCTCTCTCCTCTATCCACAAGTCGAACGAGGCCTTCCTCAGCTGGCTCGCTTCCTCGAGAAACGCCCGGGCCTGGAGGCCGTTCTTGAGGCTCTATTGGCCTTACGGCCTCGCACCAAGGAAGTAATCGCGAACCTCCTTGCCCCAGAGGATCCGCTCGCCCTCATCACGCACACGGACTTCTGGTGCAACAATCTCTTATTCCGCGATGACGAAGACGGCCAATGCGAATGCGCCGTCCTCGACTGGCAGATGGTCACGTACAGCCGTCCCACTAACGACGTCGCCCTCCTTCTGGTCAGTAGCTTGCCAACCGAGCTGCGCCGCGAGCACACGGCCTCGCTCCTAGACAAGTATTGGGCAACGCTCACTAGCACCTGCACCGTCCTCGGGCTCGACATCGACGCCGAGCTCAATTACACCAGGTCCGACCTCGACCGAGACTACGGCCGCTCCCAGTTGCTGGCATTGCTCCTCTGCATCGGCTCGGTCGACGTCGCCCTCGGCGATCCCATGACCGAACAGCGACTCATCGACGTCCTCGAGGATCTTCACAACGAGGGTGTCCTCGCCATCAACGAGGATGCCGATACACAATCGGAAGTCTGAGTTCCCTAATCGCTTTCCCCAATAAACCCCGCTCTTCCCACACCCCTCCCACCCTCCTTCCTATCTTCCTATCTCCCCCCTCCTCCTCCTCGTTCATTATTGCATCATCGACATGCCCTAGATCTTGCGTTAAAGTCACTACACGCTGTATCGCTATATTCGTCTTTATTTATACGTGACGCTTAGATGAGCTTAAGAGCCAATTACCTCACGATGTAACTCATGACCACTTTTATAATAATTCCTTGTTTTTCCTACAACACTAGTCGCTCATACCACCAAAACCGATGCCACAATTATTGTCTTATTGTGCCGCACTGTTAACATTATTAACACAAACATACAGTCTTGTTATCGTAATCGACAGCATTTATTTACACTATTTTGTTTTTCCTTATGCGTTAGCCTACGTAACGAGTTCTGCAACTCCCTGTTTACATTAAATATAATTATTTATCCCAATAGAACAACCGATATTTCACGAGGATATTCTGACTTGCTTATCAAGCTCTACGTTATCAATGTACTTCATAATTTGTACCATTAAACTTTTTATGAAACTTCTTACCAATATCTATCACAATGATTAATTTTTTTTTTTTTTTCATTTGTTAGCAGCGTATCAGCTGCGCCTTATTTTTACTGCGATTTGTTATATTATTAATAAACATTGTGAAATAAACAAATTCAAAACTGCGATAATAAGCATTGAAATGTTTACAAGTTTTGTCAGAATAAAAAAAAAAAAAAAAAAAATAAATAAATAAATAATACAGCAATACGTTTCGTATTTTAAAACAGGAAATACAAGCCCTAGGAATTCAGTAATACGACTATAAACATTAATAAAAAAAATTGAGCGTTGGAATTTGAAATAGATAGCGTCAATATTAACAATTATAGCACCATATAATACTTTATTATTAACAAGCGTTTCAACACTATATGAAATGATACTAAACTATTGATAAATTATTGAAAATCGCAAGCTGTCATTAAACAGTATATTCTATTGACGTATGGAAAAACACACGGAAATTAAGTACATTTAGAAGCGTACGATAACGTATACCACGTTCTAATGTATTGATATATAATATACACATAGAGAACACAAATATAGATAAAATACGATTTAATTGCGTTAGTCACAAAAATAATAGAGAAATCAAAATCGTCTCTCCCACTCCATCTGTCCAGTTCGCCGCAAACCCCTCTCCCCTGTCTTCGGCTCATTTTTTGAAGTTATGAAAATCAATGACGTAAACCAGTGCGCGATAATTAAGATTAATTTTCACCAACGAAAGTTCATATCGAGTATCCCTCAGTTACAATAAATAAATAAACCCAAAGAATAACAGAACGAAGTAATTTTATTATTTTTATATATAAAGTCCTCATTTATCTAAACGAGCGAAAAACTTTTTTTTCTAAAAAATGATTGCCAGTTTTATATTTACGTACACCGATTATCACATAAATGCAATAATATTGATCACAATATTATTCTTTATATAAACTCTGCTTTTAAGCTCTACTTATATCTCTAGATAATATCACATCCTTCTAAAAATAAAAGGAACGTATATAGAATTTTCAAAACAATCAATACCAGAGGCCAGTATTTAGCCAATTGTAAAACTTATACGCGTGTACGCGCAATTGAAATGTGAAATAATCCCGACTTTTTAAAATGCGAATATTTATTAAATATTATCGAATTTTTCACTTAAATTACCGAAACATTGTAGAAAAAAATTACGAATGAGTAGCGTCGATTCGACAACTTTAATAATGCATTTATCGCTGTTACTGCACTGCATCGCCGAAAGCCAATTTAGATGAATAACTTAATTTGAATCTTTTAAGTTTTTTAAGTAATTAATAACTTTTATTTTTTTATGCCCATCGTTTTTCATACAAAAAATATTCCTTCAATTTTTACGATAGCGATCATGTCTGCGCTTATGTCCATTAATAAAGCGTGCCCATGCATGCGTATATGTGATACACATATTCAATTGAAAAAATATAAAAAAAAAATTAAAAAAAAAAAATAAAAAAAATGGAAGAAAAACATCGGAAAATTAAAAATATTATCGTTTATTTTCATGCAAACTGCATTATCTCTTTAAGGTCGTTTTAAAAGCTGTAAATTTTTATTGAAAATTTTCCGGAACTTTTTCACTAAGTTTTTCTATCAAAAGTAATTATTTTTATAAAAAAAAAAAAAAAAAAAAATTTGTTATCTACGTAAAATTTAAATTACAATACAAATTAACGTCAAGATTAACTATTTACATTATTACTAAAATATATGTGAGCTTAACATACCGATAACAGTATTTACGCGATTTAGTATGTTTATGCGATTGGGAATTAAAAATACGTAAACCCAATAAACTTTATTCATCCGTACTGCTGTCGTCTACACGTTAGCAAATTTTAATAACAATGGCGTTGACGTAACGATTACGTAAATATCAATGTGGTCTTAACTACGATCGATCAAGCATACTTTCTTGTGCGAATTTATTTTTCCAACAGTTTCCATAAAATCATTTAAATGAAGAACGACGTCTGCCGAAGAATACTGATAGCACGAGATAATAAAAAAAAAGGAAGGAAATACTTAAGGTGCTTACTCATACGAATAGCCTACATAATATTCGGAACGCACAAACGGGCAATCAAACACAAATTTTTCCATGACTTTGAAAACATTTTAGGTAAAAATTACGATAAACTTATATGGTCGTATTCCTGTACAATCGAGTCATTGATAATATTGATAAGGTTTATGAATTATATAACGAAAAATGGGCTTAATATTTTTTAAAGAACTTATTTGGTATGTTGATTAATCTTAATTCTTTTTTACAAGATATAAAATGTTTCATATTTTTCTATTTATATTTGTTAAACGTTAATTTTTTAAGGTCATCGTATTACTGAAAAAAGAAAAGTAATTCTTATACATATTCTATGGAATATAAAAATCAATTTTAGAAAGGGTGTACGTGTTAGCGATAAAACATTTTAAAACGAATTTACGTGCACATTTTTAGACGTTTTAACACTTGAAATCTTTGGAATACGTAATGCTACAACAGCATTAGGAAGTAAAAGAAATTATTTACACATAAACCGATAAATGTACTGAGTGTGTTATTTTTAACGAATGTTTAATTGGAAGAAAAAAATAAAGTGCTTTAATGAAAAATAATATGATTATTATTTAAATCACCCGTAGTTATTACTTTTTTCCTAACCCGATCTTAAGACATTGTAATTATAAATATCCATCTTATAAATATTTAATGAAATTAGTAAGATACAAATTGCGCACTTAAATGCATAATTTTCATTATCTAAACGAAACACTTTATCAATACTACATTACTATTAATATTTTTTCAAATACTTTTTTATATGGATGCAATTGGTATTTTGATTTAATTGATTTCTCAGTATCAGCCTTTAATACATTTAATAAAAATAACGGTTGTTCAATAAAAATTTATAATATTCAAATATAGTAAAAAGAAATATTTTGTGCTTACCGATGCAGTAACCCCACCGACAACAAACGAGTTCCTCTTGTGCTTATTGGCTTTTCGATATCTCGTGTACAACTTTCGTCCAACCCAAACAGGAATACCTTTAAAATTATTTAAGCTATGAGTTTAATGGTTCCGCAAAAAATCTACGTTCTATAAAGTAAAGGACTATCTGTTCCGATTTTACCTATAATCATTGCAGGTATGGCGATACCAGCTACAAGACCAATGCCCACTGGTGCACCAACAAGGGTACCCAGCTGCCAAAGAATTTTTTTCTTTCTGGACCACGGCTTTTTACCCCAAAACGTACAACCGGACGGACTAGAATGAGATACAAAAAAATTGCACTAAGCTATAATATTATTTATTATTAACAAAGCAAAATATAATAATATAAAATTATGTAAAAAATTCTTTTATATATATATATATATATATATATAAATCAACAGATTATAATTTTATTGAGCTTTTTTTACCTTAAATAATGAAGATCGCTAATTTCTTTCATACAAAGCCAACAAAATTCTGCTGCACACATAGCACATGTCATATGATTGCAACTTCCATCATCCAGTTTAAAGATAAGAACTTGACATCGAGGACACGGTTTAATATCATCTCCTAAAAATTAACAATAAATTATTATTGTTATTATTATTATTATTGATTTACTTATATTAGCTTAATTATGAGTGTCTGTATTATATGTACATTCCCGTCTCCCTCCATAAAGTACATACAAATAAAGAAATGTTACATTAGCTGGCCAAATCATTTGTAGAAATAATTTTAGAATATTTTGAAATATATATACATTAATCAAAGATTTTTATTAAATAAAAAATTACGCACTGTGTTGTGAGTCGGTTTGACTAAAACTAAGAGATGAACTACGTTCGTAGTACTGCGAACGTTGAGCTCTAGCAGCATCGCACGTTTGATTCGGATGCCATCGAGCTTTGCAGTGATAACAAAAATAAGAATCACAACCCGGTCTCCCACATCGAAGTTTTGGACATGATGCACATCCCGCGGCAATTACGGCGAAACTGCAATCTGGTGCTGGACACCATCTTGCATCTGGTTCTATCGCAAGGACTCTTCTGACCATGAAATCTTCGTACTTTTCAAGTTGAACTGGATTATTTAAAATCATTCGAATATCTGGAAAGACAGATCATTCAATTAAATAATCGTTTCTTTTTATTATAAAATTTGACACCTCGGATGAGCCATTTATTAAAGTTTTTGAACAAAATAATTTTGCTTACCATTAGGATGTAAAGGTTCAGAACATTCTGGACAAGCTATGTTAACTCTAGATTCAGATATTTCCACTCTAAGATATTGTTGAAAACAATCATAACAACTTCTATGATGACATGACTGTATTATTGGAAACAATTCTACGGGAAGTTCAGCTAAACACAATGGGCACTCTATCAACCCATTTTCTGTACTCTAAAATAATAAGTACACACATTACATTATATTTACTAAAAATAAATTTTTTTATTTGAATTCTTTCAACAATTCAATTACTATTGCAATCAAATGAAAACTGTTGGAAAATAATGACAAAGTAGATAAGTAGATATGAAGTTATATATAATAAATCTTACCTTCTCTGCAGTTGATAAAACAGACCCTTTACTGGAAGCTCTTTGTAAATCTACATTGGTAAATTGCAAATGACTGGGACCATTACTAACCTTGGCTTCACCTTTTTCAATATCTGGTAATTTACTCGTATCTTTAACTGAAATAGGCAATTCATTTCATTAAAATCCTTAATATGATAAATTCTTAAATGTTAAAATAAGATTTATAAAATTGATATTATTAAAACTGGTTAATATTTTATAGTTTTCTTACTTAAGAATATCAACAGTCATTATTACGAGCACCAATTTTACGTACCTTTCCCATTACTACTGCCAGAAGTAGATGGCCTAGAAATACGTCGACCTATTAGTGGACTTGTATACAAAAGCCTCCTTAAAGAAAAGCGTGGAATCAGTCTTCGAGGTCTGGAAGTTATGCCACTGCAACTTCCTGATCCAACCTCAATATCTTTAAGCATTCTTTAACACTAAATAATTCACCAATCTATCATACTTTAACAATTATAAAATGACATAACTGAAAAAGAAAAAGGATTTGCTTAAAATTGTTATATAGAATTAATTTTTAAAAAAATCAAGCTTTACGCCAATAGTTTAACATGTAATAACTAATAAACATCAATTTATATTAATTAATTGATTATGTAAAAAAATAAAAAATAAAAAATAAAACAATCGAACTGCAAAATATATAAGCTTAATTAATAAAAAAAATATGTTTGAAAACACAGAATTGAAGAGTGCAAAAAATGTAATTCCATTTAAAGATCCAATTTTAAAATATCTAACTGCAAGGAGTATCTAGAGTAAAAAAAATTAAAGGTATGTGGCAAAAAAATCTAGTTGTATAAACATGACTGTATCCAAATGAAAAAAAGTCCTATTTAAAAATAAATAAATAAATAAATAAAAAGAATGAATATAAAGATAAAAAGAATTGAAAGCACAATTCAATGTCATTGATTTAGATTAAAAAGTATTTTAAATTTATTAAATGGATTTAGAATTATAAATAAGAAGAAATAACTTTGACAAATTGTATGTAATTGAATTAGAAGTATAATAATTGTGATAATAAGATCAAGTAAGGGCAAAGCATTTAACATTGAATAAGAAATGCTTTCTTTTCATACTGTTATGCAAAATATATATTATTTTAAAAATTAAGTACGTAAAGTGAAGATTTTTCTCAGAGCATACCTAAGTCACCACAATATTTATCATCTGGAAAGTTAATATGCAGCTTTAAACTGCAGTAAATGAAATGCACTGGAAATGTTGAAGAGCAATCTGGGCTTAATTTCCTAAGACCTGACCCTACCCAAACAGGAATATCGACTCCCATGAAAGTACTTTAACGTGAAATTTTTGTCCGAATCTGGGAGTAGAGGCCGATCAGTATAAGGAATACTGACTGATTCGAATCGAATTCGATGAAGAAAAAAGAAAAGCGACTTCACTGCTCGAGGCTCACTCGATGCACTCTATTTACGAACACATATGCACGTACACACGCACGCACGCACAGATTTACGTATATATATATATATATAGATGTAGGAAAGATGTAGTAGTAGTAGTAGTAGTAGTAGTAGTAGTAGTAGTAGTAGTAGTAGTAGTAGTAGTAGTAGTAGTAGTAGTAGTAGTAGTAGTAGTAGTAGTAGTAATAGTAGCAGCAGCAGCAGCAGCAGCAGCAGCAGGAACAGGAACAGGAACAAGGGGACAACAATCGAAAGGCCCGAAAAAACGTCGGGGGCCCGAGAGGGCTGACAAAAGCGAAAGTATCCGGGGAATATTAAATATACGTAGATATGGCGATTTATAAATTTACGATATACCTGACTAATTTCTCGCCCATTACGAAATATGTCACGACAGCATAGGGAGGCACGGAAGCGAATGACAAGAGTAATAACACAGCAGCAGCAACGCACCTTCGTTCTCGCCGTTCTCGTTGTTGTCGTCGTCGTCGTCGTCGTCGTCGTCGTTGTGGTTGTCGTTGTCGTTGTCGTTGTCGTTGTCGTTGTCGTTGTCGTCGTCGTCGTGGTCGTCGTAGTCGTCGTCGTCCGTGTCGCCGTCGATGTTGTCGCACTCGTCGTTATCTTTACTCCATTCCTCTCGCTATCTCTCTCTCTCTCTCTCTCTCTCTCTCTATCTCTCTCTCTCGTACGCGCACTCGGATTCTCGTCCCCTCCCCACCCCGCGCCTTGCTCGCTCGCTCGCTCCCTCTCTCTTTCTCTTTCCCACTCTTTTCACTCGGTGCCGTCGTCGCTCCCACCCTCGAGATCCGACGTCATCTCTTTCTCCCGACCTTTTTTCCTCTTTATCCCCCGTCTATCAATCTATTAATCTATTGGCCTGGCTCTCCCCCCGCTCGACGTCTCAGAGCAATGCCATCACGATTCAGCGATCCCGATAGTACTCTACTAACTACGACTGGTAATACGACGGATCGGCCAATACATGGTATGTCTTACGCTAAAAAAACCCCGAGCAGTACACCTTAATAACGTCAGCGAATTAACAGTTTCGAGTCCAGTACCTCCTCGTCCACTCTTGACATTAGTCCGAAAGCCGTGACGTCCAGCCCACACGGGCGCTCACGCACACAGGCACGCGTGGTGGGAGGGGCGCGCGCGGCCGCAACTGCCAGAGACCAAGAAGAGCTCGTGAGCGTCGCGTAGGGACGACGCGACAGGAGGACGGGGGAGGGACGTGGTGGACTATAGCGAACAATTATAATTATGATCGCAGCAACGAACTATGACCATGAAAAATGTTGCAGATCAACTGCTCCTCCCGGGATCGGAAATCGTAATATAAATTAATAAGCTCTGAGTCAGACTCCATGGGACGCCTCTAGCGGAAAAATACCGAAATCATTTGCATATGTCGAAATCGCATCCAGCCGTGCATACAAACGACACAGGTGTGATCAATGCGATATGTGACATGACGAGCACAGCATTTATCGCCATTCGCAATTTACATTTCCGGATTTACTATTTTTCTCCTTTTTTTTTTCTTATTCTTCTTTTTTTGTTTTTGAATATACAAACTATACATAAAGGGGAAAAGACCGCTTTATTTAGATATTTATTTACTCATTGTCCCAGTAGTTATTCGCATTTCAATATTATACAAATATCAAAAAGTACCCATTGACAAGTTTCATAACTCTTTTTACAGCTTGGGCTTAAAATTTACAATGCCCAATAATTGTATTCTAAATGAAATTCACCTACTTAATACCAAGCGTTTAGAAAGTCTTCAGCTCAGTATAATATTAACTAAGCGTAACTAAGCGTAAGCAGCTCACTACTAAATCCTATTACGGCCGCACGTGCATGATGAAAAATTACCATTTACTTGAATTACTTTGATTCGTTATTTAAACATCCACCGAACAAAGAAATCATCCTTTATATGTATATGCGCGTGCATATGTATATATATAATAAATTGCTGCGTATGTTTCTGCCAATTTCCGTAAGCGATTATTGATCTTGAACAATTATGAATTTATGAATAATTTTAGATGCCAGAAAATAATTATTAATATAAATATATACTTACCTAGAAATCATAATATATAATTTAGAAAAATTTACAATCTTTTGTAATAATTATATGCGTTTAATTAAAATACATTGGTGAAAGTTAATTTAATTTTGCCTGAAACTTGTCTCGAGCCTGCCCTTAAATAATATAATCTACTTATGCTAAAAATTAATTCTTTTTTAAAAAGTAATTATTCCCATCGTTACACAATAATTATTATTTAACTCGAATGAATCAAATTACCAACAAATTAGTTTTTTATTATTAATTTCATATCATCGAACATTTATATACATAAGATTATTAAATATTTAAGTTTTCAAAAATTAATCATACTGATATTAAAAAAAAAAAGAAGAAATTACGGTATGTGCAAAAAATTTTACTCAGGACGATAAGCAATTAACGTATTATCATATATGAGATCAAAATTTTAAAACATCCGTCCAAAGCACATTTAAGGATGACTCAATTTATACATTAGGTTATTAAATTACATACGTTACCTATGATACTAAAAATAATTCAATGGTTCATATTACTATAAAAAAAAGTTACAAGAAATTACGAAAAATTTGCAAGTTTTGTAATTATTCTAATGTACTTGTCGATTTAAGAATTTCTCATTAGAATTCTGTATTCAATATTATCATCTTAATTTCCAAATCTAAAAGACCATGAAATAATGAGAATCTTTTGTTTTTACAAGTTTCAGGCCTATTTTTTCTTTACCTTTACGAAATTTAAAAAGTGAAATTTTCAATATATGTCTGTTATATGAAACATTACGAATCTATTATTTTTAGCAATCTTTAAATTATTCATGATTTCATAAGTAATTCCACTAAATATTTACCGATTATTTTATAGAATACGATTAGAGAAATTATACACATGACAGATAAATATATTCTTGATATAATAGCGATTCGGGAAAGGAGGTCAAGGAAGAGTAAGATAGCTTGGGATAACTCCACTTTCTTTTATGTCGAAACGATTAAATAAATCTTAAGGACAATATTAAATAAAGTTAAAATTAAAAAAAGAATTTTTAAAATAACTTTCAAATTGGCAGACGATCGTTTATTATGATAAAAAAAATTCATTATACGCATATACGCTCGATGAGATGTATATATGACTTATACAGAAAAGTCTTTATTTTATAAAGATAAAAAAAAAACAAGCTTAAAAGATATTCGTCACGTAATCCCTTCTTTCGTATATTCTTTTCAAAAATAAACATTAAATGCAGAGTCAGAACTGGACTATCTTAATACTAAAATCAATAAAAAATATATATTCTAGTTAAAGCCGCTTAATTGGATCTTAAAATTTAACAATTTGCTATTGAAAATCTGTCGTTATAATTGCTTGTAGAGATTTCGTGACTTTTATTAAAATCGATTTCATTATTAGTGCGCAGTTTCAAATTATTTATATTTGTTTCTCAATATCAAAACTTCCGTAATGAAAATTGTATGTAAGTAATAAAAGTCTGTTTGGTGTATAGCTACATCACCGATCGGATACGAAAAGGGCGAATGTAAAGGATACACGGGCCATACATAATACAGGTAAGTTAATGCTCAGAGATAAATTCATTTCCGTTAATGCGTTCACGTTCGTACACGAAATGAAAATATTATTTATGAAAAACATTTATGAAAATGTCAAAGAAACAATAAAATAAAAAATTATATAGGTTCCTTATTAAAGGTCGATACGAAAGAAAGATCATTATATTAAATGTAATTGAGCTAAAATACCCTTCAATATAGCTACTGTTTGAAGTAATTACACTCCTGGCTTAAAGAATGTGTTCTATCACGATCAGTCTTTCAAAAAATAAGATTATTGTGTAGCGGTAATACAAGTAAAAGTGCGACAAATAATCACTTGATTTGTTTATAGTACTCTTGTGTCAACACCATCAATTGCGATAAAATAAAGTAATAAGGCAAAACAAATATATTTATTAAAATACGACAAATATTCCTTAACTTAATTAAGAATAAACAATTTTATTTAAAATAAAAATGCAGATTTTATATTCATATGAAACGAAAAATAATGTCACTTCACATAATACTGTCAAAGTAATTGAAAATGATAAAAAAAAATAAAAAAATAAAAAAATGAATGGCTTGGATGCAAATATGAAAAATAAAAGTAGTCAAACAGGTTTTACACTAGGAACTATAAAGATGATTGCAATGACAAATTTTTACGGTAAAATATGTATTTTTTTTATTAATATTAAAAAGTATTGTATTAAAATAGTAATAAAAAAAAAAAATATATGATTAAATTATAACTTACAAATATGTTTAAAATAAAATAGTCATGTTTTTAATACAAAATTTTGAGTTATGATATTAAAAAATAATAAAATGCAACACAGTGTGGAGGAATTGGTGAAACCATATATTATTTATAATCAGTAATTTAGAAAATAAAAATACAGTAATAAAAAAAATTCCAATCTATAATTGTTCGTTGACGTCAAAATTAAAATATTTTTCTTTTTACATATTTAACTTAAAAATATTGCTTTTACACTTACAAGAATAGAGCGAGCAAACGTATGTAAATTGATTTTTTTAAATTAATTTTTATTTATAGCTAAATGAGCTTAATTAGGTTTCGAATTAATGGACAAAGAAAAGAAAACAATTTTATTAAGTATAATAAATATGAATATTTCTGCGAATGAAATCTGAAATGGTAAGGTAAGGGGAAGGGTTAAGTAGAATAAAGAAAAACACAGTATGTTAAATTGCAATGTATTTATTGTTTTATTTTCTATTCATAATACTGTATAACATACAAGAAATGCACTTTAGTGAAACCTACAGAAGAAGAGAATCTGAATGTCGAACAGTTATCTCATATCCTTATTTTTGTTGCCGAACCGTTTTTCTTTCCTGCGGTGTTTAACGTTAATTTTTTTTTCCCCCTTTAACTTCATTTAATTAGAAATTACAATTTATAATAAATGAATTCGTCTCCGCTATCCATACAAATTCTCCCAAAAACTTAAGCTCTTTTAGTTTATTTTTTATCTTGGAGTTTTTCTTATATCGTCTAAAAAGTCTTTCTTGTACAACTTATAACAAAAATAAAAAAGAAAAATTTTTCCCCGTTTAATGATAATATCAATTAATCGCGTTAGCGAGCAACTAAAAAAAAATCCAGGCTTGACAATAATTTTATCGTTATTCAAATGTATTATCCTTGAACATAATGTGCTGCTTCTAAGTTTCATTCCTTACCTCGACTTCTCGCTCCCTATAAAATTGCGTGTAACCTATTCAACGGCGTCAATATACTCACGAGGAATAATTTGCACCCGTCATCATCATTATTGTTATTGTTATTGTTTTTATTGCTGTTACCACTACTACTGCTACTACTGCTACTACTATTACTACTACTACTACTACTACTACTGCTACTGCTACTACTATTATTATTGTTGTTGTTGTTGTTTTTTATTGGTATTTCTCTTATAATTCATTTTGAAGAATGCAACGGTAAAAAAATAAACATCCTCTCGAATTAAACGAAAAAAGTTACACAAGAACAGGTGCAGCGCGGTTGAGAGTTTTGAGCATTAATAATCGCAGCAAAGTGCATTATACGCATGGTATTGCCGGATTCCGTGCCATGAGAACGGGAATCTTGCTTCACCGAATCCTTTCTCAATCCCTATAACTGGATGTAGACGTACGTGTCAGGGTGGCATTATTTCCGCGGAATCGAAATCCATTGGGTTAAGCGCCCTGATGTCAAATGCTCCTTTTAAAGCGATCGAAATTGCAGACAATGAGATCGAAGATACTTCAATGGAGGAAGAAGATCTTCAGAAGCGCATGGTGAATGATGATTAATGATGGTCGATCGATCGTATCGTGAAAACGTAACCTCGCTCCAAGTCACGATATTCTTACTACGGGCTAGTAGTTCTTGTTTTTTCTTTTTAAAACTTTGCTCAAATAAGAAACGACCCACCCTCTGCCAGTTAAAGACGGGACTGCAAGGGTGGTTTTGAACTTCTCCTCGTGGCCTTCCATTATTCTTGTGAAGTCGTAATCTAGAAAAATTCACATCGAGCCGATCCGAGCCTTCGCAGAACTATTATTCTGCTCTTTCATGTCGAGCGTTGATGCGTTTTCTTGATGCGTTTCCCAGTCCTCAGGCTTCCTTCCAATCAAAGACTTCCGGTCCAAATAACTTTGGCCTGTGAGATCATTTGAATAATTTTCGCCATAATTGCTTTATTCGACTCTCTTTCACTCTGAAGGATCAAGACCGATCTTCTCATCCATCCCCATTGTTACGGAGGCGCAGGTCATGGCGACGATTATGTAGTAATCTTCATTGCGGAATGATCTTGATTTTGTTAATTAATGCTGGTAGACAACACAAGTAATGATCAACAACGCTTCGAAAGCAACCAAGCCACCACCATTGTCCATTAGAATTTCTAAAGATCTGTGATAAGAGAGAGGAAAAATAGATGTTTCCAGTTGAGCCCGTTTACGATCCAAGAATCCTGCTTCCTCCGATTATCAGTATTTCGTGCCCATAATTACGCAATGTTTACATTATCTTCAAATTCTCTTCAGCACTTTCCTTGTCCTTGCTTTTTCTCTTTTTAAGACGTAAAAAAGTAACCACGCGATAAGGGGGAGCAATTAGTCGTCCTCTTTCAAAGTCTCATCCATTACTTTCCATTATTTTAAGTTTTTGCTCGCATTTTTCTTTATTTATTAAACTAGTATCAAATATATAAAAACATATATTATGGGCCCGTCAAGTCTGCTCGATTTACACGATATAATACCTCCTATACCCCCTCCTTTTATCTCTCTTCGTTTCTCTCTCTCTCTCTCTCTCTCTCTCTCTATCCATCTCCCTCTCTTTCTCCCTTTATTACTTCTTGTTTATATATATTCGTAATATCACGTTTTTTAACAACAGTTTGATTGTATTGAGCAAAACAACAGCTGCTCAAGAAAAAATATAACAAAGGCCTCTCTTTAGAAAAAAAACACCCTAATCTCAACCCCCTACCCCATTTAGTTTCATTTTATCAAATACTTTGTCATTTCCTATTTCTCACCTCACTCTCGTCGCAAAGGAACGATATTTGTTACGCTTACGAATTTCTACAAACATTTTAATGAAAATTAGGAAAAAGCTTGATTAAACGCACGGCTAAATCAAATATTTTTATTATTTACTTTTGATATTATAATGATAACGATCTCGTTTTCGAGAAGAAGACAAATCTAAAGCAATTGTAGAGAACCGAATGTAAGCAACTTTCATGGGACATTAAAAATAATATCCGTGACATCAAGCAAACATTGCGAATGTTTGATGTTAAAGAAAATGGGATAGACGATCTTCGAATTCAAGCAACAGGTACATCATTATATAATATTATACGAGAGAAGGAAAAAATAATACACCTTAAGGTCGCTGCGAGGCTCAAGTGGATATCCATTAGAAGAATATAAATTTTGACTAGAATCAGGCGTATCGTCCTCCATCTTATACAAAACTAAAAATGGGCGACGTTGTATAAAGAATTTTTCCGCTGCGCTTATTTCATTTTAAACGAACCTCCATCGCAACTTCGCGTGCACGGCGAAGACTACACACAAGTTCCTATATGCATTCTGGCGAACGAATATTCATTATGCGTTACGATATATATTTTACAGGTTAAAAAGGGTAAGGTAGTATATTGTTATTAGAAGATAAATGGGGAAAACATTTCGCGTTCATTAATGCTTCGCACGCTAAAGTCGTTTACAAAATGAACAAATTGACACTTCGTTTCTCATTGAATCTACGGTGAATTTCCCTGATTCGAAGAACATCAACCTTGGCACGCTCGGGAATAAGACAATGAAAACGAAGTTGAAACAATAAGATACTTACGCGCTCGTAACGTAACAGGGCTTAGATTTAATATAAAAAGAATTGAAAACAAAATATAACAGTTCTTTATCTATACGCGAAAACATTCGACTTATCAATCGCGAGACAAATACAAATATTAGCTACACAACAATGGAAAACCGATCGTGTCGCATTTTATATTTATATAATCGCTGTAGGAAAAAGTATTGCTCATTATCTTGGTTTTTTTTTTTTTTTTTTTTTAACGCGAACAACATGTTTTAAAACACTGAAACCACAATTTTGGAAAAAGCTTTGCCACCCCCCTACTCAATGAAAATGCTTATTTTCTCTTCCGTTACTCTATTTTCTATACAAACAAGTTAAGAGATTCGTCTTTTGTACTTGCCAACGGTCTAAAAACTTAAATTCCATTTACTTATGACGTGTTCGTTTAAATAAAAAAATGTTAACTATGAATTTTCACAAGGAGACTTACTATTTATAAAATCAAACTACTTGGTTTTAGAATCCAAAAAATTTGGTTTGTAAAGACCTTAGTGTCCTCGAGTCTACTTTTTACAAAATTTCAGGTCTCAGCGCAGGATAGGTGTTTAAAATGTATAAGTGTAGTAAATATGTATACTTTATATATATATATATATATATATTAAAGCAATGTGTGTGATGGTTTTTCTTGTGTGTTTGTACAGTGTTCGTCATCTGTACGAGAAAGGTAGGAGCTTTTAAGTAAACCAACCTCGATGCCCTACACGACGACAATGATTTCGTTAAAGAAAATACATACGTACACGTTCAATATATAACAATATTTTTATTCTTCGAGTGATTTACCGCTTATTAGATACTCAATCGTTTATATTCTCAATCGAGTAGCGCACGTATAACAGAAATCTTGTGTGAAAGGAAAAACAATTAAAACGAATAGACTCGTTCCGATTTCGTATAAAAAGAAAATAAATCCTCTTTCTTTTCGCGTTCCTCACTTACAAACGACCTATTAGCGAATAACCTTAGAATTCGTCTTAAAAAATTCGTACAAAAGAACAAAAAACACGCGGACGCATCTTTTCTGTCTTCATTTCTCAGTAATATTTACTCCATCACGGACGGCTTCGGCCAATTCGGTTCTTTGAAAACCTCTTCGTTTTTATACAATGTATACAATAATAAATACAGCGTATGAATGTTAAGTATCATATTTTTAACGTACTCACGCTGCTGCAAATATGTGTATTCATGCTAAATCATTTTATTTTACACGAGTTGGCGAGATTCAGTCTTCCTATTCAATATTTCATGATTTTCATTGCTTATTTACGCGACTGTAGGATCCATAGGTTTCTTTTTTATTTTAATTTATTTAAATCTTTACTTTTGCTTAGTCTTCTCTTTATAAACTAAGAACAGGGACTACAATAGTTTTAATTATACTTTAATTCTCTTTATATTCGTGCCTTTTTCATTTACTTTATAATAATAATAAAGCGTATTTATTACGTACGCGATTATCACAGCGGTCAACGTGCCATTTACCTCATTATAACGCCTTTATTTTATTAATATTCGTTAACTTCAAAAGAGCAAATAAATAAATAAAATAAAAAAAAAAAAAAAATTAACAATTAAAAAATTACGCGACATGTTGTACTCTCTTCCGTTTACTCTCGACCGTCATCTCCTCTACATTTTTAACTATATTTGTCATAATATCACTGGCAACTGTATGCACGCGCCTCATGCTATACATTCATCGTAGGTACCTAATATATGGTTTTTCTCAAGTTGGTCATTTAATCGATGCATATTTATTTATCGCAATTCTCGTGTAGATTTAAGAAAAAACTTTGCACAAATAAAAATACATCATAATCTCGTACGCGATATTTTATTATTACCTTTGTTTTACGTCAAAGTACAAAATTCCCGCAATAGACTATTTTTTCTTGCGCTTTAATTATGCATTTTTCAGTTCTGAGCATTCGCATCATAAGCAGATGCACTTACGTTTTCTTTTATATGTATATATTATATGCACGCCTATCTTTCTCATCAGTTAGCGACACAATTTCACATTTAGAGTATCGTTTTAAAAAACTTTGTCTAAAAATGTACTCTTTTAGAATTATACTTTTTGTGAGTACATTTTGTGTAAGCAATGTTTAATACGTGTATTATGTACGAGGTATATGTGGCAATCGTGTGTAAATATATCTTAGGTTACCCTTGTAAAAGTAATCGACTGATTCATTTGGAAAAAGTTGATACTGGGAGGATTTCACATTTAAACAGACTTTTATAAATTCAATTTGGATTTTGCACACATTCGGCAAACTTAAATGTAAAGTTTGTACATATTGATCTTGCACAAAAGTGTTAAATGTAAGTGAAACTACACACGTTATTTGTTTTTAGATTTTAAACGCGTAGATAAATAAAAACCCATGATAAAATTATATGATTTTAATGAAAGAAATTTTGTTTAAACAAAATAGGAATAAAACTTTTTACCATTAATAGTTAAGTACTTAAAATAATAATGAAGTTTTCGAAATATTTCTCTGAGTAAAGAATACCGTCAAAAATTGATCTTGCTAAACAGAGAGAGAAAAAATAAATAAATAAATAAAACGCTTTACGCGTATTTTCGATTACTTGTTGCGAATATCGTTTGTAACTGCGTAATAAACTAACATGAAAGTTTCTTATTTGAATTTGACGAAAATTGTTTATGAAAATTTTCTCCCACATTCCCTCAATGCTATAAATACATCGTTATTAATCGAAGAATGCAAAACGAAACGAGCAAATACACCAACGTAATGGTCGATTCTAGTCGAGAAAAAGGGACAAGAATAATAGTCGTCCCGTTAAGAATGAAGAGGAGAAGAAAATAATAAACAAGAGAAAAACTAACGAACCACGTGAACATCACACAATCGCCGAGTTCTTGGCGCGCGAATACTTATAATATACACGAGATACAAGATTTTTCAGGAATATACAGCGGAGGAGGACTTATATCGCCACTATGCAAGCCTCGTCTTGGAATATTTTTTCGCTCCAGTGTGGATTTTTTCAACGTCTGTACACACTCGTCGAAAAATATGTCGGTTCTTCCTACGATACACATATAAATTCTGCTATGTCACTAAATTATGCCTCGATTAAAGAGAGAGGAACGAGATGGGCGCGAAAGATTTCATTTCCATCTTTTATAATTTTTTTCTTTTTATTATTAATATTTCGTGATAATCCATTAGCTCGGATCTATATAATCGTGTATTTCATAGAGCGAATTCGATTGGCCTTTAACATTTTGTTACATTTTTTTTTCTTTTTTTCATTTCTGTTTATCCTTCGTCGCACACAAAATCAAAGCATATTATAGCATAAGACATATCAATCTTCGAGAGACAAGTATTAAAACACATGATATGAGGGTCATTATGTGTTTTTCTTAGCTTCCATTTATTTGAAAATTCACGTATTTTGTTTTATTTATTATGTGCTGCCAAAAAACGCCATTTTACAGCTTCTATTTTTGTATTTATTTTTTCTTCGATGAAACCGACGAGACGCGATATTCTGACCTTACGCTTATTACGAACGCGATGCACGATAGAAATAGCGGATTACTTTATTTCTTTTTCTGTAACTTTTTTCAATAACGCTACATCATACATATCACAGAACTACGCGGGCACCCGCCCATCGTGACATTTTACACGGCGACATTTTTGCGCTCTTGGCCTTTTCTTTAATTGCAGATAAAACTATTTTCCTTATCTTCATTTCTATTATTGATTTCTCTGTCTCTCACTCTCTCTCTCTCTCTCTCTCTCTCGTCCCCCCTCCGCACCCCTTTTATTCATATTAATCCAAAAAGCACTTTCTTCTGGTAAATAATGGAAAGTTGTTCACCTTAATCTATATCAAGAGAAAAGTTTCGACAACTCGTAGAGATAAAACTCTTCAGTCAAAAAAAATCGGAATACATTTTAATTGCAATAAAAACTATCAGTAGTACTTTCTTGTGCTGCGATAACGACTTTTCGGCATGTATAACCGTGTCTCCTATTAGTTCCAAATGCTCTAGCCTGTCCTCCCACCTCCCCGACCGGCCTTCATTTAGGAACTCGCAGTACTAATTATCACATGGAATTTGTTATTCTCTACGTTCCTAATCTCGTACAAGCGTTGGATGGAGATAAGTCGTATAAAAAATGTATTCGTTGCATCCTAGCTAGAGGATAAAAATGTAATAATAATAATAATAATAATAATAAAAACTAAGAAAGAAAGAAAGAAAGAAAGAAAAAGGCCACCCACAGAGCCGCCGGTAAAATTCGTGATTTTCGATAAGGGGTGCACGCAAATGTGCGAAAGCCTCCAGTTCGTTTCATTGTTTTATTACTAATCCCATTATTCTGCTATGTCGAGCGTTATACGAAAAAAAATATATTATTTGTATGCATATATTTTTAAAGCAGCGTCAATGAAGAATGCGCGAGCGCGTTTACTTATGATCTGTGCGTTTCTAGTTTCGCGAAATACGAAAAAAAATATATCTGTGTACGATCAGATGAAATTAACATTAAAAGTCAATGAGGCGTGCATCATTGTTAGAATTATATTAATCTTATTGTATGCAGTTGTGTATATGCACATACATACATATATGCCTATGGACAGGTAGGTAACACATGTCGATATATCGATATATCTATATACATATATGTGTGTGTGTGTGCATACGAGCAGACAAAAATTAACGAGAAACTGGAGGCTCACGGAAAAGCACTGAAAAGAACAGCTACGGATCGTCATGACTGTATTAATCCTGTAATTTACCTAACGTCCTTTAACAGCATAACTCAAAATTCTCTTTCTTATTTAATTTCTCTTCGCTCGCTTTAATTTCCGTTCGTCTCGTTGAGCGTGACTCGGTATGAGCGCGACACAACGCAAGATAGGCGCAACAATGCAAGTACGCGCACGTTTTTAAAAATAAAAAAATTACTTAACGTAAAAGTCGTTTGAACAAGGAGGCGTATAACAACGTGTATACAAATATGAAAGGAAGAATTAAGACGCATTTGCACGATTCATGATCTGCTCACATCGACATATCGTTGACTTCCTTATTTCCTTTACGCAATTAATCAATAAAGGATTATTATCTGATCAGATATGAGAGAGTACGAAAGAAACATGGGACGAAGTAATAATATATGTATAGACATAAAAAAAAAAGTAATAATAATAATAAAGAAGCAGGAAAACGTTATCTACACACGAATATTAAAGAAAATACAGGTACACTTTAGCAGTTCGTTTTTTCAGAGATTGAATATCCTTTTGCATCACAGATGCACACATGTAATAAAAACCAAAACCTCGAAATGCCCTAATTCCCTGGTATTTTTTTTTTTATTTTTTTTTTATTTCCTGACGCGGACATGGACATTACGTAAATACGTTAACCTTCAGACGCTTTAGTGGAATTACTCGTCGCAAAAGTAGCGAGTACGTCATTTATTATAAGTCTCTGCGTGACTACTGTAATTACATCATTAATTTTTATATATTAAATTGTTTTTTCGAGTAAAAAAAAATAAAACAAAAACTTTATTTCATCATTTTTTAAGTACGTTTCCAATTCTTCTTTTTCTTCTTCTTCTTTATTGTTTTTTTTTTATCCCTCATTTGTCTTTGAACATTGGCGATCAATAAATAATCGATACCTTTCTACCGTTTTTTTGTTTTTTTTTTGTTTTTAATAAAATAGCGTATCTTTTTTCCCAACAATGACCAGTCGTTAAATTCCTTTGTAATTAGCAATTATCGATCGCTGCTACTGCGACTAGCAACAAAAATTTAAAAAAATAAAAAAAAAATAAAAAAAAAATAAATAACGAAAAAAGAAAAACCATTCGCGCCCGAAACATGGTTTGCACGAGACTACTGCATTTTTACACATTAACGGTTTTGTTTTTAGATAAAAAAAAATCTCAAATAACGCTTTGTTCATTACCTAGAATCTTTTATCTCTCTCTCTCTCTCTCTCTCTCTCTCTCGTTCTCACTTTCACTCTCATCTTTTTAAACCACACTTTTTTTTTTTAAACATCATCGTTCGTTGGACTAACAATCGATTACTTGCAATACAAAAATAAGATACTGAGAGCTTAGCTCCAGTGAATGCACAGCCATATGAGACTACGCGACCGATTACTTCCTCTCCATGTTCTTTCTCAAACAGCAACCTCTCGTCGATTATTCCTCTTAAACGCCTATCTTTCGCATTTTATTCTTCATGATTAATAAACCGATTAATTACAAATTACGCCTCTTTGAATCGACCATCGCGCATGAAAAATTCTACTTTCCCCACTAGTCGTCTGTCGATTTATTTACTTCATTAATGTTTACCTTGAGATTAGAACAGCTCTGGAAGATCGAGATATTCCTTCAGCTTTTCTTATTTAAATTTCTCTCCGTTGCAAGAGACCTCATATTAAACTTTTAAACTAATTGTTTAAACGCTCTCCGCTTCGTTTCCTTATGCGTAGCTTTTTCTTCTGATTTTGTTTTAAATTACATTCGTCATTTCTATTCATCGTGTAAGGTAGAAGATCGAATTCGGTTCGAATGCATTTAATCATCCTTTAGCCGTCGCATTGTTATTATTATTTATTATTTATTATTATTATTTATTATTTATTATTAGTATTAGTATCGTTATCATTATTATTTATTATTTATTATTTTTTAATATGTAGTAACTTGTTATTACTTGTGTTTTCTCGTCGGAAGAAAAGCTGCTTCTCTGTACGAAGTCCTGCGTGCACGCATTATAATAAATACGGACACTCATTACACTTTATAGTAGGTAAATAACGCGGGAACCTAACAAATTTCGTTTTCTCAATAACCGAGCTGTGCTGGACATAGTTACTTTCTCCTAAAAACGACTTTTAGTTTACCTTTTCTGAGCATTTTAAATAAAAAAATGAGCTCTTCGTGCGCTATTCTCTTATACCCCTTGTGTCGTCGGTAAATACAAAGAGCGTCATCTAGTTTCTTCCTTGTTATACACTCGACAGATTATAAATAAATTATAAATTATTAATCCTATAACCCACATCCCCCTTCTATATGTTTCGTGCATTTCAGAAAAGCATACAGGTAGTATACATAATTTTAATCGCAAGAGGATTACGCTATCAATTACCACAGAGATGACCATAAATTGTGAGCTACACTTTAATAGTCATGACCAATATTTAATATTAATATTATAATATATATGCATATCGATATACCATCGCTAATTAGCTAAACCCCTACGTTTAAACTCGACTGGAATGTGCCTTGCGAGAAATGAATCATAAAACGAACACGTTTTAACTTTTTTTTATTCTGTTTCCTTCAATTCGATTACGATTTAATTAATTTATTCGCATCTGTCGTTAAAATAAGCAGATCTACCCTTGGTAGCTTTACCTTATATCTGCTTCCAGTCAGTATAGGATTATTTTCGATCGCATCTCAGGCGACGAATAATTTGAGCACCATTCCAGAAAAGTACGAGAGTAAAGAAAAAAATATATAGTATTATAATTGAGTGTGTATATAAAAACAAAATTTAAAAAAAAAATAAAAAATAAAAAAAACATATATATATATATATATATATATACATATATATATATTTATATATTTATATATATAGAGAGAGAGAACTGAAATAAAGAACACGAGAACAAATAATTCAAATATTACGTTGAGAACACAAATCAATAATAAAGATATCTATCAAGTTCGCAATTTTTTTTCTTTCATTATTTAATCAATTTTCTGAGATTAATTCTCAATTTTTTTTTAAACCGGGATTCGTTGGATATATGGAATTGATTAAAAAAAAAAATTGTTTAAAAAATTAAAAAATAAATGATACACGATTATTTTCTACACAATGTAACGAACCCACCTTATTTTCTCTTAAGTTAAAAAAAAAAAAAATGAAGCTTTCCCCTTTTTAATACGTCGCCTCCAAATTCAGACGACGCATCACTGCTGCACGGGAGTTGGTGGATATGGATAGCCATACGGTGGAACAGCTTGGAACTGACCATAGCTCATCGCCGATTGATAGGCGCAAGGATTGGCCGTCGCTGGTGGTGGCCGATTTGTCTGGAAGAATTTGTTGTTCACAAGGTTCTGGATGGTAGAGTCTGCGGTGTGAGCGCCAGATGGCATCATAAACGCCTGGGGTATTGAGTACATTCCCTGCTGTTGCTGCTGCTGCTGCTGTTGTTGTTGTTGTTGTTGTTGTTGTTGTTGTTGTTGTTGCTGCTGTTGTTGCTGTTGCTGTCTACTTTGTTGTCCATTTGCGTAAGCATTTTGACGATTGTTATAGCGATTGTTACCCTGGTAACCATTAGCTGTATAGTTTTGGTAGCGCTGCTGTTGATTAACACTAGCTTGACCGTAACCGTTTTGGATGGAGTTGCTAGTCGACTGGTAAGCGGTGGCCACATTTTGATAGCCATTAGGCTGCCTGTGCTGTATCTGCTGAGACTGCGGTTGCTGCTGCTGTTGAACTTGCTGCTGTACCTGCACCTGCTGATGCTGCTGGGCCTGGAAGCTATTAGGAGATGATGGCTGCTGCTGCTGCTGCTGTTGTTGTTGTTGTTGTTGTTGTTGTTGTTGTTGTTGTTGTTGTTGATAACCATTTTGATAGTTGTTCTGATAGCTGTTTTGCCGGGCGGTCTGATAATTGTTCTGGCGCATCATTGGTCGACCTCCTGCCATAGCCTGTGATGACTTTTGACTCTGGTGACTAAAGTGACTCTGCCAACTGTTCTGCGAGGGACTACTACGGTTGTTCCTCGGACTACCGCCAGCTAACTGGCCATCTTTTATTCCATTACTATTGCCGCGACTGTGATTCCACCTCTGGCGACCCTTACCGTACTGATTTCTTTGTGAGTTGGCCATCTCGGACAACTGCGGGTTGATCGATTGGCCGGCCTCTTCCAGAACAGAAATCAGCTCTTTAGCTTGTCGCGCGTTGTTTGGCGTGAAGTAAGCATAAGCAGTACCCGCACTTTGACAACGACCAGTCCTGCCTATCCTATGAATATAGTCTTCGCTACTATTCGGGTAATCGAAATTAACGACATACTTAACGTCTTCTACGTCAAGTCCGCGAGCTGCTACGTCCGTTGCCACCAAAATGGCTGTTTTTCCATTCCTGAACTCTGAAAGTACATAGTCTCGTTCTGGCTGTGACTTGTCACCGTGTATTGCTATTGCATGCCAACCATTTCGCTTAATAGCCTTAGTAATATCATCAACTTTTTTCTTTGTTTCAACAAAGATAATGGTCTTATTACCACGCTCGCAGCCAATTTCTCTAAGTAAACAAGTTAATTTATTTTCTTTTTCATGCTCCTGGCAGATTTCTATAATTTGACGAATGTTATGATTGGCTGCAAGGGTGAGAGAACCAATATTAATCTGAATATAGTCACTGAGAAAATCTTCGGCAAGAGCTTGGACTTCTTTAGGCCAGGTAGCCGACCACATTAAGACTTGCCTATCTGGCCTAATCTGTTCAATTATTTTGCGAATCTGAGGTTCGAAACCCATGTCCAGCATACGGTCAGCCTCGTCAAGAACAAGATAAGTGCATCGACGCAGATTTGTTGTGCCTCGCTCGAGGAAATCGATAAGGCGGCCAGGTGTAGCGATACAGATCTCTACTCCACGTTCAAGATCACGGGCCTGTGGACCTTTTGGCGAACCACCGAAAATACATGTATTGCGGATGCACGACGACGAGCCAAAGTCTCGAGCAACACTTTGAATTTGTTGAGCGAGTTCGCGCGTTGGCGCAAGAACAAGAACAATAGGACCATCGCCTCGCGATAAGCGTGGTTGGTTGTTGATATGGACTGTGGCAGGGAGAATATACTGAAAACAATAATTACAATATTATTTTGGTAATTTTTTTTGCTTATCAAAGAAACTTTAAGTAAACGTAATTTAAATAATTTGTTTTAAATTCGATACTTACAGCTAATGTCTTGCCTGATCCAGTTTGAGCAATGCCTACCATATCTCTACCACTGAGAGCGATTGGCCATCCTTGAGCTTGAATCGCAGTGGGCTCCAAAAACCCTTGCTTTCTGATTTCCTCCATAACATAGTCAGGGAAGTTGCTTTCTTCAAATGCCTGTATTGGAAAAGGGGTGTTGTTGCCCTTGACAGTAATCTCTTTACCAGAATAGTACTTGCTAACTTCATCTGGTGTGCGACTTAGTATATTAACGTGGGGCACGTATAAATTTTTAGTAATGATCGGTAGCGTCATCATTTCCCAATTTGGTTTCTTTAAAAGATCACCTGGAGATTTCTTTTGATTCTGTTTTTTGCTTACTCCGTACTCGACTTGAGACTGTTGTTGGCTATTCCAATAGGTACCACCACCCCCTTTGCGGTTGCTGTATTCTCTGTTCCCTCTGGATCTGAAACTGTAACACGAAATGCATTTAATAAATTACTTCAGCTTCAGATAGCTTATTTTTTTAATTCGTTAAATTATTATAATTAATTTTCTTATTAGTTTTTTCTCAAAGAAATTCTTAAAACAAATTATGTTCCAGCTGTTTTAATAATAATAAAAAAAAAAAAAAAAAGCGAACGTACATTTTATAAATTATTTTAATTGTTGTACTAGGCTAATAATATAATAACTAAAACATTCCTTTATACGAAATAGTTCAATACATTAAAAGAAATTTAAGAAGACTGGAGCATCAGACTCAGATATAAAAATAGCATAATCAGTGTAAAGTGGCTAAAAAATAGTAATTAAAAAGGTATAATGAATTATAGTTTGAAGTAGCCAGTTTAAGATATTATAAAGATGTTAAAATAAATGTTGCACCTTCTTAAAGTATGAGTCTAAAAATTTAAATACCCAAGAGAGAGGTAGTGGCAATAATGTGAGGGAATATTTGTGCCATATGAGACTGACCTAATGGCGATATAAGAGAAAAAGGCGATGTCGAAATTGATCGTGAAGCAAGAGAAGCGTCGAAGAATGAAACGTTCGCGTAAATAAAGCGTCGAGCTGAATTAGATATAATACAGTGCGAGATAGAGCCCGTTTGCAGAAATTTCGGCCACGACAAAATGGCCGTAGTCGCTATATTCCTTCCCAAGCTTTGACGCTTGCTTGGGGCAGGGCCAGTAGATACGATGGGAGAACATTAAGATTGGAGAGAGAAAGGAAGGGAAGAGTCCACAACTAGCGCCATGTTATCGATTATACGCCCATGTAGGCACAACAATTTACCAAATAGCTCTGGCTGCTGAAAATTACGGCTACGCGGATATGATATACTGAAAGTAACTCACGAAGTTTGATTGGCGTAACTATTGCTGTACATTTCGCACGACTAGACAGTGTGGGTGAAAAGTTCCTCTCGCGCAGAAATTGTTGGTAGAAAACCCGTTCCACTTTCTCTCGGCCTCTTCTACGTTATACAAACACACACTCTCTCCCTCTCCCTCTCTCACTCTATCTCCCTTGCACGCGAGCACGCACACGACACACACACACAAGGTCCGAGTGTCCGTCCGTCCGTCGGTCGGTCGGTTTCTCGTCCTCTCCCTCACGCTCTTCCTCCTCTTTCGTAGAAGGGTATAATAATATATCGAGTTCTGGCGACGGTCCTCCGTGCGTTGAGCCCAATCGAACCTGCGAAACAAAGACTTCGAAAATTTAGCGAAGCCCGTGGGACACTGGCTACCAAATAATTAGTCCGAAAAAGGCTCGGCGCTCGTCTATTCGGGGAGCAGCTCCCCGATAAAAATAGTGGCCGGGACGTCGGCCGTAAACGTAATTATCTTACCCAGAAGCCCGGTGAACAGAGCGCAAATGGCTGACAGGCGCTCGGGAAGACGGAAGCGGGCAGCTGACAGTGATTTCCGCTCGCGGCTCGTCCCGAGCTCGCCTCCCCCCACTTATACCGTGGCTTACGCTTCGCCCGGGGTCGAGCACGTGACCTCGGCCGCCTCGGCCAATCCCGGCTATCCAGCTTTCGAGGAACGTCAGCGCCGCGTGCGCGCGCACCGCTGCCAATCACCACGGGCACAACTAACTATCCTCGGGAAAATCGATATTACCGGAGTGCCGGACTGGTGGCATCCCCAGATTATCCCCCTTACAGATCCCCTTATTTCATTTCCCATAAATACATATATATATATATATATATATATATGCATATGTATACCAATTTTGTGGGATGGCCGTCGAGGTGTGGCTCCGACCCTTTATCCCGTTGACACCCCCCCCCTCCGGCCCCTCGCGAAACCGCAATGCCATTACGCACTTGGGTTAGCATAACATCAAGACTGCGATTCCTTCCTCTGCTTAGATATGCGACACATTTTTATTTCCCTTTCCCCGTATTAACCGTTCGATGATACTACTTTACCGTAAAAGTAAAATTATTAAACCTTCGGACGCTTTGATATTAACCTTATCGTCCTTGTTCCTGAGATATTTATTTCGTGCTTTTTACTTATGCGCATTAGGAAATATATTTCAGGCCAATAATATTAGAATCATCGATCGTATTAGAGGAATAAGTATTATAACAGTTAAAGTACCTGTACTTTCTCAACATGAAATTACATTCCGTCGATTAACTTTTCATGTATTTACATTTTTTTCTTTCTGTTTTATCTAAATCGTTTAGAATAAATGAATCAATCTTATATTTGAGATATTTACATACTCGCGGAGAATTCATTTGATAACGAAAAAGTTATTTATCAATTGCTTGGATTCATTAATTAAATTTTAATATTTAATCGAGCAAACATTACTTTCACTATAAATTACTTTATTTTTTTAAGTTCTTTGCATTTCTTCTTTCGATTAAAATATAAATATTACGCTGAATAAATGTAAGAACATAAGCTTATTGTAAATAAAATTTATTTGATATCATAAAGTGTAATTATCAGTAATCTCGTACATTTTGAGCGAAAGATTAATATTTATTTCTCCGTAAGCCAATATACGTATATAGTTTTGTAGTAGTAGAGCAAACGTTTCATATTTCTGTACCATATTCTTAAATTTAATTAGTACGACTAATTTTATTGTCTAGATTCGTCTATTTTATTTTCATCTCCCAAAGATAATTAATTTTTTAATTAATTCAATTGAAGTTACATTACAATGATATGCCACAGATATATGTTTTAAAATAAAGAAATCTATCGACATTGTCAACCAACGACCCTAGTCTATTACTTCCAAATGTTAATTAAATTGAAAATAATTGCCTTTTTATTAAATTTACTCTCCTCTAATAAATTAACTCTTGTATAATATCTTTCAAAATTTTCTTGGATTCTGATATAAAAATAAATTTATAATTCTCGCATTAATTACATGTATTTTTTTTATATATTTTAAGCGAGTCAAAATACGTTTTAATTAACAGAATATTTATAATTATTGAACAAAATCATTAAAATAGACCTCCTGTCAACTAAAAATATATTCGTCTATATGTATAAAATAATACCTAATACTTTTGATTCAGGCGTCAAAATATTTTAACGCAATTTATTGGACAATTTATCTGTATTAAAAATAATTTATTTGGCATCCGGTCTAAATCTATGAACCTTAACTTCTTTTACAAACAAAGAATAATTCACGTTAACCGAAACATTTTATTCTTAAAAGTAATGAATGTTAGTCAAAAATAAAAATATTAAAATTAAATAACCGTTTAATTCTTGTGCTGTCTACATTCATCAGTAAAATAAAAATCATTATTTTCATCCTAAAACATATAGTTTAAAATAAATTATTATAAATACGGGCTATTAATATCGGGTAGACTTTCATATCTAATTTTCTATATTTCTCGCACACATAGACGATTATGATATAAACAAATAAGTTCCAATTACCGTTTTAATTACAGTTTTTTAAGAAATAAATCACTTTTATTGACTTATAAATCATAATAACTCTCGGCTTTATAATAATATTTTGTAGATAAAAATTGTGTTTGTAAATTTTAATTTGCATTAAATTCAAATAAATAAAGTTAATTAAAACGTAAATTGTATTTATCACTTCCATAAAATCGTATTGTCATATCTTAAAATATTGTTTTGATATTACATGTCGGCTTATTTTAAACACGTATTTGTATAATATATACGAATTGTCAAAATTAATGTTTTCAAAATTTACAGCCGCCAAACGTTATTCAAGTTTTTAATGATGTTTGAAATATATATATATATATAATCGTCATTTAAATTTAGTTAGTAATAATCACTAATGGAAAGGTAATATGGAATATTCAAGAAAAATAATATTTCATTGTGTAGCTAACAAATTTTATTTTTGTAATTTTTATCTTAAATACTGTACAATTATAGTTTCCCAAACTAAACATAGGAATGAATATGGATTTTATTACATTGAAACACAAATACGCTCTATTCCCTGCTATACAATTGTGCTAAAAATGTATTTTTATACTTAGTCAGTAATGTATTATTATAACATAATGTTGACTGCTTAAAATAAAGACATTGAAGACATGCTTACAAATGTTAAATGATTGTTCATATTTTTAGCATAATCAGTGCTAAAAAAAAGGGCTTAAATTAATTATGATGCATATCACTTTCATTTGACATTTCTCATTGCGCGACAATTGATTTTTCCACAGTAAATTTTTTCAGGAGTAATCATCTTTCACTACTCCAATAACTTTTTCCAATAACTTCTGGAAGGAAATACAACATTGCATTATTTATTTATTCGCTTATCGAACAGTGCGTTGGCATAACATTAATTTTTTAAATTTAAATTAATGCTTGCCTGAACGGTTATTAAGGGGACTGCGACTTCGACTTCTGCTATAACTTCGACTTCGCGAATAACTACGACTGTAACTTCGACGACCACTTTTACCGTTTCTTTCTTTGCTTACGCTACGACTTCTGCTTCTCGACAAACTACGTTCTTTTTCACGACGAGCGATTTTCGACCGCCACCTACTTCTGCCACCTGAAAATGTTTAAACACATACTTTGTAATACACAATTATTAACTTTTATTCTTCTTAAATATTTACTCTCGCTATATTATGGTGTTTTCCATTCTCAAAACATTCACAGGCAAACATTTTTCAAACCTTTTTCAATAGATAAAATGATATTGAATATTAAAAAGTATCGAAATTTTAGTACACCGTACGCGTTCATCGCGTGTATTCATTTACAATGTTCTATGTTAATACTTAATTATATGCAAATAATAAAATCGGTAAATTATATATAATATGTTTTAGAATGTCTTAAAATCGTTAAAATCGCTAAAATCGCACGAATCTTCAAGTAAAATTCCAGGAAAATTTTTTTTTAAATAAATGCGTATATATAGAACATTTACGTATGCAGCCGAATAAATTTAACATCGGAAACAAATACAAATATTAAAACAAAGAAATTTATGAAAAGACTTTTGAATTAATGTTTCGTTCAGCATAAGAAGTTCTATTAATATTTCAGTTTAATAATTTTTGTGTGACTTCTGCAAATAATAATTCCAATTTTACGAAAACTTGAATATACTGCATCTAAATTATATAGCGATGCATCTCTGTATATTAAATTACGTTCATTCGTTAAGTATTTTAAGCTCCATAGAAGTTTAACAAACAGCAAGAAATAATAAAAATGAATTTATAACTCTAAAAAGTACGTGATTATAATGAGGTTTACGGTAACATGATAATCATGTTATATCCGAGCGGAAACCGACGTTACTAATAATATTACCCGCATTGCATTGAATACGGTTTCCAGTACTTAAATATCTACTCCATGAATGTTATGTGTTTACGTTCAAGCGGTAAAAGCGTTCGTTCCTTCACCGCATTGTAATGCGAAGCAAGCGATAAAGAAGGAAGAATAATGACCTCTGTGACGTCCATATCCACCGCCTCTGTCCGCTAGTTCCAAGAGTTTCGGATTGATAACTTGATTGGCTTCTTTCAGTACTTGCACCAAATCATTGGCCTTGTTGGCATTGCACGGAGTAAAGAATGTGTAGGCCGTGCCGGTCTTCTGCCTACGGCCGGTTCGTCCGATCCGATGCACGTAATCTTCCGAACACGACGGATAGTCAAAGTTGATGACAAACTTGACATCTTCAACGTCTGAAATTAATAAGAAGAATATTATACAAGTGGCTCGACTCCTTTCCCTCCCCCGCCCTACCTACTTTTCTCCAGTATATGAAAATGATTATGAACTTATTATATGTTTCTTTGCGTTTGCGTATTACCGTTTTATGAATGATGTGAAAATGTTTGAAAAAAAAAAGAAAGAAAAAAACAAACAAAAACAACTAGAAAAAAAAACTGTTCGAATCAAATGCATAGTAGTTCTTTCTCACTCTCTCCCTCCTCTTTATCGTTAAATTTTTTTGATTATCTCAAGTACATTGTTTCAGTAGCAGACACGCTCGCAAAAAAACGCTCGTCGTTGTGATTACAATAACAGCGCCTTAGAGCATAGTTAGTTTAAACACAAAGGATAAGCTTCTTGGGCGAGCGTATCGTATGTAAAAGATAATAAACAAAAAAAGATGAAAGTGTATATATTTATATATATATATATATATACATACGTACATATAAATATATGCAGACAGGTACTGTTAATACCGAGCATCGCGATAGTATTCTTTCTTAAATCTTTAAATGTTTTTTCGTTAGAAAATCCTTTGTCGAGGTAGTTGTTGTTAAAAAAAGAAAACTAGGCGAAGATAATAAATAGAGTGTCACATTTTGATACGGTATGAGTCAATCAGTAAATAGTGAAATGAAAAAGTACACTTATGAAGTTATATTTATTTCTGGTATACGGTTACTATGCCAGAGGCAAAGGAAATTATGCCATTGTTGAATAAATATACTTTCATACAATTGCAAAGATATGAATGACGCGGGGATGAGAAAGTTACTACGAAGATAAGCGGTAATTTACAGGAAGGAAAGTTTACGTCACGTCATTCGGAGAGCAGGATGTGCTGCAATATTAACGTTTTTCAGGTGCTTACCGCGCATCACCGAAGAGACGCATAGTAAAAACAAAAAGAGAAGAATGAAAAAGGAACGCGGGCTCTTACAAAAAAAAAAAAAAAAAAAAAAAAAAAAAAAAAAAAAAAAAAAAAATGAAATGCACCAAAGCGGTCGACGTATCGCTCGTGTTAATAATTTAATCAGACTTTCGCATCCCCAGTTTAGAAAAAGTTTCAAAGAAAAGCAGTATATATATATATTTATATATATATATAGAGAGAGAAAAAAAGGTAATATCTGTTAAAAATATTGAATCGGTATTGAATCCATACTAATAATTGGTGCTGGCGAGTGCGTAGCTAAGGATACGTGTATCGAGGAGGAGTCCGAGCTTAGCTCCAGGTAGGATAAGCCCGTCTGGAGTAGATAGATGCTAGTAGGGGGGAGGGTCGCCACCGATCTCGTAATTGGCGGCCCGCCCGGCATTATTAATATCGCTCTTAAACTCTCGCACCTCGCCCCTCACTTTCGCTCTCCCGTTCTTTCGTATTCTGAGTTACTCTGTTTGTGCTTTTTCATCGGTTATCTCTCGGCGTCTGCTTGAGAGAGAGAAGTCTGCGTGTGGTGGGCCGTATGTGTGGGTCCGCGGGCATCGTCGCACAAAACGCCTTGCGCGACATAAGGGGCAGCAGGAACAACGGCAGCAGGAGCGTCGTGTCCGTGTGGCCCGAGTGGCTCGGAGTCGTCGAGCCAAGCAAGGGGCCGCCGCCACTGAGTGAGTGAGGCTGCTTCTGCGTCTGTCTGTCTGTCTGTCTGTCTCTCTCTCTCTCTGTGTGTCGGACGGCTGCCACTGACACTGCCACCGCCATCTTAGCTGGGCCTCTCTGCTTCTGGAGGTGGAGCAGACTAGGGCACTCCTTGCTCCTCGTCTGATCCTCTTTAATCGACCTGGCTCTCGTTCTAACACACCCACCCACGCTCTCATTCTCTCGCACTCTCTCTCTCTCTCTCTCTCTCTCTCTCTCTCTCTCTCTGTGTATCTTCTTCTTCCGGTCTCATTCACAGATCGGCCGCTCCGAGCCGGTCTCCCTCTTTCTTTCTCTCTCCCTTTCTCTTTCTCGTAAGGCATCGGACAGTACGGACTGCCTCGGCCGTTGTGATTCGTGATGATCGTGCGTCGGCGGCGCGACACGACGTCAGAGGGTGAGAGGACCAGACGCTATGACTATGACCCGCGGGTCATAATCTCTCGTGTCCGCCGATGGCGGCGCCCCGAAATTGCAGGCCGCGGACCGGACACCACCTCGGGTCGCCCCCAACGTCTCTCTCTCTCTCTTTCTCTCTTTGTTCTCTCACGTGCAAGAGCGCGGCAGCGGCACTTTGGCACCGATGTGTGATTAGAGGCACGCGCAGCAGCCGCAGCGCAGACAATGCAAACCAGGGTGCACCACCGAATAAAGAGACGGCGGGAGCACCTCCCAATGAATGCTATTTGCATTACCCGGCGTCGGCCTGCGCGCAATGTGCCTCTGCAATGCAAACAAACATCCAGCCGCTTAGTTCACCTTCCTCTGCTCCTCCTTGTTATTGTTTATTTTATTTTATTTTATTTTTTTATATACTCAGCTTTTAAGCTCTCTTTTTATTATTATTATTATTATTATTATTATTATTATTATTATCATTATTATCATTACTTCTACTACTACTATTACTAATGTATTATTACTTATTTATTCACTTTTTTGATAACTTAGTTTTACTTTATGTTACTTTACAACTATCTTTTCATTTCTTTAATAAATATTGTGATTATTATTAATGTTATTGCTTTTTAACTTTATTGCATGCTTTGCTTTTCTTATCTGACATATTGTAAATAACAAGAGAAAAAAAAAAGAAAAAAAAACAACATGTAGTCATTAATGTTAGAACAAACAAATAAATTAAATATTAGACCGAAAAGATTTAAACTCCCCCCACTAAGACCCAAAAATTTTAAGAGCAGCTATTGTTACTTCCTACAAAAATTACATCTTAATACAAACTCATCTTATTATTATATATGTACATATGTAATGGAATTACTGCTTACCTAGTCCCCTGGCTGCTACGTCAGTAGCAACAAGTATTGGAGCTTTGCCAGACCTGAAATCTATATTAAAAAATAAAAAAAATAAAAAAGGTTACAGAAAAATAAAAAATTATACACAACGCATGCATATTTAATTATTTCTTTTACCTTGCAAGACCCAATCTCTCTCTTGTTGAGTTTTATCGCCGTGAATACAAACAGCTGGCCAACCGTCTCTCTTCATTTTCCTCGTGATCTCATCGACGCGGCGCTTAGTCTCAATAAATACTATCGTCTTGTTTTCCTTCTCTGCCATTATTTCTTTCAACAATGTGCTCAGCCTATTATGAAAATTCAATTAATCACAACGTTAATAATAATATTTTAAAATCAATTGCATGTTAAATAAAGAAGAAAATCAATAACGTACTTTATTTCTTTTTCGTACTCGTGACATACATCAATTATTTGAAGAATATTATGATTTGCAGACAATTGCAAAGACCCAACATTGATTTGTGCATAATCCTTTAGGAATTCTTCAGCAAGATTTTTCACTTCCTTAGGCCAAGTCGCAGACCACATAAGTGTTTGCCTGTCGGGTCTAATTTGTTCGATAATTTTTCTAATTTGTGGTTCAAAACCCATATCCAACATTCTGTCTGCCTCATCCAGTACTAAATAAGTACATCTTTTCAAATTAGTTCTGCCAGATTCAAGGAAATCCAGTAGTCTGCCAGGTGTTGCTATTACAATTTCTACACCGCTATCTAAATCTCTAGCTTGAGAGCCTTTTGGAGCGCCACCATATAAGCATGTATTCCTAATGCCTGAAGAATGCCCAAAATCGTCAGCTACTTGTTGAATTTGTTGTGCAAGTTCTCGAGTTGGTGCAAGCACTAGGGCAATTGGTCCATCTTTACGGCAAAGTTTGGGCTGACTATTAATATGGACAATGGCAGGTAAAATGTACGATAGCGTCTTTCCTGAGCCAGTTGAAGCTATTCCTACCATATCCCTCCCACTTAAAGCTATAGGCCATCCTTGCGCTTGTATAGATGTTGGTTCTTTAAAGCTTTGTCGTCTAAACAAAAATATTAAAAAACAATCAATGAAAATAATTTTTCAATGAACATAATTTAACGAATTACTCTTGCACATTTAAGTTAAATGAGAAATAAATTGCACATTAAATGTATTATATAAAGTAATTACTTTATTTCTCTCATAACGTATTCTGGGAATCCAGCTTCTTCAAAGCTGAACACTGGATTTGGAATACCCTTTCCTCTTAATGTGATTTCCTTCTCGCTTCTATATTGCTCGACAATACGTGGATCCCTGTTTTGTACAGCATCGCACGGTATATAAAAGTCCTTTTTAAAAGGCTCCAATCGATTCATGTCCCACCTCGGCTTCTTTAAATTGGCCCCTGGTTGACTTCTACCATTTCTGCCACCTCCTCTATCCCTGAGGCCACCACCCCATCCTCTCCTATCCCTCGGTGATCTGCTACGAGAACGAGTACGAGATCTTCTTCTTCGATCTCTATCACGACTTCGACTGTAAAGATAAAGTAGAAAAAAAAAACTCGAATCAGTGACTTAATAATTGTAAATATTGAGAAAAAAAAAAAAAAATATATATATATATAAAGAAAAGGTTCAGCTTATAAATTAGTAATGAGAAGGATGAGTCAGAATTATTGTAAGTAAGAATCGAATGAGAAGGATTCCATTTATTGTCCATTGAAAAATATCAACTAATGTGCTTAGCGGTAATTAATGAAAATGAGGATAAAATTAATGATCTACAGTTAAAGGGGTGGATAATAAATTATATCTTCTGTAATGTACATATAAGCGCAGCGATGTGAATGTATATGAAGTTAAAGCAGAAGTCAATGCTCTGATGGGGGTGATATGATTGTTGCCCTAGACCATTGTTCCTAGAGTGAAATAACGAAATTGGGTGAACTTCACTGTGTTATAAATAAATTTTCCACTTAAAGCACGCGTTAAAAAGCCGAAGATCACGATGGAGTTGACGACGAGGATAAACGAAGCAAGGGCTTGAGCGCTTTTACCTTCTGTAACGACCCATGTTTCGTATGTTGTGGGAGCAAGGAACTGCTCTCGTTAACTGTTAGCTACGCAGCAATCAGCTTGATAAGCTCAATTAGAAATGGCTCGGCGAGGCTGCCAATGTGGATGAAACGTGCCAATAATCGCGTTAACGAGTTATTCCGTAAGAGCCGCGTAAAGAGGTCGTAACACTAGAGCTGGCCAACCCGCGAACTCAAGCCGTTTCAACTCTTCTTTCGAACTCCATTAGTCTACTTGTTCCATTCTCTGACAACGCGATGGCGGACACGAACAGCACTCCCTCCTTCTCGCTCTCTCATTCCTGGACGATCAAAGCAGCTCAACCAAGTGCAATTTCCTCGCGCTAGTGAGCGACGCGTACGCTTGGAGGCGCTACCGCCATCCCTCGCACTTCCGCCCTCGAAGCCTTAATTCGACTGTCCTAATATATCCCGGTTGCCCCTTGGCTTCGGCCTCCGCCCCTCCTTCCTGCCCGGAGTGATTAATCGTGCCACCGATGGCCCATTTCCGATCGAACTACGATTTTTTCGTTACCCTGCGATGCCTCTCTCGCTAACGCCGACCCCTCCCTCCCTCGTACCCGTCGTACCCGTCGCTCCCTTCGGACCCCGCCCCCGCTCGCCCTCCGCGACCGCGCCGCTCGTCGACGATGGCAGCGCGCGAGCCTTTATTATCGCCTCTGACGTCATTCTACTACTGTAGTGTAGTTTAGTTTAGAGCATTGTCATGTCATAGTTTGAGTTTCGGCGTTCTCTGCTACAGAGGCCCCAGCGGTGCACGAATACTCGGTAAATTTTCGAATTCGCATCTGCATCCTATTAGGCCAGAGCGGATCGGTGACCCTCCCCTCCCCATACCAAGGCGCTACAATCGTAATAACGCCGTGGTGGAGCGCGTTCGTACGAAGCGTCAAGACGAAGCCTAATAAAGATACGGGTTGCTGGCTCGAAAGGGTGGGGCGCGCGAGGCCTTACCATGCACTCATGCCACTAAGAAAATGGCGATAATGTCACTCGTGAACGCACACACCTGCGACCGCGAGGCTGTGCCACTCGCTCTGCCAAGGGAGTAATACTCGATACGTAGACGCGCAGGCGCGCGCGCCTCCCCCCGCGGCCCCAGTTCAAACAATGGACCAGCTGTTATTTCAGATGTACGCGGGATAAAGCGATCTGTCCGTCTAGTTTCAAAAGCTCGGGTCAGCTTTCGCTGAATCTTCGATACCTTATCGGTTACGCCACGGTTGCGCAAAAGCCATCGCCAGCGTTGCTCATTATCAAATCGCCAATGCACTTAAAAAATTGCCCATAAATTATTCTAATTATTATCTAAAACGAGCTTGGACCTTTTAAGAATTTACGTTTCTAAGGGAATTTTAACCGACTTCCCTTCAATTTCATCCATTAAGGCTCCGCTTGAGACGCGAATTATCCTATTCTACTTTCCCCGCTTCTCCCAACTGCCTGCCTATATCATTATTATACGGATTATTCGCGCATTTAATTACGTATTACTTACTCTAAAATAAAAGTTTTATAACGAAGATTAGGAAGTCACGGCGTTCGCAGAACTGTACTTATAATAAAGTCTGTGGGCATTTATTTATTGAACCTAATCGTCTGAACGATTTAATGCGACCGAGAACCGACGCAATTAAACTGTAAATTAAATATAAATGTATATACATAGCCGACGAGTCATAATAAATAGAAGTACATCTCCTTTTTAATTATAAAATAAAAATCTATAATAATACCTGATGTAAGTTTAAGTACCTAGGCTCATCTTTATAAAGATTGTATTATGCTAATTTACACACGATACGATAATGAAATACAAAGAATGTTGTATATAAATAATTGAATTACTGTTGATTATTCGGTGAAAATAGCATTCTAGTATAAAGTAACTTCTAGTATCATTTTTTCTTGGAACAATAATCGCGTAGAAAATAAATACAACTATTTAACTATAATATGTCTCTTTGTGTATTTTCGAGAAATTATCGAATGAGCTCTTTGAAATTTATAAATAGATATATTATTAACAGTTTAAAGCAATTTTTTACATAAAAAATTTAATTTGGCGAATGATAGTTTTTGTATATACGATTCTAAATGAAATCTAACGCGTTAAAAAGATAGATGCACTTAAAAAAATATTTTATAAATAATAAAATAATAATAACTGTCTTGTATGCAACTAATTGTGTTTTTTTATTTATACGCGGTCGCTATCTACATATAATGGATAATTAAAGAAGGTTTAATCTCTCATTTACAATTATAATTTATATTCAAACATTCTTTAAGGCACTCATTCATAAACTATTTCTTTATATTACATAGAATAGTGAATTATGAAATTAAAAATACATTTTTTAAAAACTTTTAAATACTTTTATTTTAAATAAATGTAATTAATATACAGAGTATATAAAAAATAATTTAAATTTTTTAAAAAGTACTTAGAGATAAATTATAATTATATGTTATTCACATTTGATTTGATAAAAGACTTTGTAATCACAAAAATTGATCAATCAATTCTTACAAGTCAATTCAAATCTAAACGTAATCATTATTTATTCCAGTAAGCATGCATTGTAACATCCTCTCATCAAATAAATTCTAATTATTTTCAATAAAAAAAAAATAATTAAATTGATTGAAATGATAATATTGACTCTAATATTTATTTGTAAATTATTTATAAATTATTATACGAGATTTAGATTTTTTCTTTTACCTTATTTTAAAATTGAAATTTCATATGACAACAGAATGTAGAAAAATTCTATAATATTAAGATAAAATATTTATTAGATTCTAAAAATGAAAGATAATAAAATTGTGCAAAAATTTTCAAGTGATTCATCAGTCATATCTAGTGTCATGTAACATGCAAAAATATATATGTAATATTCGTGAATTAAAATTATTACGATTCACACGGCTTTTCTATACAAAGAAAATATTATTCATTTATTTTAATATTTTCAAATATAAACATTCTTATTTACAATGTAAACCTTAGTTTTTTTTTTAATTAAATGGCTGATATGCATATGACAAAAATTTAAAATAAAAACTATAAATAATTATATTAAAAATTCTTTTTTCATAAAAATATATATATTTTGTATATTCATAATAGAATCTACTGTCCTTTCTTACAAATAGTATAAAATATATTATAATACACTATACAATCGTTTCGTCACTTGCTTTTATCATTTCATAAATTAATATAATGAATTATAACAAAAATATTCTTCACATTGCAAGGACCTGCCTTTCTCTTGTTTCTTAAGAAAAAAAAAATATATAGACCAATGCACATGATTGGAAATATTTCATAATGATATTGTTAATAATTTACATTCATGAAATATGATTCATGTAGTCATTGTACTAAAATAAGATGTTCCTCAGATCAACTGGACTTCCATTGAGATTATAACAGTAGTAAAATATTTATATACCCAATTCTTAACAGACTTATCTATCATTGCTACTTTCATTAAAATGTGATTACAACATTCATCTTTTAAGTCAAAATAGGAAAAGTTTATCAGTGAGAAATTCCTTTCCCAAATACAGGAATGTTTTCATTCAATTACTGAATAATTAATTTGATAGCTTTGATGTTTGCAGACTGGTTTGTTCTTTTTGATACCTAAAAAATTTTTTTAATAAACTTATAAAAAATGTGACAATTAAATAAACGAACGAGTGAATAAAAATTTGAAATATTTTTTAAAAATTTACTTAATAGCTCTAGATATTTGATAAATTGCTGTAAATGCTACAAAAAGATTAACGCTGAAAAGACTCCAATTTTTTGGCGTGATAGCCAATGAGTATCGAGTCCATATAATTCCAGTCATACCAAGAGCTGTCGATTGAGTGATTGAAATTTTGTCTGCTGGTCTTTGAAGATCGCCTATACCTGCCATTACAAGACCCTGAAAAAATATTTTTTTGTGGTTAAGAAACAAACTTTTATGCTTTATATCATTTAATTAAAAAATGTATATGTAAGTAGCTCAAGTTGGCTAAACCTACCCATTTAATTGCTGGTGCCCAGAAGAAAATTGTTTGTGGACCTAAAAATAAAAAATTTATTACCATTTATTTTATTTATATAAAAAAAAAAGAAGAAAAAAAAAGATAAAATATATTGACCTCTGATTACCAATGATCAGATATTTTGCGTAGCTCGTGATAATAATTATTTATCTGCACGTTTTGATAAGCATTATTTCTACTACTATAAATGTCATTTAATTATTTTATGTAATTATAAATAATGCAATGAAAATGAATAATATTTATTACTAGCTATTATGAACAAGGATATAATGTAGCATTTCCAGTAACTAATTTTGTAATTAATTTTTTTATCTCTGCCATAAATAATGAGTGCATTATAAAAGTAAATGTAAATGTAATAGTATAAGACAAATTTATCAATTGATAAGATGAATTAATAGTGAAAATATAAATACATTTAGTAGCAACATGAGAATTTATAAAGAAAAGCAAGCATAAAAACATATCAATGAAAAGGCTTTTTTCTTATAATGTCGAAGAGTTTATAAAGTACGAATTAAGATTGATAAATCAATACTGCAAATCGCAGGAAGAGAACGCAGTAGGAACAGTAAATGCTCGGTAATGGTCAGTTAGAGCGGAGTGCATGTAAATAAAGGGCTTCACGTGTATTGATTAGGCATAACCTTGGCCGAGTTAAATAGGACGATGGAATCTCCTTAAATGGAAGTATAAAGATAAATTGTGAGATCTGCGACACTTGAGACGCTGGCGGTATCTCTGAAAATCTTATCGGTCGATAGTAAATAAAAGTGATCTGTCATGCTCATTACAACACGGTATATTACACTATCAATGCCAGTTCAAGTACATAATATTACAATATTTAACGCACATACCTGCTGGATGATTCCAAAAAGGCTGAAACTTCCCGGGCACCAGCTTCCCGATCGTTTTCATCGAGTTCTTGTAAACGATAGAGGACATGGTCGGCGTTTATCTGTTAAAAATCGGTTAATGCCAATCGTTCGTTAAATTTAAAAGAGCGGGAAAGGAAAAAATACCGTAAAAAGGACGGGAATTGAGCGCCGAACCACGCGGTGTTCACTGGCTGACGTCGATCTGATGATCCGCACAGCCCGCTCGAAAGAATTTTTTTCCGTTTCCCCCACTATAAATTACTAAACGAAATTTCACTCTCTGTCTCTCCCTCCCTCGCTATCGCTCGCCCCTACGACAATCGCCCCCCCCCTTCCCGCCGTCGGTCATCAACCACCACCACCACCGCTACCTTTGACCGTCAATTTCTTCGCGTCCTATAGTGTGCGTATACCAGCAGGCAATATATATTATATGTATTATGTAGTGCCAGTCAGACAGACAGTCTCGAGACTTTCATTACGATCATTGCATTCAATTACTGCAACTCGGAAGTCTTACATCTCTATTATTTCGAATGACAATACTGTCTATAGCAGTGGAACTTTAAACTCGCAATTACTGAAATAAAAAATATCTTTAGTACTAATAAACTATATTGCTCTTTACGACTAGTTGCATCGACCGTCCGTCAATATAACTATGGTAATTTAATTTTTATCAAATTATTATTCAAGTATGCCTATATATAGTTTTACTTTAACGGTTATTTTAGAAGAATTTTAATAATTAAAAAAAATTGAAACAACGAAACTTATTATGGAAATAATAATGGTTTTCGACATTTCGGGTTATTTCATATTTATTTGAAATACAAAACAAATAATTCAATAAGTTACTTATTGTATCTTAACTTATAAAATATTTAAAAACTAATACATACAAATATTTATTATATACGCATATAATTAAACAAACTTTACGCTAATAAAGTATATTTTATTGCGTATTAATTAATTATATTATAGCAAAGTATTAAAACTATAACTTTCTAAAAAAATCTAGAATTTTAATCATTAATTTCCATTCTACTTAAGCGTCTCGTAAAATGGAATAACAAAAGGAAAACGATCTCCTTGTCCAGATATCAGATAATGTTTGTGTTGTTATACAATACCATAAATTTTTCCACGTGTACTTAGGAAAGTATTTAACGAATGTATAATATACTACGGTTTGACATTGGCCTCTACTCACATGTTCCATGACCTACAATCTGAAAACAGATGTCTTGAAGCATGCCAAGTATTAAGTTTTTGTGTAATGAATTGGGATGTGAATGCTAATAATAAATCTAAAGTACGCAATATATGTCTCTAAAACTTCATTTGCCTTTCCGGTCCATTGTTTATTATGCAGATAAGCACGCGGGCGTTCAAATGCGCGCGCGTACATTCGCACACGGAAATGCTTATGCATGCACACGCGTAAATGCAAGAGTGGATTTAAACGCTTAATTGATTGGAGTTTAATGAACCTTTCGTCAGATTTATGTATAAAACTTTTATTGATATTCTTTTAAAAAATTGCTGTTTATACATAACAATTTTATTTACAATGGTGATTTACAATATCATATACGTATGCGTACGTATCCACAATATACACATATATAAATACATATATATATATATATATATATATATGTATGTATGTATATAATATGTATGCATGTAATATTTATGTATCTAGGCATGTATCTATGTACATATGCGAGTGTATACGAATGCATATATATATATAAACGTGTGTGTGTATGTGTGTGTGCACTTATTTTAATCAAAGTTTATAATAAATTCAGCTCGACAGTTTGGCATCTAAGATGCTATTTTTTAAATGCAATTACAATAATTATTACACGTTCCCACAAATTATTGCAATGCAGTAAAATGCATCATGCAGAATTAATATAGAACCAATAATTATCTTATCACAATGTATGTTTCATTAGGACTTATGTACATGTATAATTATTGTATAAACGCATACAAGAATTTTTACTTAATATTAAGTTTATAAACAGTATACAATATAAGTAATACATAAAAATTATCTAAAAATTTTAAAAAGCAGGAATCATAAAATTTTGATATATATATATATGTGTGTATATATATTTGTATATTTTTTATCAAAAGAATGATAAAAATGACTTAAATGCAATTGAGATCTTGCTTTCAAAATGCTTGAACGATATTTTCAGTGGTAGTATAATATTATTAAGGCACCATTTGTCTTTCTTAGAAAATATCAATGTTTTTATAATTATTAATTTATCAAATTAGTTTTTTTACTTTATATTTTAATTGCAGATTACTTTTTGTATATTTTTTAAAATGAAAAAAATTATTTATACTAGCAATATACTTTGAAGTATCTTGAGTCATATTTATTGAAAATTAATAATATATAGGAAGTACTTAATTATTGACAACAAAAGGTATCCATTTAATTTATATTAAAGCTACAGTGTTTGTAGTTAGTTTAGGTACAATATTATTTCATTTATTATTTTACAAATAGAAATAAAATTAGATTTTACGTATAATATTTAATTAAGACTCAAAATCTTCATTCATATTATATAAACTTTCAAAGTTACGTTCAAACCATCTAATAAAATACAATCTTTGATTAAATAACGTTTAATAATTGGAATTGACTGAATAGTCTTTAATTACTGATTTATTAAAAAGCTGAATAGAGTAATTTTTATATTGAATTGCAATTAAAATAAAACTAAAATAGATTAATTGTCATGTTATTTATATATATATATATATATATATATAATCTCATTGCTATTATATTAAAATGGCACGATTTTATATATCAGCCATCTAATTGAGTTTTTAAAGAATTTTATCTATGATTTTTTTTTTTTTTTTTTTTTTTTATTATTCTCTATAAAAATTATTATTTTATCACTATAATATCCTTTATAATGCAGTAAATGCTTTCCTAAAATGTAGTATCTAAAAAATGGGATGAACAATCAAAATTTTATTACGTACAAAATTTTCAGTACTTCTTGTTGTAAATAAACAAAGAAATAATTTAAAAAATTTCTACCTCTGGTTATCACATCTATCATTACATGATTTAACAATTATCTACATAAGTCATTTAAATTTGATCTGTTTTTTCCGTCATATAATATTAGCAAGTTTTACTATTGTAATATCACAATAGGATATATGAGAATTTTGTTCCGAGTCTTTGTTCTTATTGTGAAATATATTTCACTTAAAGCTCACCACGTTAAAATGTATAAAGCAAACACTTATTATTATTATTTATTCATTTACCTTTGGACTATTAATTTATTTATTTATTTATTTGCGTTCCGATTGAATTTTAATGAAAATTTTTAGTGAAATTTATTATACGAACAATCGAACGAACGACAATAAAAAAAGTTAATAATGAATTATAGTAAGAGTAATTTACGAGCGGATAATACCGATTGCTTTAACAAGAAAATATTGATATAAGTATAAATCAGTCGATATTGTATATGCTCGTGATTTCAATTCAAAAGCCATAAACAGGGGGGGGGGAGTAGTCGAAGGCTGTAGCGCGTAAATGCAATACATTTTAAAGTAACGAGCGTTCGTGTTCAAGTGGCAGCGCGGTGGCGCTTTTAATCCTTATCAAGCATGAAAAATTCAAGCTACAAAAGGAAGTTCCCGAAAAGGGTGTAATTACTTACTGTACCGTGAATGTCTACAGTAAGGAATTTTGAAAAGTCGTCAGACACGCAAGCGCTAACCTTGTCGGTACAGCTCGAGGGAAGCTGCACGCAACCGAGGAGCGCCGGTCTTTCAGGATTAGTGCTCTTGGCCAGCTTCCGCGCCCAGTACTCGTCGACCTTTAAAGCGGGCGCCGAGAGCCTCTCCTCGACCGCGGACAGCTCGGCGCTCTGGCTGCTCGGGATCTTGCAGCTCGAACGGGGACTCGAGCCGACGCTCGGCGAGCTAATGCTCCGGCTGAAGCCCATCCGGCTCCGTCTGCTTTGACTTTTATCGACACTTTTGAGAAAGCCGACGTTCCACCAGGCGAGCTCGTCGCAGTTCACCGAGAGAAGTATAGGCACGCCGACCGAGATCGGCGACCAATGGAACTGGCCGACTGTGCTGCAGTGCAGGGATAGCTTGCCCAGCTCGACTTGCGCCAAGACATCGATTATCTGCGGATAAAACGTACGAGTTCACAGTCATTTCCTCGCTCAATATTGATATATTGATATATGACGTAAATGAACCTCGGATGGCGACCGAATGGCGCTCATATTTTTAATTAATTAAACGTGCGCGGTCGGTCGGGTATAGGGCGTATACTTACGGATATGTCACCGCCGTCGAGGGCAATAGCCAAATACTTCTCGTCCTGAGAGAATTCGCAGGAATTCAATTGCTGCTTGTAACCGTACTTCATATAGTTTTCAATCTTCAAATTATTTGACTCTTCGTTATCAACATTTGGCATTTTATATATAACCACTTTAGATTCGTCCTTCAACACCGCCAGGAATAATTTCAGACCGCTCAAGCAACTGTACGTGACCGTGCCATCGTTATCCTTATACTCGTACAATTCGCGCCATTTGAAATCCTCGATAATCCAATATTTCATTTTCCCGTCCTTGGCTACGGTCATCGCGCAATTTTCGGTCATCTTATGCACGAAAATAACGTGGCCCGAGCCCTCGATCAATTGCGATATCTTTATGTTCCTCCATACCTGTAAGCACACGACAAAACGAACCGAATCAACGAAACGGACGTGAATTATAAAGTATACGCACTAATTAATCTACAATTAAGCAAATGCCTACCTGCAAGCTATTATTTATCGCTCTGCACAGTACCATATAATTATTATCTATTTTTATTACATTTATAAAACTGTCAACGGAATCTAGCTTCGATATTTGTATTGATTGTTCGGTAAGCATACTGTATATTACCACGAAACCTGTTTCTGTAATGTAGATAAGCTTTTGCGCGTTATCAAAGAGGCATATACTCATAATTTTTCCGTAATGTGACTCGATTTTGGCTATTGTTTTCTTTCCATTATAAGCAGTTATCGTACTAGGGGACGTTTTTAAAACCACCGTATTTTCTTTCCCCAAATTTTCCATTTTTGCATCAAACAAAAGTTTCTTCACAGACTTTGGTTTTTCATCGGCGCCGATTCTCCATCTATAAATCCACCTCTTTTCACTACCACATATCTGAAAATAATAATAAAGCAGCGAGCCTTTTGTTAGAGAAAAAAAATTTCAAAACTTACAAAGCAATAAAAGTTATAAATTTAATTTTTTTAATTGGCAACTCTTACCAAATGAAAATCTTCGTAATCCATCCAATAAGAGTCTAATGACGTGACGTAACCTTTAAAATATGTTATCAAATCATCGGGATTAAATGCTTTCATCACACTGATTATACCTTTCGAATTACCAATAATTAAGTATCGTGCATCATAAGTTAATGTCGCCGCAACATAGTAAGTATGCTTATTTTTTTCTTCAGTTTTTATATATTTCTCGTAGCTGTGAATGTGTTCATTGTTATTGTAAAACCATTTGAAATATAAAGCCGTTTTATCCGTGACAATGACTAAACAATTGTCTTCCATTGGATGCTTAGAAAAGTAAATAACTCTTGGATTATTGAGTTGTAGATTAAATTGAGACACATATGTATAACCACATTCTTGGTTCTTTTTATATATTCTAACGACGGATATCGTCTCATCCATTACATGAAGTAGATTGTCCTTTGTAGTGAATGACACACCTCCAAAACGATGGCTAAAAAGTTAATGCAAATTATGAAAATTAATTCTCATGTTGTCAAAATTTATATACAGTGTAAAAAAGATACTAACTGTTTATATTTGTCTTGCCATTTAAAATTTCCATTCTCATCCCACAACTGAAAAGTAAAATATAAAATCTTCAAATATCCATATTTACTAAATATAAGTAAGACTTCTAGAGACTATGACATACCATTACGGTTCCTGCAGTCGTGCAGGCAACAATTTTATTATTTGTATGTGCGAATTTCATATCTGTAATCACTTCATTATGTATAGAAAAGGTTTTCAAACTGTCATCATGCATAGTTTCAAAGAAGCCAGTCCAAAATGTTTGTTTGTGCCGTGGGTTCTGCACTGGAATGTTGAGACCATTGCTAGTAACTTCACTTTCACTTAAAGCAAATAATTTTAAGACACCATCTTCGCTCAAAGCTAAAAAGTAATCCCCGGGTAAAGATAAGACAATTTTTTTAATGGCATATTTTTTATTATGACCATTAAAAATTTTTGGCTTGCGATTGTCACAATCCCAAAGAATTATTTGCCCATCATGACTTCCAACTAATATATGATTTGGTTCATTGGTAAAAACTACAGTGCTTGCGTTTGTAATAACTTCCTCACAAAAATTTAAGTAAGGATTGGTCATGATATTTCTTTGATGAGATAAATAAAGAGAAAATGATCTAGATAAGGCTAATTTTTTAGCTGTGTCCTTGACAAATCCTTCATCTGGGTGATCTAAAGCAATTTGAACTAAATCTAAGCATTTCATAAGTCGATGCTTTGCTAATGTATTTGCTTGACTTTCTAAAAATTTTTCGAGATCTACAAGATTTGACTCTACATTTTTATCTCCATTATTCGTTATGTACTTTCTATATTTTTTTAAATCTATAAACAAATCACTCAAGCCAGTGTAATTAATCTTTGCTTGAAGAAAATCAAAATTCATGTATAAAGTATGGAACTCATCGAACATTTCCGCTTGTTCGAGATGATGTCCAATATAAGATAAGCTATAATTATCATTTGGTAATTTTGAAAAATCACCATTACAATATTTTCTATATTTTTCAATGAATAACCTATGCTTGTCTCGCAATTGTATTGGTGTTAATTTTTTTCTAAGATGGCACAATAACAAATCATGAACGCCGTATATATAACTTCGTAAATCATCATTCCACTTTTTTGCAGCCAATGATTTATGACAAAAATCTAACATTTGATCATCCACAGAATATGGTTCTTCTTCCCATAAAATTTCTAAAGTCTACGAGACAAAAAAAATTAATACTAATATTAACGAGTCGTATAGTTTTATACAAAGATTTTTTTTAATTTTAATATTATATTACCTTAGGCATTATATTAACATCTTCGCTAAATATAGCAAGATTTTCATAGCGCTCTTTCATTTCTTTTTTTAATTGATCAATGCACATGTCAAATGTTGCTTCTTGAATTTTCATGAATTCTTCAATAACTCTAAAACAAAACAAAAAATATTATTAAAAATCTGTAAATCAGAAATATTTACTTTTAAGTTATAAAGTTTTATACTTGTTTTTTGCATTTTTAGTGCGTAAGCAATTTAAATAATATTCCCATCTTCCATTATGATGTTTCATGTCGTGTTTAAAGTTTTCAAATTGTGCAGCAAACATAGCAATAAGTAATGGCATTCCTTTACATTCTTCATGAATTCGTTTAGCTTCTAAAGGTAATCGATCCACACTAATATCCAAAACCTTAGCAAATAGACCTAAAGTTTCCCCTTCGGTAAAACCATGATCCATCTAATAATACAAACATAATGTTCTGTTTATTCTATATATAGTTTAATAGAAAAATCAATATACTTACGGTTACAACAATATAGCTTCGTTTGCTTAATACTCCAATATCAGGAGTTATAACTAATGTTTTACAAGCAAAATCAAATTTATCAACAATTTCTTTATGACACACATCATCTAAAATTAATAAAGCGTGCTGATGAATTGATTTTCTAAAATGATTTTCTATTGTTTGCTTCAAAGATTTTTCTAGTGGTTCTGAATTGACAGTCTCTATTAAAGGATTTAAATTTTTTATTTGATGAAATAGATTGTTTAATTGAATTAATATCTCTTCATTAATACTACGTTTGTATCCAAATTTGATCCAATAAATTTCATTCTGAAAAATATAAATCGTATAATATTTATTAGAAAAAGTTTATAAGAAATTGAATTTACAATACAATTGAGGATGCCAAAATAATTGAGATATATTCATTTTTTTAAGGCAAAATAAAAATTTTACTAATATTGACTTACATTAAAGAGTTTCAAGGTTAAATTTTTATCCTTTAATGTACTAGCTGTAAGACAAGATTTTCCAAAACCTTTCATACCATGAAGAGCTATATATCCATTAGGTTGTAGATCACATAATGCATTTTTCAACTTTTCCACCTAATAATAAAAATCAATTTAACAATTTTTACAAATTTAGATGAATTTTTAGTGCTTGTACAAGTGCAACATTTAATATAATGAGAATAAAAACTTACGTCAATTATTCCAAATGCATTAGAAAGAATAAGATAGATTTTAATATATTATTCCATCAGTCATGTTAAATAGAATATTGTTTAATAAATAGTATTTTTGAAATCTTACCATTTCATCCCTTGTAACTGTTAGAGGTGATACCGGTTGCATATTTGGGTAAACAAACAATATATCACTGGATGTGATTCCTGATGCTGTTGGCTCCAACAATTTGTCAATTTCATCGCTTAGCCACCAATATTGATGTCTTAAAGATTGATGAAATACTTCAAATGCATGAGATCCACGTCTAAAAAATATAAATATAATAAATTAAAATTCATGGTTATACATAAGGTAAAAATATAACTGATAAATGAAATGGATAGATAAATAAAGCAATTATACAAATCATTAGATGACACCTACTTGGGAAGCAAATCTAATAAGATTTGAGCTCTTTCTTCTTTTGTTCTTCCTTTTCTAATTTCATTTACATCTTCTTCTTTTAAAATATATTCAGTTGTTAAGGGTAATATAATCCCATTATAAACATCTAGATCATCAATTATATTTTGTCGCATTTGCCTCAAGACATCTTGATGCTTTTGATCCATGGTAAAAGGCATTTATATCTAACCCTTGTATTTGCTACTATCACATTTCTGTAATAAAGAAATAAATAACAAAATAAAGTCCATCTATTGATAATTTTACCTGACTCAAATAATTTAGAAATAAATCATTTATAGTCAATCATTGTTTAAATTAATTAAAAATAATTCTTTCTAATAACATCTAATGACTTATAAATTAGATAAAATTTTGATTATTTTTATAGTTCATTTTTAAATTATACATGTATATGTATAAATAGCATGGATAAATAAAGTTTATTTTTAGAATTTTAGAATGACTAAATCTCTACTGTAAATGAGTATGTAGCATAGAACAAAGTAAAAAAAGAAAACAAAGTACAGTTGATACTTCAATGCAATATTCAATTGTAAGTAGATATAATAAAGATTTTAATATTCAATAAATAATAAAAACTGAGCCATTTTAATTAATTATTACAAAGCTGATGGTCAAAAGGTTAAAAAAAAAAAAAATACGAGAATTTAGAGTATCTAACGCTTAAGTAAAAAAAAAAGTTGATAAAAAGAAAGAAAAAATTTAAAGAAATAAAAATTGTTTATTTAAAGATTAAAGAAACCTATGTAATCAGCTTCATACTATGTGTGCACGAAAACACATACACACACACGCATGGATTTCCAACCCCATCTGACTGAATTCAACTGCATTGCAGTGCTCAGCTGCAGTATACGACCCCCCTCCCCCCGCCGCCCATAGGGAAGGGGAGAGAGAGAGAGAGAGAGAGATAGAGAGTGAGAGAAAAATAATAATAACAAAGCTGGCCCATCCGAAGCGACGAGTTTACGATACTCACGATCCCAAGATGATACATTTTATGAAAATTGTGCGCCGTCCGTAGCCTCCTACGATCCCGTCCGTCCACTCACATAATAATTACAGGTCGACGATAATAATCATCGCAGAGAGAAGGACCGATCAGCACACAAGGTTATAGAATGCAGCGCGTGGTCTTTGTTCAAAAAGCTCTACAAGCGCGTCTATGTCATCGTCCGACTGCATCCGCGTCGATGCTGACACGGCGAGTGCGTGTGCGTTGCACTCCCGAGGCTATGTACGCACGAGTGGGTTGGTCGGGCTGGCGGGGCGGGGAGGAGGGATTACGATGGTGGGAGGCCCGTGGATGTGTGGGTCGTGCACTATTCAGTCGGACGAACGAGTGAACTTGTCAATGCATTGCGGTACGCGGGTAGCGAGTGCGCGTGCGCCTGCGCGTGAGACACCCCCCCCCCAACGCCGCCGCGAGCCAGAAAGCAGTACTCGCGACATGTAATAGCACAGCATTTCCGAGCCTAGAAGACAACGCGTAGGACATTGGATACATAACCCCTCGGGCCTTTAAAACTACACGCGAAAGACTTTCGCTTTAAATCTGAGGCCGCGGTAATTATTTATGCCTCGATGCATATTATGATATAACAATCGTTGTCGTCGTCGTCGTAGTCGTCGTGATCGATGTCCCTCTCCCCCTCCCGCGCTCCTACAGACGTGCACGGACGGTGTGCGGCAGTGTGGGCGGAATTGGGGGGGGAGGCTACACGGCCGACGTCGAATGCATCGAATGCCTTGCCAGCATCATTGGGATTAAACAGATATTAAACAGACTCAGATAAAATGAAATGTTCCTTTAAATGACTTTCAATAGCTTACCTTATTAGTCGCGTAATAAGGCATTAATTATTTCTTTACATTGTTTTTTAAAATAGCTAATGAATAGTAAGACAATGTAAGAGGGGATGAGAAAAACGGCGAAAACGTTGTTACTTCCGTTATTTGTCATCGTCACCATCAGTTGTCTATCAAACTTTTTGCCTCTCCCTTGCTATGCATACATACGTGCATAGTCATGTACAGTCGACCCAATGAATACCTTTGAGCGCAGCTAGTGAACTTATATTAATAATAGAAGAATCTACACCTTTGTACGCAAAGCATTTTCTCGATAACATTTGCATATTCAAAAAAATCAATTGAAATAAAAAAAAAATATATATATATATAAACAAATATGTTCCACGTATTATCAAATAAGAAGATTAACTGTTATCGAAGGAATTTATATCGCATACATGATCGAAGATATAAGGCCGTAAGATTTCGTATGATTGGTGATCGCATGTTTTAATTCGGAAGAACAATCAATAGTGCTTTGACACATTCACTCTTGCATAACGACATTTTATTGAGTTATAGATCATCATTAATCGAAGCGCATGCGGATAAAATTTATGACATAATTAAAGCGTGGGACAGTTTTGTTATTGCATAATGCACGTAACATCATGAAATATATTTCACGATTACTGTGAATTACAAATCTAACGAAGCAGGTTGACGTAATAGAGCTTATACAAAGTATAAGTTTAAAAGAAAAAATGCCAAAAGTTTTAGGACGTTGAACTATGCCGACTTTTGTTGCTGATGATCTTTAGCCGTAATGATCTCTCAAGACTATGCTAATGAAGCTGTATGAACAAACTCTCTCTTGAAACGGAAATATAAAAAATGACTCGGTACGATATCTTGTAATTGCTTCTTCGTATAAAAGATCTGAAAAAAATCTTAGTACTGTATACCGAATCGTTCGGATGCATCTCTATCATTAATAAACAAATCATTATTTGGGTAGTTTCGCTCAACTTTAAATTGCAAAACAAAGGCATTTTTTCTTTTAACGATACAAAAAAAAAAAAAACAACAAATTTACAAATTGAAATTTTGTTTTGTTCATTATGATGTGATTCAATACGATATTCGCGAGTTGCAAATAATAAAGCTAAATTCAAATTCCAAATTACCGAAATATTCAATTGCTTGATAAAGCAAATATAGGCGCCGTATAACACGTATTCGTATTATTTTTAAATAATACACTTTCTGAATAACTTGTTCAGTATTAACAATTAGTTTTTAATAATGTAAGACAAATTTTAATATTAATTGACTTTTATGGCCGAAGATATTAGATTTTTTTCAGGCAAATAATTTCATTTTTGGTATTTACAATTAAAATTCTTCTTTTTTTAAATATAAAATAAGTACATATGTATTTTTTTTTTAATTATAAAAAAATTTAATTGATATAAATCTTAAATTGAAACATAAAAACGTGAAATTAAATTTTGCTAAGCAATTACACTTAACAATTGTTTAGAATTCATTTTAAATATGTATAATAAACATTAATTTTATTTACTTATAAAAATTGTATTTTATTAAGCGTAGAACAATTAATATTATAGTAGAATATATTTGAGTATAAAAAGATAAAGTGTATACAATATAAATAAATTGCTATTTGAATGTTCAATGAATTTTAATAATAGTTACTTAAGAGCTATAAAACTGTCACTTAAAATGTTAATCATATTAATTATTAAATAAACTTTTCTATTATAAAGACAATACTTTTTTTTAATTATATTATTTAAAATAAAAAACATCACTGTATATCTATTATTATTTCTTAAAAGTAATTTACAGCATCAGTTTTTATATTATTAATTTCACAATTGGATTGTAACGAATGAAGATATCCATATCAGACACCTTTATAATAAATATTTTCTAAAGCTATAACATTCTACACATTCGTTTTCTTCTTCTTCTTCTTCTTTTTCTTCTTTTTGGTTTTTGTTGCAATTGCATTTTTTTTCCTTTTCTTCATAGCTTCTATTTCATTTTTTTTAATCGTCTCTTCAATGGGATTATAATAATCAGGTGGTTTAATGTCATAAAATGGATCAAAGAAATTGCCACTCAATAATTGATAAATTGAACTTTCATTATGCAAGCGTTCATCACAGATAAATTTATCATCTATCATATCATCTAAAGGTGGTATCCTAAAATATAAGTAAAGAAAATAAATAAAGTATATAATTTATCGAAGCATAAAATAATAGTTTCTTAACAATTGATTATTAAAATTGATAAAAACGTATTTTTATGAAATTTAATGTCAATATGTTTATAACCTTCTTCAGCGATTAATTTAATGTGCTACTTACCAATCAATACTTTCAAATATTTCCATGTGTACAGATCTGTACGAAATTTGCCTTAGTTATTATTTAAATAAAAATGAATTTATTTCTCTAAGTAATCTCAATAAATATATTTAATATTTGCAGATTATTATTCACTGCTCTTTTAAGTATCTGGAAATATCTAACCTCAAATTTGTATTTGACGATCACTTGATTTGTACAATTTTTTTTTCAACAATTGAGAAATAAATATTTGTTACAAAGTAGATATTTAAATCATTCAGTAATTTTATAGTATTAGTAATAAACATGATCGATCGTTGGAATGTTTATTTTTATTTATTTTTTTTTAATCTTGTACTTTATTTAACTTATGGAGAAAAAATGCCATCAGATGTGGAAAAATTACACTCCTCCATAGCTTCAGAAGTAATTACACAATGTTTAACATATTTTTAATTTTTTTATTATTTTAATGAAATATGTTTAATATATTTTTATCATAATATTTCAGAAAATTGATAATGTAACACCAATTAATTCTTTAGAAAATTTGGGATTTTTTCATGCTTTTGTAGCGACTCTTTCAGTTATTCTGGTTTCCGAATTAGGAGATAAAACATTTTTTATTGCTGCAATAATGGCCATGAGGCATCCTAGATTAATTGTATTTTGTGGAGCGATAAGTGCTCTTACAGTAATGACAATATTGTCAGGTATCAAATATAATCATTGCTTTATCTGGTTAATTTAAATTAAATGTAATGATTTAAAATAATTATTTTTTAGTTATTTTTGGATATGCTGCTAACATAATTCCTAGAGCTTATACATATTATATTTCTACGGCCTTATTCGCTTTATTTGGTTTAAAAATGTTAAGAGATGGATATTACATGTCACCAAATGAAGGTCAGGAAGAACTTGAGGAAGTACAATCTGATCTTAGAAAACGAGAAGACGAAGTAATACAATTATAAAATCAATAATATTATTTAATATAGCTAAAATACATAAATTTAGTTTCAAAAATTTTTTATTTATTTTTTGTATTTATTCATTTAGTTTGAAAAAGAAAGCAGTTCAACACTTGTTCAAGACCCTGAAACTGGTATTATTAGGAAGTCTCAAAAAACTAGTGCTTTTGTGGTACTTTCGAGAATATTTCTCCAAGCATTTTCTCTGACATTTCTGGCTGAATGGGGAGATCGCTCGCAGCTAACAACAATCATTCTTGCAGCAAGAGAGGTAGAAGCTAATTCAAAAATATTTACAAAATACAACTAATAAAAGCAATATTTCATAAACTAAATTTTCATAATATTTTTAGGATGTTTATGGTGTTGTACTTGGTGGCGTTTTGGGTCATTCTTTCTGTACTGGTTTAGCTATTTTAGGTGGTCGTATGATTGCCCAAAGAATATCAGTGAGGACAGGTTAGTAGTGACTTCAAAATAATCTCATTGATAATAAAAATGTCTATAAGACTCAGATTCTATTTTTTCATTTCAGTTACAATTATTGGAGGAATTGTCTTCCTTATCTTTGCGCTGACAGCTTTATTTGTAAAGCCAACAGATGATATCTATTGAAATAATTTTATATTAAATTAAGAATTCGTAATGCTAATTGCACAGATGTTTGTACAGTATTATAAAAATTTATTTTTTTAATTAAAAGTCATCTCTACCATGCTATTGTTATTTTTTGTATAAAAATCTACGGTTTTTGTAAAATTTATGGGAAATGTGTTATTGTCTATTTTATTATACTATTATAAATAGAACAATTAAATGGTATTGATGCTAATTATAATACTGATAAATTTCAACATTGAAATTTTTTGTTTATTGATAATCAATACTGTGAATTATTTGTACATAGATTCATACTCAATAATAGTGTATTTCAGTTTAATGCGATTTTAATTCTTAAATAAGGAATTAAAAAAAAAGTAATATAAATATTTGTTAGTCATAATTTTTGTAACTGAGAATGACACGAATACATGTATTTCATAATGAATTATGCAAATTGTACTTTGAGATATAATTTACTGTAAGATATTTTTTTACTTTCATTAATAATATTGAAAGTTGCATATATTTTATAGATAGGTGAATAACAATAAAAGTTATTTTAATGAATAAAATGGTGTTTCTACATTATAATTTTTATATATTTAAATACGTTTATAAGACATTTTTATGACATTTTATATTTTTTAATGATAATGATATTTATAATAATAATTTACAATTTTAATACAGTAAAGTAAAACAATTATATAATTACATTAAATAACATTCATTATACATAATTGTGTTTTTCTATATTTATTTTAGTTATACGTTAATTATTTAAACCATTATTATTTAATGACGATATTAATATTTACTTTTAATTTTTATCTTAATATAAGTAACCGAATTCATAAGTATCACAATAGCAAAGTACAAAATTTTCTTTATAATGTTTATTAACCTAAATTTATATATGTAAATTGACTTATAATTTACTTGTATGATGAATAATTTTCAGAGAGTAGTATCCTTAAATATTAATTTCAATTTTCAGTAAAGAAAACAAATATTTTTTAATAACCGTTGATCTATTGAAATCAATTACTATAATTAATAATTTTTTTTAAAGAACTAAATCCGATATTACTATTGGCTTTGTGCACAATATTTAACTTTTAAATAAAACAATAATCATTTCTACAAAAAAGTGAAATTAATTCTAAAAACAGACAACTATTCCCTGGTTAAAAATACAATAGAGCTTGAAAAGAAAACCTTAAATCTATTAGCTTGCTTTTGATTCTTTATCCAACTCTTCTACTGCTACATCATTTGAATTTTGTATGCTACTATCTAAATCGCTTGAATTCGAAATTAATCTGGAATCAGTTTCCTTAGCTTTATCTGCATTGCTACAGGCATATTCTGTACTCAAAGGAAGTACATTATTTTCACCTGGTTCAGTTAAAATCGTTACTGGATGTTTTTTCATGTGAGTAGTTAAATTTCCACTATGATAGAATTCTTTACCACAAACTTTGCATTGAAATGGTTTAATTCCAGAATGAATTCTCTCGTGTATTGAAAGATTTCCACTGTGTCGAAATTCTTTAGAACAAACATTACATTTGTAGGGTTTGACACCAGAATGTGTTCGCAAGTGAGTAGACAGATTCCCACTGTGACTGAACATTTTTCCACAAACTTGACAAGCATATGGTCTTTCTCCAGAGTGCGTTCTCATATGAATCGCTAAATTTCCACTGTGCGTAAAACACTTATCGCATTGCTTACACTTATATGGTCTTTCACCATTATGAGTTCTCATATGAATAAAAAGATTACTTTTATGTCCAAACTCTTTAAAACAAATTTCACATTGGCATTTGAGCTTCTTTCCAGGACTATTGCCTGGATTTGATGACTTTGATGGTCTACCAGGAGTGCTACGTTTAATAATTGAAGAGCTTGACTGCGCTGGTGCAAGTGATGGATTAATTAAAGTACTACTACTTATAGCAGGGGTAGCCCTAGATTCTACGTGGCTAGCTTCCATGTTTGATTGGTTTATTTGATTTATTTGAGATTGATCATCTTCGCTTTGTTGATTTGATGTAAAAGAATTATGTTGCTGCTGCTGTTGCTGTTGTTGCTGTTGTTGCTGTTGCTGCTGTTGCTGTTGTTGCTGTTGATATTGTTGTATATGATGATTTATGTAATTTGCAGGTATGTTTTGCTGTAATATAAAAAAAATTATAAAACTATATTTTACTATATACATAGGTAATTTTACATGAATGTTTAATCAATTATAATTAGGTCATTGTTTTAAGTCAATTGTAAAAGTTGATATTAGTAAAATAGCAATTGCATAAAGCACATATATATATATATATATATATAATACATGCATACACACACACACATATACATATATATATATATATATATATATATTGTGTGTGTGTGTGTGTGTGCGTACATGTAGGTAAGCAAAAATTAATTTGACCTAATTAGGACTATGTATCAATTATTCCTTTGAAAGAAACGTACTTAAATATATTGATATTTAACTATCAAAACTCAAGTTAAAATTGTCTATTTTACTAACATTAACTCGAGGTATATCCTGACGTGAAATCCCATCAACTTTTTGGGAAAAATCTTTAGGATACTGATTAGTTTGAACTTGCAGTGCTTGATCCCAAAAATGTGGCAATTGATGGTATGCATATTCAACATTTTGATTATTAAATACAGAATAATCAATATTTCCTTGGCCACCAACCATATTTTGATTTCTATCATCCACACTATTATATTCTTGTTTTATTTGAATCGAGCTGAACATCTATTAGAAAAAAAAAGAAACACTGTAAGAATAACTTTTATTTTAATCAAACATGTATAATTAATTTTCATTAGTATATTGACAATCCAATACCTTAGTGTAGTCACAATTAGGAAAGCTATATTTATAGCTTATTATCCGTTCGTTTTGTCTCTTATACGTATGAGAGCTCGAATATTTTCTTATCTTAATTAAAATAAGTATCTCCAATATTAAAACATTACTTCGGAGAAATATTTTGCAATACTATGTATAATTATGGCGATCGTTGATGTGCTTTACACGAGCATTCTTCTCAATTACTTGTTGAGCAGCTGCTACGTACAATTCGGTAAGTAATAAACGACGAATTCGCTTATAAAATGCATTCTAGACGTCAAATTTTTCATTCTTACGATGAATAGCACAAAAATTAACGTGAAAAATATGTGAGCTCACAATAAGCGATAACCAAATGGTAGCCTCAACTCTTTGTGTGGTATAAACAAACACTTGCACAGGTCAGCACACGTACAGACAGAAAACTGACAGAAAAACCTTTATTTTTTTGTCCTTTGACGCCGCCATAGCCTACATAATCTTACGAGCTCTTATTCTAGCTAAAAACAGTGTTACCATACAAAAAACATATCTTATACAATTATTTACTTGATTTCATTTCTTTTGTGGACTATTCCACGGGTCTGTTTATTTTATATTTTAAACTCGAGCAATTTTTTGTTATTAATGAAATTATAAGGAATCGCTAGCCGTTCCGAACCAATAATGAAAATAATTACATATCGTTGTAGAGTAAAATAATAATGCGCTAATTGTATGAAAAACAAAACGAACCTTAGAGAGAGATCGAGAGAGAGAGAGAGAGAATTTTTTAAAGACGATTTTAAGCAATAATTACGTATTTATCTTTAAGAAATTACGCGAATGTCACACTCGAATACTTCGAATCGAGCGCTTTTACGGAAAATGTGCTTATTTTGGCAACAATGTTCTTGTGGTCGATAAAATAGAATTGTAAAAAGTTTATCTGTAAGGTAATGCATTATTGTAATGCCAGATTTTTTTTTTTTGCTATAGAAAAATGTTTATATCGATGCAAATGAATTCATAATAAATTTATAAACTCTCTAAGGATATGCACTCGCGAGGGGATCACTATAATCATATACCACACTTCTCTTCCCATCATGAGTAAAATAAAAAGCTTATATTTTTTTGTACTTGGTTAGAACTGGCACCTGCTGTTTACAGTTGTATTTAATAGAAATAGCCATCACGTACATAGTAACGAATATTTTATTTAATAAAAATGAATGTTCCGGACGTTATCAAAGTCCAAAAGGTTTACATTTTATTTACTTTTATATTTAACTCTTGACGAATAAGAAGCCGCCAATTTAAGATTGGCCAGCATTTATGTTAGTTGTATTTAATATAAATCTGAGTAATATGAATTATTCATATTGTAGGTGGAAAATGTTTTAATGCCTGATAAATATGGATTGAAAAGTATATTAGGAACATTCTATTTGACAGAAACACATTTTATTTTTATGGAGTTGAATGGGAAAAAGAAAATTTGGGTAAATCATTTATTATATTTTTGAGATTGTAATATTATTGATATTATTGGTCATTCTAAATACTTATTTTATAATATTGTAGGTTTTAAATTCGCATGTCGCTAATACTCAAAAATTGCCGTTACTCGCAATTGGTTCTCCTTTACGTATAAAATGTAAAAATTTTTTTGTTGTTACATTTATAATACCAAAAGAACGAGACTGTCACGAAGTATTTTTAACATTATTGAGACTATCATTTCCAAGTGAGATTTCAAAATTTATTGTAAAAATTTTCTTTAGTATTATCGTTGTTTATTTTATAATTACGTTAACGATATTTGTCGTAAATTTACAGCAAGAGTAGAAGATTTATATTGTTTTAACTATAAGGGTAATAATGAAGGGCTCATGCAAGAATTCGGTTGGAATTTTTTCAGTATTCAAGATGAATTTCAAAGGCAAGGTGTTCCAAACAACGAATGGGCACTATCCTACCTCAATGTGAATCATGAGGTTACTATTGTCTTTATTTAAAAGTCTTGTAACCCCTAGTTTTTAATATATTAAAATTTATATTTATTACTAATGATTAAGAAAGAGATTTCATTACTTTGGTCTAATATTCGTAAAATAAATAGTAGTTATATCTAAAATTTGAATGTGCATTGTAATTTGTATATAACTATGTTGTTATTTATTTTCTATTTATTTAGTTTTTATTGTTATTTTTAAAAAATTTAATTGCTATTATTGTTCTAGCTGTGTGAAACCTATCCAAAATATCTCTATGTTCCCAGTTCTTGCACTAATATTGTATTAATGGGTAGTGCTAAATTTCGGAGTAAAGGAAGACTACCAGTATTAACTTATTTACATAGTAGCAATAAGGTAAAGTTTATGAAGAGTATCGATGACTCAATAAATTATTTCTTATTTTTTTATAAATTTAGTACCATGCTCTGGATTTGCTTTGTAAATAATCTTTTTTTTCTTCAAAAGAATATGTATAAATTAATTTAAAAAGTAAGAATTATAATTACATTCTTATAAAATATACCCGATACTTGTATAAAATATGAAATTGCAATTTCGACTTTTCTTAGGCATCTATATGTCGATGTAGTCAACCATTATCTGGCTTCAATGCGCGATGTTTAAAAGACGAAAAAATGCTTGAGTGTTTACTTTGTACGAATCCAAATTCAAAATATCTTTATGTAGTTGATACAAGACCACGAGTGAGTTAAGAAAAAAATTACAATTTCTAATTAAATACATCTGATACAGTTGAATATGAATATAGATTTAATATTTGATTTTATTAACAGATTAATGCAATGGCTAATCGCGCTGCAGGAAAAGGCTATGAAAATGAAAATTTCTACGATAATATCAAGTTCCAATTTTTCGGTATAGAAAATATTCACGTTATGAGATCGAGTTTAGCTAAACTAATCGAGTGTATTTATTAATTTTTAAACTTATTTTAAAAACAATAATATTTCTTTTATAATTCTTATTACTTTTGTACTTTTAATAGTACAAAAAATCACTTCAATGAGTGAATTCTTAAGTGGGCTTGAAGGAAGTGGATGGTTGAAGCATATTCGTGCAATATTAGAAACGTCGTGGTTTATAGCCCATACCATAGTGAATGGAATTAGTGTTGTGGTACATTGTAGCGATGGATGGGACAGAACAGCACAAGTTTGTTCATTAGCTGCTTTAATGATTGATCCATTTTATAGAACTATTCACGGTTTTCAAGTAAATATCTTAAATTACTACTAATATCAATGTATTAAATTATAAAAGAAAAACCGGAATTTGTAGGTCTTGGTAGAAAAGGATTGGCTGTCATTTGGTCATAAATTTAATGATCGATGTGGTTTTATAACAAGTACCGATGGTAAAGAACTGGCACCAATATTTACTCAATTCATCGACGCTACTTATCAACTTCTGCAACAATTTCCTTACATGTTTCAATTTAACGAACAGTATTTAATTACGTTGCATGATCATGTACATAGTTGTCAACATGGAACTTTTATTGGTAACTGTGAAAAAGATAGACAATTTTTGAAGTACGTCGGTTTCAAGTGATCTTCTATTAATATAAAAATAAACGTTTTATCTGATAAATATCATTACAGACTTTCAGAAAAAACTTACAGCCTCTGGGGCTATATGGCTCAACACATAAATGAATTTATAAATCCATTGTATTCAAGTACTCAATGTAAAGAAGAAGCTAGTCGAATCCTTAAACCAAAACTTTTTCCACAAAATATTATGTAAGCGTAAAAGAGTGTTGTAATAAAAAAGTATAAAGGTCTTTTAATATACCATTAATTTATTATAGATTATGGCGAGGACTTTACTTCAGATTTGAAAATGGCGTTCATCCAAGAGAATCATACGAAGACTTGCTTTTAACAATTAACAATCACGTCAGTTCTATAGAAGATCATAATAAATTTCTTGCTAAAGTAAGTGTTTCACGTGGATCATTTAATAAAAGTACAAATGACATTGTATTGTATAAAAAATATTTTTTATTTTAGAAAATCAACTCGATAGCACAATTGAATAATACAACAAATAATATAGGATCAGCTTCGCAGAATAAGCACAAATTAGATAATGAATATCTAAAGCAATGCCGTTTCAAGGAAAAATTAATAAATATAAAGAATGATCCGGATAGTAGAAATAAGGCGGAAATAAAAGAATTGGTGTCGGAATTGAACGCTATCGCATTAGAATGGAAATCGTCTAGAAATATGAGTGAATGTAAATGCGCAACTACTTTTGACGCTTTTAATAAAAAGGTACACAATAAACTACTTAAATATACGTAAATAAATATATATATATATATTATCATTATAATTTCTTTTTATTATTAAAATACAATTTTATATTATTCTTATTGACTTAATTACAGCACTTATATAATAAATATACTTTTATGAGTTGTTTAATAATAAAAAATAAATCTAAAACGAAGTTTTTATTATAAAATTATAATTGCTTCAAGTATTCTTTACAATTTTTTAACGTCTCATGATCATATCGTGAGCTCTTTTTACATTACAGATCAATTTCCTTAATCGACACATGATTTAATTTCGTTATAAATCTGTTGTTCTGATTATTTCAGTACCATTGCTGGTCTTGTGGAAACGTTCTCTGTCAACGGTGCATAGGCATCAACAGCGTACATGCAGGATACTCGATCCAACGTGCAGTCCCGATTTGTAAATTTTGTACTCAAAAATTGACAGCATAACGTCTACGACACCTTAAAAAATAGATACATCTTCTGCTATGCGAAAGCTACTATTCTTATTGATGCAATTATTTAATATTTAACCTAGCACTGATTGCTTTATAAAATTCTTAATTCTTTCACATCTAAATGTATGGAATAGTCAAGTGGTCGTTTAAAAATTTGTAGTTTGTCACTTGATTTAAATTATCCCCGACTTCGTATTGTAATGCAATTCTGCATTTGTGCAATATAAAACGTTATAACGTTAGACTGAATATTTGACTAATTATACAAATTTTATTTGTACATTTATATAAATAAAATATTTATGGATTTGATTATTTTAAATACCTTAACAATAATGATTATAATTATTTTGTATCAATTACGATTTTTTTTTTTTTTGTAAATAAATTTGTTTATTGCAGTACAGTTGGAGGCTTATACCTACATACATACATACATACATACATATATATATATTTATTAAATGTTATTTTGTTAGAAAAAAGCAATTATTTTTTTATGTACCTAATTGAAGATGAATAATCAAATATTATCAAAGTACGAACGCTTTGATGTTAAATTTATAAATTTATTTTGCAAAAGTTCAAAGTATTAATACATCACACACAGTAACATTCATACCTGCGACAGTCCGTTGATCAAAAATAATAATCGATTATCTGCGTAACAATATTCCATTCCACTTTCTCGTTTCAATAATCAATATTTTCCATATCAATGTTATTGTAAATAAAAACTTTTAAATAATAACTTAAAAGTAACTAAATCTTAAAGTATACTTCTTAGTTTTAAAGAATTTTGTATAAATTACAAATTAAGTTGCTAAATATTTTAAAAATTATTGTATTATAAATGAAAAAAGTAATTTCTCAACTATTTATTATAGTGTTTAGCGCTAGTTTAAAAGGATAGTTGAATACAAGGAAATTTAAGCACATAATACGTAACGAATAGATAGTAGCGTAACGGATGTTTTTCTTCTACCAATACAACTGTGATAAAAAAATATATATGCATTGATTTGAATCTGCATTAAAATTTGTACACGTTTCTTCTCTGAATGGTTTCGAAATTGATAAAACTTGTAATTGTGTAATTTGCTTGTAAGTACCAAAAGTTCTAATAAAAATTCAAGTCCAGCTTGCGTTGTGCGTGTGGGTGGGCATATGAGCGTGGGTGTTAAAAAAGTGAAATGTACGAGATAAAGGGAAACAAGGGCAAGCGATAAGAAAGAATCATGGTACGTGGCACCGATGTAATATAAATTCTGTAACAATTTTTACAAGTCTTAATAAATCATGCAAGATTCTTGTGAAATATGTTGTTGTGCCTCCCCTTATAATAATTTCCTTCTTCTTTTTTTTCTTTCTTTTTTTTTTTATTAAACGTAAATAAATCTTTATTCAATAAACGCATTCGTTATAATTACGCGAATCGCGCGTCTTAAGCAAATCCATATCGTCATTAATATTTTTTATTCGTTGAAAATAAAAGCGTTTGGCAGCTCGCTTACGTATACATTGTATACGTAATTCTTCTTAACGATTGCGTTTACCCAAAGTCAGTATGAGAAATCATTTTAACAATGCTATAATACAAAATTCTTTATTCGCACTTGATCAAGTGCTAATCGTTAACAATGCGCCTGTATTTCCTGTTCGGAGGAAATACGTCCTCCTCCTCTTCACCTTCCGCAGCGAGGAAGTGATCGTCGTACGCGTAACCCGGGGCCCACTTCAGCAATAGCTTCTCAAAGAAGTCTTCCAAGCTCCTGGCCTCCTGGTATACCTGGGAGTCGACCTTGAACGATTGAAGGATTTACGTTTAAATGAACGGGTTGCGCGACTCGCCGAAAGCCCCTCTTTTAACTTACGGGATTGTAGCTGAAGGCATTTTTGAACATGAGCCTGATATCGGCCATCACTTGCTTCAACTCGAAATAGTGACTTTCGCTCTCGGGCTTCAGCTTCTCCCTTATAATATCCAAGGCGATCGGATTCTTTATGACTCGATGATACTCGACAATCTGCGAATTGAGAATGGGTGCGGGTGGGCGTGGGCAAGGCCGGAAGGGGTATGAGGAAGGGGGTGGTGGTGGTGAGAAAAGGGTCAACGAATTAGCAACAAAGCGTATCCTTGCAAGTGTCATTGGAGTCGAACGAAGGATGTAAAGAAAGCGTGATTCCCATTTTCAAATAGGGATAAATAAAAAATAAATAAGCCGCCATATGAGCATAAAAATGGCCGATGGATACGTACCTCGGGCAATACGACCTCCCTGAATGGCAAGCTTTGTTCGTATTGGCAATACAGCTCTAAAACTATTCGCTGGGCTATTCTTAAGTCCCGGGGGCTCAATTGGTTTGGCTTCTTTTCCGCGGGAGGGTCCTCCGAGCAGTCGAGCACGTTGGTGCAGAGCATGCACTGCCACGTCTCGCTTTCGCTAAAAAGACCATAGCCCTGTGAATTTGCTGTCGATTTGCTTTAATTCGCTCGCGCTCTGCAGCTTCCTTAAATGCTTGTCTCAAATACAACTTACTGCGGAAATGATTTCAAGGTCGGTATGTGGCAGTACAAATGGAAAACCTTCGGGCACTTGTCGCAACAAAGTACGGCGTCGCCCCCGTCCATGCACACCGCACACCAATCTTCGTTCGGGTCATCCTTTGTCATGGACGTTGCTAAATTATTTAACGCGTCGATTAATGACATAATGACAATACTAGTACTGTTGTTGTTCGTTCAGAAAAAAAAAAAAAAAAAAAAAAATGAAAAAGAAAAAAAAAACGATACGCGTGTACATGGTCAAACAAAAGAAACTCAAAACTACATAAAGTTGAATGGCATACGTCTTTGTCGAGCGGGCGTTGAAAGGAGTTGAAAGGAGTTGAAAGGAAAAGGTCATTCGTACCGGAGGAATTATCCGTCATGGCATGAACGCCTTCGTCGGTGGAACTGTCGACCTGGGCAGAGTCCAGCTGATTTTTCTGTGTCTCCGGAATGACGACGATCCCGTTGCTGTCGAGCTTGGCGATCGTCAGCATGAGGTCGTTCAAGGACTTCTGACAGAACTTGTCGAGACTCTTTTGCGTCTCGTCGGCCTTCTCGTGGGGCGCGGGACTCGGCGTCTTGGGCATTGACGAGCTCACCGTGTGGCTGACCGAGGTCGAGGTCTGGGATATCGTCGGGGCATCGCTGCTCACCGGTGGACTCGCCGTATTATTGTTGCTCTTCTGTCGGACAATGAATTCGTTCGTCATCTCTTGGAGGAAGGAGAATGCCCAACCCCGTCCCATTGCGAATTAATTTATACTTACCGTGTGGGGCGCGATCGTCACGGCCGACTGATTTTTCAGGGTGATTTTGTACGTGTCGTTGACAGGTGCGTTAGACGTGGACTGGTGCTGCATCGAGTTCCTCGACGCGTAGGAGGAAGGTAGCGAGCTGTTGACGTTTTGCGGAATATGCCAGCGCGCCGATTGCGTTTGCTGCTGCTGCTGATGCTGCTGATGTTGATGCTGCTGCTGCTGCTGCTGATGATGATGATGATGATGATGAGGTTGATGCTGTTGCTGCTGATGGTGCTGATGCTGACTAGCCTGGCTAGGCTGTCGGATTTGTATCCCGGTGAGAAGGGAAGAAGTACTCCCCTGGTAATTTTGGGGCGGACCTATCGGCCTCTGGGGATTATTTATGGGGTATCGGTATCTCGGAGGGAATCGGTATTGTACTGAATTGGCCGAGGGCCTGTACGCGGGTGGATTGTGGGCCAGCAAGCCACGAAGACTGGCATTCTGATTTAGATGAGGATCGGGTGCAGGTACGTGTAGCTGCTGATGATGAGGATGAGTCGACGAAGTTACCTGTGCGGCCAAAAAGACAATTTCTTTGATTATTTATCGGGCTGATTATGCCATCCTGCCTAATTAAAGGCCATCTTAGCATTAACGAGTCTTCACAATTCTCCCTGTTAATTTGCCATCGTTACTTATGATTCTCCCAATTCCGAATGATCTACAACGTCTTATCCAAATCTGTGATCGAGAACGGCAAACGAAACTCGTGCTTCTTATAACCTGATACGCACTTTCTGGCAACGAGTGCAATTACAAGGAGGGTGTCCAGTCAAAATAAACGCTTTTTCAGGAAATAAATAAAAATCCGAGTATTACAGTTTTGTGTGTTGGTTTATTCAAAATATTACATTAGTGAATATAAAAATTCAAGTAAATATAAGTTTGATTTATAAACCGCGCAGCAACATATTGAGATGTATTATTTTCGTCAACATACTATGTATTGCTCGGTGTTTGCGTCATTCGTTTAAATAATTTAACATTTTGAATGCACTGCTGCTTGTTATGTTGTGCTAATATTGTAGTAACGATATGAAAATAACGCACGATTATGTTTTAACACGTGAAAACAAAATACTTTAATTAAATTATATATATAAAGAATGCCGCTCATTTATTAATATAAAATAATCAATTCTTTTTATAATACTTTTAAGAGTCATAAAGCTTTCATATACTATATAAAAGGTAAAAAAGAAAAAAGAAAGAAGAAGTAAGTTAAAATAATAAGTGGTGCTACTAATCTACATTACTTAATAGTGTCAATTCAATTATTAGAGGGATAATACAAATTTGATGTACAAAGTCTACTCGATCTATTGCCAGTGTACCTGTTGATGACAATTTCCAAGTCCTGGACGTTGAGCCATCATCATTTGTTGCTGCTGTTGTTGCTGTTGCTGCTGCTGTTGCATATGTCCATTGTAGTTAACATTAAATGTAGCTAGCCTTTGATTCTGAGGGGAGGAACGTTGCTGTATACTGTGCGCGTTATAGTGCTGGATATAACTTTGCATTTGGGCTTGCATGTGCTGCTGATTGGTCATGTATTGGGTTTGTAATGACAATTGCTGATGCGACGTGATGGGAATGTTCATTGGCTGACCGAGGTTCGCATTATGTGGTATGTTGCTAGACGCTTGATTAGATACGAGGGAAAGAGCTTGAGCTACTGATGAACTGTCCATCCCCATGTTCATTGCACACGCGTTCAACTGCTTTTGTTCTATTGGCTCGCTCAACGGTGTCGTAGGAGCGCTTGGTTCCGAAGGTGGTGTCACAGAAGGATAAACCCTTCCATCGACTACGATTGCACCGATCGACGTTATTACTATTAAAAATAATTATTAACATTATTCGTGGATAATTGTAGCGAGCAATTCATTTATTTCAAAATTACTGAGCCAACCTTTTATTAAATCTTGAACCTTTTCCATAGACAAATGTATTCTGACGGGTATTTCGGGATTAGGAATATCGGCTCTTCTGCTTTTTATTCTCTGCAAATGATTTGTAACAGACTTTTTACTGTAAAGCAGCTCCATATCCGTGCCCTTATCCAATGCATAACTAACAAAATCTATGCAATGATCGGTTAATTTAGATAATTGATCTAACGCTATTTTTTTTTCGTTTAAAGTATTTTGTTTCTGATCACAAACTTCACTTAGGCGCATTACTAGTTGCTTCCCTCTGGAACTTATTGCATTCGTTAATCTAAAAAGTATAATATCTTGTTAAGCTTCATTTACTTGCACTTACTAATTGAATATATAAAGCGGAATATAATTTTTTTTTTAAATTATATTTTTATGCAAATTTTGTATAAATTAAATCCTCTAAATCCTCATAAAAATGTATTAAAATGTACTTACTGTACAACCATTTGCGTTATTTCTTGAACCAGACTCTTTTTCTTCTCTGATATTAACACTTGACGATCTTCTATTACTTTCATCGCGCTTTTCAATAGCTCTCTCTTATAACTAACACAGAAAATGTATAATTTACTTTCTTATTTATCTTTTTTTTATCTACTTAAAAATAATCATATTTGTGAAAATTCTTACCTAACTTCGTTCAACAATGTCTTGACAGAGGTACGAGTTTCAGCAGCAATTTCATGTATAAATTTATATTTATGCTCTCTATGCTCAGAAAGCTGACAGTCTCTACATGTTAAACGATCACAAGTTTGACAAAATAATGATAATTGCTCGTGTGGATGAAGTGTACAAAATAAATAAACCGGCAACTTCTTTTCTCCCTTTTTAACGTTATCTGTATCATTAGCAATCTCTTCCTTGGGCTTTATCGTGTGGTCCTTGGTTATTTTCAACCTTTGATGTGCCTGTTTCATATAATTGAAGCGAATAAATACCTTGTTTGAACACAAACATATTAAAAAGTAAATAAACAAAATTTCTTGCCATAACACAGTTTTGACATATAAGTTCTTCACATTCCACACACCAACTTGTTGCTATTGCATTTTCAGTGCAATTAGTACATTTCTTTTCTTCTTCGACATCCTTAGACTCATCGTCACAAGAAGCATTCACATCATCTTCCCAAAATTTAGAAAAAAATCGATTGTCAATTAAATTTTCTGACTGACTGACAACGTTACATATTTGACAGATAATAACATTGGTCTCGGCTGCAACAAAATCAAATAAGCCCTTAAGATTAATAGACTGTTATTATTTACAGTAGAGTAATTTGTAGTAGACAAAAGAAAAGCCATTCTCAAATTAAAAATAAATATTGCACAATTACAGTTGAAATAATAAATAATAAAAGAGAAGTAGGAAACTAGATATATTAAAAATATTTAATATCTATTGCGCTGATTTAAAGTCTTACAAAAGTTGGTTGCTAATAATAAATGAAGGAATAAAATGTCTATCCCAAACAATTGCTTTATCTTCTACAAATATGCGGATATGAGAGAAATGGATGAGCTGTTATTCAATTATTTGGGCTTATAAATCGTGTATGCTTACTCAGGATCTCAGCATCGACAGAAGTGGTGTGCTGCTCGTTGAGCTTGCTACTGATGCAGCTAGAGCAGGCAGCGTGAAGACATTCGAGCAGTTTCGGATTGTCCTCGATGATGAAGCCCTTGCAGCAGAGCGCGCACTTGGAGAGACTGTTCTTGATCTCGGACTCCTGGCCCTGCTCGGTCGTGCACTCTACCTCCTCGTCTTCCTCGTTATTGCTATCGGTGCTCATCGCATAGCCCGCTGGCAGCTGCGGCTGCTGCTTGGCACTGGTGGCCGTCGGTATCATCTGCTCCGAGACCTCCTCCTTGACGACGGTGAAGGTGCCGAGGGCGACATTATTGCTTACCGAGGCCTCGTTGCGCGAATCCATGGTTAGGAAGGGACAATGGTTGACGTCCCTGAACACATTCGGAGGCTATCGCACCGTTGTCCCCGAGGGACCGCTCATCGCTCCTTCTCTTCCTTCTTCTTTTTCACCGGATTCGCGGCAAAATAACACGTTAAAGACGCAACTCATTCGCTACGTCTAACGCAGAAACGGAAAAAGGGACGGATAATGCTAGAAAAAACTGGAGAAAGCTACCATCAGAGGGCCAGCAATGCCAACATGTCCGATATACAATTCTCGCCCCCTGGCGAGCGATGTGTTAGTGCGAACCCGCCAATATTCGTACGCGTGTGCGTTTAAATGTGGGATAAAGGAAAGTTCGACGGAATTTGTAATTTCTCTTCCCTGACCTTTCAATCCTACCGAAGCTCTTTTATTTTCTTTTTTCTTTTCTCCGACCTTACGTAAGCTATATCTAACTTTTTCGCTTATACTCTACCAAGTTATTTTACATCATTACTTGCACTATTTGCATTATTCGCCGTTTCTTTTGTATTTTATTCTTCTCTCTTATAAATACGAAATGCAATTTTCACAATTCCAACACCAAATAATAAACCAATATATATTCATTTATTTATTATGTATTATTTACAGATATTTTTATAGATTAATTATTAAACAACAGCTTCTCTTTCATTGTTCTATTGCAAAAGTAATTAATTTTATCAGCTACTGTGAATTTGCACTTTCTTTTTTTCTCATATCTTTATTGGAAAAAATATTATCTTTCCTTTTTTGGCTTCTGCACTATTTCTTCATATTTAACACCAAAGAGTGGATGTCTCACTTTTAAGTTTGGTGGATAAGGTACTCCTTCTGTAGTCTTTTCAAATTGTACGGGTTTCTTTGATAACGTAGAAAGTTTTCTCCTTACATTCATTGCTCCAGCAGGCTTAATATTAACTGAAAGGATTTCATGGGAATATTAGTACATATAATGTAGCATGTGTATAATATTGTAACTAAATAATGAAAAATTATTGACGTCATAATTATTATACCAGTTTCGTATGTTTGTGGATTATCATTAACACATACAACACATGTGAGGCTGGATTTATTATCTTTGTTAATAGCAAAATAACGATCTGATCCTATTTTAAACTTAGATTTATCGCCTAAATGTAAAACTTGACCTTTCAATTGCATTGCATCGACCTGTAAAATGAATTTAACTTTTTGGTGGTTAAGAATCTTTTTTAAAGAATAGCTTTTAGTTTCAGTATAAAAAGTTATCTTACAGTCATTGGAATATCCAAAATCCAAAGCTCTTCATCTTCGTTTAGCTCATTAAATAATAAGCTGGATTTTAAATTTGAAACATGCGTCAAGCCCTCTTTCTCTTTAAAATCTTCCAGCTGTAAGAAGGATAAACGATGTTATTGAAGGGTATATTATAAATGAATGAACGTATGAATGTAAAAATCTGATAATAGCATTTAAGTAGGTACCGTGTGCGGTCGTATTATGGACTTGGGGAGCACTTCAGCAGAGTCAACGTTCTGGTCATTGAAAATTTTGGATGAATCCAATTTTGAGGATTGGTTTAAAGTTTTCATTGGAACGTCGCTCACGTGAGATACAGTGTTGATCTCGGTTTTCAAATCCATGTTATCAAACGTCGACATTTCATCGCGCGAATCGAATGTCTGTTAACCTAAAAGCCAGCCGGCTTAAAAAATTAAGCTCGACTGCGAGGGGTCAAATTTATGCGTACCCACATTCTACGAGGAGTAAAGCTATTAAAAAGTAAGAGGGGCTATTGGAATCTCGCGTGCACTCACTGAATCTAAGATCTTGGGTGTTAGTGTGCTGATTGATATGAGGGGCAGGAAGAAACGAAGGTTGCGTTGATCAAACGTGGGCTATTATTTGACAATCCTACATCGAGTCGCGTAAACTAATCGAATCGTATCGCAACGAGATGCTCGCACAGGAGACTAAAGACAAGAGTAGAGCACGTTGAATAATGACAATAGTAAACAATCGGTGTAAAGGAGGATTAGTTGGCTCGAGGGACGACAGATGCCTCTGAGAGAACGGTCATCTGATATTGCCAGGGCTGGCCTGGTGTGCAGTCTCGTACAAGCCTTTAAGGTGACAGAAGCCGGAATCATGTAATTGATCGTTGGGGCCTACTATGCCTCGGAGATAGGCTGGCCCCTCCTCGTAAGAGTAGTAAACATGCGTATTATCGATTGCGTGGGAGGCGCGTAAGTCGCGATCGGGAGAATGGTCTGCTACGAAGAAGGGCGTGGGGCAATTTTCTTTACGGGGCGCGGCGAGGCGAGGCGAGGCGGGGCGTGGCGGCGGGGCGGGGCGGGGACGGGAGAGGAGGGCGGTCGAGGGATAATGTAGGGGACGATGATACGTAGATGTTCGGAAAAGGATCGTTTAAATAGCGCACGAGCTGCTGAGAGGGATTGATCGCCCGGCTTGCCTCTCACGCATTCTAATACGGGATTAGTCAAGTTTAACCTATATCAGGTTATTATTGCACGTCATTCGTATGAGGGTCGGGGTAGGTGGCAAGCATACGACTTCGCTTATACGATACAACGTTCGAAATGAAGCTTTTTTTCTCTCTCGTCGTCGCAGCCATCCTAATGGCATTGTTTTTTTTTTCTTATATCTCTCGGATGAAGCAGCGGCGGAAGGTGGGTAAAAGTCGGTAGTAAGGTCGTGATTACGATGTTCCCTGCCGTCGGAGAAGGCGAAGAAGGAGAGAAAAAGACGTTTTAAGGGTCACTGGATAGGCGGCCGATTACACCGATATAAGCAGTGGAGATAGATAGGGGTGGGTAGCGAACTCGGGGAAGCAAGCCAACGTGCGTGCCCGCTGCTACCCTTTAATACATGGATTGACGGCCGGGGTTGGGGGGGGGGGGGTGCCAAGAATCTCTTTCGCAAAGACCCGGGGAGAATTTATTATCGGCGAAGGCTGTCTAGCTGGCTGGTTGGCTGGCTCACTCGCTTGCGGTCGTCGGTAAAATAAAGGCCGAGGCGAGCGCGATCGGAAATAAAGCCCGGAATTGCGAAATGAAAATGGGAGAGCGAGGTGATTGGTGGGACGGGACGGGGCGAAACGACAGGAGGGGAGGAGAGGTTGCAAATCGAGGACTAAAAAGTACGAGCCGGACCAACCGTCTCGTCGCCGATACCACCGCCGCGGCGCTACTGTCCCCATGACTTCGCAGCATCGTGACGGTGGTGGCGCCCCTCTCGCGCTTACTCTCTCTCTCTCCCTCCCTGCCCATCTCACGCTATATATATATATGTGTGTGTGTGTGTGTGTGTCTCCCTATTTATCTATCTGACGAACACAGGCGCGCTAACCTGGGGCTTTATACGTGGCTGAACTGGCGGCCGCGTACGTACGGCCAAGGGTCGTCGAGAGAGCGAGCGAGAGGGAGGGAGAAGAAGAAGGGTGTAGCGGCGTCAGGAGAGGTGGCGGTGGAGGTGCGCGCGCGCACTCCCGCCACCGCGCCTATGTGGCCCCTGCGCGCGCGTCCCCTATCTAAGGCTCTCGCCTTCCGTCCGACCGTCCGTCCGTCCGTCCGCTAACCTCCCACCCCACTGCAGCCGACCGCCCCAGTGAGAGCGTGTGCGTACCGTACGTGGGACCACTCTGTTTGCGTGCGTGCGTGCGTGCCTGCCTCTGCGAGCGCGCGCGCGCGTTTTACTCTTCGGGTCGACCATAAAAATTCATCAGTGTAGAGAGAAGCGATTCGTGGTGCGAAAGTATATATAGGGGCATCGTAAGTAAACAAACGTTCGTCGAGCTTATTAAACGTTAATGGCATATTCGGAAAATGGTTGATGGGCTGACGTCAGTGCACTCTCGAGTGTCCTGCACAAGTGCTCTGATTTCCTCTCAGTCGTTTACTATTGTCTGTCTGAAAATTAAGGTTAAAACGGTGCTCTGGTGCTCCTAATCGTCCCTTGCTCTCACCCTCCCCCCATCTCTCTCTCTCTCTCTCTCTCTCTCACTCTCTCTCACTCTCTATCTATCTATCTATCTATCTATCTATCTAACAATCTACAATTTCGCTCTCTTCGCGGTTCTCCTTCTTTCTCGGGATAGAGGCTCCACTCTGGCCGTCATTCCGGGGCTCGTCTCCGTCTCTCGGTAGATTAGCGCAAATGTAAAATGCATCGAGCCGCCCGAAGAGGAAACTCTCGTGTACACTACATCCGTCTCCCGCTTCTTTTCTCTCTCCCTCAATTAGCAATTTTGAGAGGTACCTCGAACCAACGAGCGCGTGTGCATCCTTAGCTGGTTCCTCGCCACTGTGTGTGCGTGCGAGCGCGTGTTTGTATATACTAGTCGACGTCGTCGTTGTCGTTGTCGTCGGTAAGCCCGTAATTGTACGTGCTGTGTGTGCGTGCGCGTGGGCCTCTACATATTGTGCAGTATGTGTATAGAGAGGCATCGCGTGTACGCTTTAGGCTTTTTCCGCCTCCGCCTCTCAGGGCGCTCTGAGCTCCTTCGCTCGGCTCGGCTCGGCTCGCACTTGGAGTGACAAGCCACACAGCCAGGCAGGTACACTCTCTCACGCACACGCACACGCATACGCACACGCATACGCACACGCATACGCACACTGTCCGAGATCATCCTCAGCATTCCATAGAGATTTCCACTCGCTGCGCCGCTTAGCCGCCGCGCTCTCGCTCGCACACATAATATGCGGGGCTAAGGGAGGAGATCGAAGAGAAGCACCGAGAGCTGCTCCGAGGAGGAAAGAAAAGAACGGGAAAAAGTGCCTCTCTACGACGCTCTCAGCCACTTCTCTTTCTCGTAAAAGCTACTGCTGCAGTAGTACATAGCCAGCCAGTGCATCCGACAGAGAGACTGTGAGCCTCCCCGACGTATCGCACACCCACCCACCCACTTATACTAGTGCGCGCATACGTGCATACGTCCGTGCGCGCATACGTACAAGCTCGTTGTATATCGATATCGATATCGATATCGATGTACATGCACGTAAGCACGCACCCTGTCTACTGCTACGCGTGTGTACGTATGTGTGCGTGCGTATAAATGTACAATATATATATATGTATGTATAACTGGACAGTGTTCTTCGTTTTTTCTATAACGTGAGAGCATTGATACGTAGTGCTTTTCTATTCGATTCCCTCCCTCCCATCCGCGCTAATCGTCTTATCTCGCACGTACTCGCGTTTAAAGAGTGTTCTTGTGTGTAATAATAATAAGTGAGTGCGTTGCCTGCTACTCTCGGTGCTACGGCTCTCCTTTCTCTCTCTCTCTCTCTCTCTCTCTCTCTCTCTCTCTCTGTCTTTGTTCCGCGTTGACTGCTCTTTGCCCAACAGAGGGATTCACGTGAAAGGAAGACGGGAGAGTGCGCGCCAGTGCGAAAGAGAAGGAAAACATATGCTGCGCGCGCGCCCGTTCTCTCTCTCCTCTCCTTTCTCTCTCATTTGCGCGAACCAGAGAGTGAGTGAGTGAGTGAGTGAGTGAGTGAATAGTGACGGTTGTGGAAGAGAAAGAAAGAACTAACGAACGAACGAGTAATGGTCGATGACGGGAGGGAGAAGGAACACAAAGGTGGATGTTCTTTCACGCGGCTCGGTGTATCATCGTACATGAGTATGAAATTGTGCGTGTGCGCGAGTCCGTGCGTATGTGCGTGAGCTCAATACACTTCTCCGCGGGCAAGTTGCGTACGGAGAGCGAGGAACGTACGAGATATACGCGTATATATTCGCGTTAGAGAAGGATGGAGCCAGATTGTGAGAAACAGAGCGAATGATAAAAGAAATCATAAATTCTTGGATTATTCATCGGGTTCTCCTGGGGAACAGTCGCGACGAACCTGTCGTCCGTTCATCCGTCCATCCATCCTCGGTCGAGTTCGAGTACGAGTACTACATATAGCCCGCATACCTACTCTATACTATTCCTCGTCCTCCTCCTCCTCCTCGTCCTCGACTCCCCGGCCCCAGTAGAGAACCCCCGCGTCGCGAACCTTCCCTACCTACGCGAACTCTCGACTTTTCGAAATCCTCGCTCGTGCAGTTGCTGCAAGAGCAGGAGGACGGCGCGCAGCGATACTCCCCAGTCTACGGGATTGACAAGAGCGACGGACACGGTCCTCTACTGGTCGTGGGGTGGCAAGGGCTCTCGCACGCACACACGCAAGGGTTGGGCTCTCTCGGTAAGGGCGGCAGTAGGATCAAAAGGATCTCACGGAGGGATGTCGGTGCACGAATCACATACGTGATTGCTATTACTAACGAGACCACCACCGCCCCCTCCTCCTCTTCCCCACAACCGCTTTCCGCCGTTCCTCCTTGTACATCTCGTCGCGATTATTGTGGGAATTCCATCGCTTGCTCATTACGCCCTCGTCCCTATTCTATTGCTCCTCACGTTAACTGTGCGCGCGCGTTCTCTCTCTCTCTCTCTCTCTCTTGCTTTGCTCTCTGCTCTGTGCTCCCGGCCTCACCCTCCGCCACCACCACACCCCCTCACACGGACGGACGGACAGACGGACGCACGCACGCACCTACAACACTTATTTGTGCTCTGACATTTCTTCAAAAGCGCTTTTATCACCAATAACCAACAGCTGTTTCGCCTACATAAGCTGCATCTCGTCCTTTTCGCATTATTTTTGAACGCTGACGGCGAACGACTACGCGCAGCTCCTCCAAGCATTCGCAGTAATAATCAATTTGCTCAGTAGCGCGCGTTCCTTCGATCCGAAAGAGGAAAAGACGCCTTCGTCCCAATGGCCATTCAATGCATGGGAATAGTGAGCTCGGGCCTTGCATCGTCGTCCTTTGTTCTTCTACGTGATCTCTCTCGTCAGTGCAATGTGCGTGATACACCTCCCTCCCTTCCTCCCACCCTATTTGTCTCCCACCCATCGTCAACGCTCTCGCTCGTCCCGCTTGCCACCCCCCTCCCCCCGCCACGACCTCTGCTACTTCTGTTTTTTTCCCTCCTTTTTTTTTTTTTTTTTTTTATTTCACTTATTACTTTTTCGATGTTACCTATTCTTTCTCCCTCTCTTCCTCTCTCCGTCTTGCCACCTCCCTCTCCAAAGCTCTGCGTCCCCTTTTCCATCACAAATCGTCGCGAATGTATGACATTTTTTTTTCGCACGTTACCGATGACGAATCGAAGCATTTGCAGTTCGTTTTATTTACGTTGACAGATGGACAAGATGCCTCTCTTTCTTTTTTTCTACTCCAAGTTCCCTTTCACAGCGAGTTCTTCCCCGGCTTTTTCTGCTCTCTTTCTCTCGCATTCCGTGTACATTCAAAAGATTTTTATTTTTTTTTCCCCGTTCTTTCTCCCCCTTTTTTTACACGACTCGAGGATCGGCGAATAATTGTCGTGTTTTATCGGGTGGTGTTTATAAACACGGGCAGTAGTGCCGTGCAGATATGATTGCGAGGTGCACTGGGCACAAGAAGCTATTTGTGTTGGAGAAATTTGTTGAGAAGGTAGTAATTCAGAATAGCCAGTTGGTTCAAACAACCAAATTCATTTTTATTCATCAATGCTGATAATTCAAATTATCTTTTAAATTTGTTTTCATCGAGTGGTAATTAACATTGACACACCACGTATAATATTACTTTGTGAAATGTAAATACTTTTATCTCAAAGGTATTTTTTTTTTATATTCCTTTTATCAAACAATATTCTTTCAATGTCAGTTCTCTTAATGTGATAATGTTTTATTTAACAGACATTCCCTTACTTTTTGTGGTTATGAATTTTTCAGTAGTATTCAAAATAAAAATGTATTCCAACTATCAACAAATTTGTTCATTACCGATAAGCTTTTGTCTCAGTGTTTTTGTATGAATCATTGCCTATGCATAATATTGCTTCAAATTTTGTGTTTAGATTGCCAGAAAAAGACAGTTGTTCTCTAGGAAGAAAGTTTGGATACGATTTCTTTACTATTTAAAAGAAATTTGTACATAATCAGAAGTGAGTAGAAAATAATAAATAATGTAAAAAATTATTATAACCTAGATAGGACATTATTTAAAGATTTGATGGATGAAATCCAGTGCACTTGCGTTAAACCATTTAATTATATCTTTATGTTTAATTCCTATCTGGGATGGCATTTATTGTGATTTTAACAGTGATAATGTAGTGTATATATTTATGTTCTTGTAAATTTAGATTTTGAAAGGTGTAGCTTGTTTGTTTTCGTTAATTAAAAAGAGTTAACAAACTGCATATAGAATGTCAGTATTGAATCAGAGTGGCGATGAAGTGGTTGAATGTCCTTTGTGTATGGAGCCACTGGAGGTAGATGACTTAAATTTTTTTCCGTGTACCTGTGGCTATCAAATTTGCCGGTTTTGTTGGCATAGAATTCGAACTGATGAAAATGGTTTGTGTCCAGCTTGTCGCAAAGCTTACTCGGAAAATCCTGCTGACTTCAAACCTCTTTCAAAAGAAGAAATATCTAGGTAGGCAACACTTAAGTCACGTAGATTGCTAAATAAATTGCAGATTTATTTTATGTACGCTTCTTAATAATAATTTTGTTTCATAATACAGGTTGAAGGCAGAAAAGAGATTAAAAGATCAACAACGAAAACAGCGTGTAACTGAAAATCGTAAACACCTAGCAAATGTAAGAGTAGTTCAGAAAAATCTAGTTTTTGTAGTAGGTTTACCTATGCGACTAGCAGACGCCGACGTAAGAAAACATATATATATATATATATATATTTTGAATTTTAATTGTTTTGACTACCGAAATTTAAAGTCCTTATTAATATTTATTTTTAGGTGTTGAAAAAAAACGAGTATTTTGGAAAATTCGGAAAAATACACAAAGTAGTAATAAATCAGAGTACTTCATACGCAGGTTCACAAGGTCCAAGTGCTTCAGCTTATGTCACTTATCAGGTATTTTGTTTATAATTTTAATTATTTTCAATTAAAACACGAGTGAGATGCGTTATTTTCTATTTTTATACAAATCTTTACGTGCTTGAGTATCCATCTAATTTTTTATTTACTAGAGTCAATAATCCGTAATAGTTTTAAGGAATAAAAATATAGATTTTACATAAAGGCCTTATGAAGTTGTTATGGGTAAATTACGTGTGAATTACTATATATATATATAGAAATTATATATAATATATATAGGACTATATAATAGGAAAATGAATTTCCTTTTTTTATTTAGCGTCAAGAAGATGCGTTACGTGCGATAGAAGCTGTAAATAATATAGTTGTGGATGGTCGGACTATAAAAACATCCCTTGGTACCACAAAGTACTGTTCGCATTTTATGCGAAATCAAAGCTGTCCGAAACCTGACTGTATGTATTTACATGATCTTGGAGACCAGGAGGCGTCTTTTACTAAAGAGGAGATGCATCAGGGTAAACATCAAGAGTATGAAAGGAAACTTGTGCAATCTTTACATATTAACAATACGTCCCAGCGGTGAGTGAAAATGGGGGTATTTTCTTAATAATCGAGTAGATCTCTCTTGAAAGAATTAAAACGGCAACGAAAGTGTAAATTTATAAAAATGCTATTCTTACCCTAGGAAGCCAACACCTTCACCACCAGTCACTGGAGGTGGTACACGGGAAAATGGTCCAAATTCACAAGCCAAAGAAGCTTGGCCATCGTTACAACCAGGTCAAACAAAAGGTCAGTATCATTGGTTCATTTATTTTTTCCTTTCGTTTTTTGTGTCGTCGAATAATCATGACGAAGTAAAAAGTAAATCTTCGGTAATTACAGAAACACAATCGAATTTCAAAGAATCGTCGCCTACTCAGGCTTCTACGCAGCCGAACAATTTGACAAATCATGAGAATGGTACGAATGGCATCATTGTACAAAATATTTCTACACCTTCGTCACTTAAACAGAATAACAATAATAAAGGAGAAAGTGTCGTGAATTCGCGGAGAGGGAAGAGCACCAGCGAAAGCAAAGCACAGGCGGCACGAAATAAGCACAAAAATTCTCAGAACAAGGAAAAACACAGCAACACGAGGCTGACGTCGCGGTCGGAATCTAATTCAAACCTTACGACTCACGGTAGTAATACCATGCAAGCTCAAATGAACGGCCAAAAGGAAATCTCGAGTCTTGTAAACGATTCGTCAGCGGCTACGACGACAACGGCAACGAGTGCTGAAGTGCTGGTGCAAAAATTGAGTGCTGCTAAATTAAAGGTGGACCAGTCAACCCAGCAACAACAGACTGTGCAGAATAATAAAGGATCGAAACTAGTACAGCCGATCCAGGATCTTAAGGTGAATGGGATTGTACAAAATGGAGAGCAATGTCATTCTGAGAATGATGAACCTCAGAGAGAAGCTGGTACTCCATCAAGTACAATTTCTAGCTCTGAGGACTCAAGTGCGAACCACCAAGTGGAGCGTTTAGCTGAGTCAAGTGAAGAGACTAATAGCACAGCTATTTTAGGTGAGTTCATGAGAATCATTCTAGTCTTATTGGCACCGCTGGTCTATTGGCATTGGAGTACCAACTTTAAGATTTGACTTTTTCGACAAGTAACCAATGGTACTAATTGTTCCACCATATTTTAAGAACAACGCTTTCGCCACATTGTTAACATTATCAAAAGATCTATACAATAAAATGGCAAATATTTTTGGTTATCACTGTGTCTTCGCAAAGATGAATTCGAAACAAGTCATCAAGACAGATTTTGTTTACAGCATTAAAAGAACTCGTTATAATATCAACTGTTGATACTGACTTTACTGTGATATTTTATGTGTTAAAAATGAACTTTACGAAGGCTTTGAACTTATGCAGATGGAATAATAAATAATAATATATATATGCCAAAATAAAGAGAACTCGTCAATGGTTAATGTTTTTTTATCTTTTCGTTTTTAAGAAATAACGATCAGTGCTGAAGGTAAGAAACAAAATTATCAACTCAAAAGCTAGTGGTAGCCAGTAACTGTATATTAATCATCAATATTAACTTTACATCAATTAAGTGCTTGATTTTATTTCGTTCTAAGCATTGAAGATTATGATCTTGTTGCTCAAGCTTCTTTGGTTATTATATTAGAATACAATTTTTACATTAACGATCGTCTTTATATTCAGCTGTTTATTCTGGCATTGTGGGGAAATAGTTAATGGAAAGCTAAGCTGATATTGTAGTATAGCAGTATTTTTCTATTGGTTCAGGTTCTTCACCAGCCAGTACAAATTCATCGCAAGGCATTAGTCAGCAGCCACCTCCAGGATTACATTCCACGAATAGTATCAATGGTGCCCCAGTTCAGCAAATCAATCACAGATCTATCTTTCAATCGGATAATAACAGTTTCTTTAGTTCGAATTCATTTCAAAAAATTCCCACCACCACGACGTCGACACCTCCGACGACACAAGCAGGTGAGTTGCTTATATTATTAATACAAGTATTAATAATATAAGTATAAATATTATACATTCATGAGACTTGTTGGGTTAATCATAAAAAATTAGGGGGGAAGAACTTCCTATCTCTATTACATAAAGAGGAGATTTTTTTAGTCACGTCGTTTCGCTTTGACTTAATTTACGCAAAGGAATTTAAATATTTTATATTTGAATATAGGGGAACCGTACTTCTGTGTCACATTGAAAACATACATCATTCCTTATTTTACTTTGAAATTATGCAATTAATTAAACGAAATTAAAGAAAAAGAGAGAAAATAAGCTTGGAATATTGTAAACTGACCAAGTCATAAAGAAAGAAACAATATTGCTTTTGTCAAGTATAAATATTTTTTTTTGTTGAAGCGTAAGGTAATAATTATTATGAAAAATAAATAACAATTGCGTTGATCATGTAATATTCATTCGGATGAAGGAAGCACAATGACGAATAATACATAGGATTTTTTTTATTTTATTTTTTTCAATTGCAATTAGTCTTTTAGTATTTGCTCTAGGCAACGCGTGCGCGCGTAACATAATTAACACGTGGATGTTATTTGAAATTTACCAAGAATATATAAATGAATGAATGATCGTAAGTTAATTTATTATATTTTTAGTTATTGGGGTTATCAATAATTCATGTGACAATATATTAATTAACGTATTATCAATCAATATGTTTTATAGAAAGTTTCTCTGACCGAAGAACTAAAGTTTATTTAAAAAACTATAATTACATAATAATTATAATAATAATAAAAAAAAAGGTTTTAAACTGCAAGGAACAGATATTGATTTAAAAGATTATAAGTATATATTGATTTAAAGGGCAAAGTATTTGTTTATGCGAGTTGTTACGGATCCGTGACACTCGGCTCGATGTTTCGAAAATAGTAAACAAAAATATTGAAGATGTAATCCATTGATAACGGAATATTACTACGAGGATTAAATCGAATTGGACATGAATGGAATTTAATTTCGACCCAATAACCCTTTAATGTCTCTCGACTGGTTAATGCCAGACTCGACGATAGCCGACTTTCCTTGTCTAGACAAATAAAATTTTTTGTCATTTCTTTCTTTCACTCGATCCGAGACAATGAACAACGTCCATTGTTGATTTATTTCTAGAGATACGAATCTATGGACTTTTGATGCGCTTAAAGCAGTCGTTTCCAAAATCAATACTGTCAATCGCTATTTGATCTACATTCGCAAAAATAAAAATACATACAAATACAATAATTTAATTTCAACAAGCTAACGCTTGGCTTTGCATTTCCATTTTATTTAATAACTACGAGACGTTAAAAAAAAGCGCCCGTTCGTTATCTATACTTTATGGCGTGACTGTCTTATAAACGTCTTAATTTATCAAGTAGCCGATTAATATGTCCTATTTTGATTTCGCACAGATTTGCGTAAGCGGTCAGAGATATTTATAAAACGTAAAAGTCAAGGGTGCGTCCTCTGTAAAATTATTTTAATTGCCATAATAAATATTAAAATTTTCATTATTAAACTTATTTATATTTATTCATTTTAATTTCGACTAATGTGACGCGACAAGTACACTTAATTAAATTGTTTATGTTTTTATTTGTTTGATAAGGATACGAATATTATCACTTTACCAAAATGGTCTGATGATAAATTACTATTTACTCTTCATTTCGGCTTTAATGATGACAAATAATGACACAGACTTTTAACTAAAAATAAATGGTTTATCAAGGAAAGTGCGAGGAATGCAACAAGATTAATTAAATTTAAGAAGAACCAACAAGAACATGTTTAATTGATTTGTGCAAAATCTATGCCCGACCATCATCAAGCACAATCATAACAATGTTAAAGATAATCATTTACAAAGATACTGTCTGTTTATCTATGAAACTATTCAAACAAATAGAAGACACGTTTTTTTTTCTTCCTATTTACTTAGAATTACGTAAAAACTATAAATGTATAATATAACCTATTACCGAAATAATAATGAGATACATTCATTGTTTGATAATTTCAATGATAAATGTCCGAAGAGTGTCTCTCTCTCTCTCTCTCTCTCTCTCTCTCTCTCTCTCTATCGTAACGACGGTAGCTTTGTGAATTTGTCAACACTGAAGCTTGGAATTGAGGAAATGTAAGGCGGGGTAACGAAACGTTGAGGACAAATGGCATCGTATGGGATGGCAGGACGAGGCCGCGGGCGGGGAATAGTCTAAAATAAAGTTGGATCTCGTTAATTTTTAGGAAATACCGGCGTCGATTGGACGAATTCGGGGATCGCGCCGATCCCGGACTCCTTGCCGACGGTTTACTCAAGCGAGGATTGGCAGGCGGCCTTCGGCTTCCAGACGGAGCTCTCGCGCTCCTCCCTCCACGTCTCACCAAAGTCAAGCCCCTCGCCCTCGCCCCGGATATCCTTTAGTAACGAGGACTTCATCGACGCGGAGGAAGCTTACACGAGTCCCGGCCAGTTCAACTCCTCGATGTCGGATAATCCTACGAGCAGCATAGCCTCCAGCTTACTCGCCAATACGCCTGCGTCCAAATTCATGGCAGATTTTCAACAGAATTCGTTGCAGCAGAGGTTAGCCATGCAGGTGAGTACGATACTGGGTCGGTTAGTGCCGACCGCGGTTATTACAATTACTGGATAAAGATTATTGGCGGGACCGGCGTGCGTTATCCGGCACGAGTCGCATTACGGACATTACAATGAGGATATTTTCAAGGCGCATCAGAACCAGGAGAACAGCAATTATATAAAGCAGAACGGACACGCGACGCTAAGTGAATTGCAAAAGCAACAGGAACAGCAGCAACAGCAACAGAAACAGGGAGGCTCGGAAACGATGAAAGCGGATGATGATTTAGGCTTCGACCCATTTCACGAAACGCAGAAGGCTCTGGCGGAACTCATGGAGAACGAAATACAGATCCAGCAGCAAAGGCTCTTCCAGCAACAGCAGCAGAGGGAGAGGGAAGAGCAGACAAGGGTGCAGCATCAGCAGGGAACCGTCGGACTTGGTCCGCACCATTTCACCCAGGCATGATTTTACATTCGGATTTAATTGGAACTTTGTACAGAATATGTCGGCATTAAATGTACAAGGATTAACGGTTTTTCCAGCCTTCTCTTGTCACTACTACTATACGATAATCAATATATTTTTGAGACATAAAAGTTTTATAACGCTCACTCGCCAAAGATCATTGAATGGGGGAAAAAGGAAAAAACTTTTACATTTTATTTTTTCATTGCCTTACATTATACTGCAGTCCAATAAGTATTGATAAATTATATTAACGGCAATAAAAATAAAACGATAAAACTTAAGTAGTAATTAAAGAAAATGCGTTTGAGGGGAAAATAAAATGAAGCGCTGTCGTAAACTAAAGCCCTAAAGATGTAATAACAAATATTTATCGATAAAGTTAAATAATTTGTATAGTAAATGTTGCGAGAAAAATTGAAAACTGTCTCGGGTAATTAATTTTACAATTTTTGTTTTTCTTATTTTTTTTTCTTTCCTTCTGGCAATATGAATTGTATCCTGAATTGTAGAAAGCAATAAAGGGACATAAAAGTCTTTTTTTTAAGCCCTCGGACTAATTGGAAGCGTTATTGTAATGGGATAGATTTTTTAGGGTTGAAATTTGAAAAACGTAGTAATGCTAAGATTGGCGTTTTTGGCGCAGGTCACTCATCTGGCGCATTTGCAGCAGCAGGCGCAGCACCTACAGAACCTGCAGGTCCTACAGCAGCCCCATTCCCTATTGTCGCGGTTGCCGCAGACGCTGCTTCAGCAAAACGGTGGGACCCAGAGTCCGGTTCAGAGCTCGGTGACCGTTGCCGCCCTGGGCCAGCGAAGCAGACTGCCCCCGCCGGGCTTCCCGAGCTCCACACCCAACCACATGAATTCCTTTGGGCTTGGAATCCCGCGCCCGGCACCCACGGCCAACACCCTCACAGGTCGGTTCTCCTCACAATTCCATAAACACATTTTGAGGCATTTCTCCGCGCGCGGCTCCCTCTACCGCTTTTTTACTCCCCCCACCCCACTTCTGCCCTCACGACCCGCTGCACTTATCTCCCTCGCTAATTACCTACTGCTTCTTATCCCCGTCGCCGGCGCACGCTCACATCCACTTTCGATACCGCCTACACGAGTCTCGCTCCCATTAAACCGCTGCATTTCCGCCTTGGCACATAGCCTTCTTATCTTACTTATGTTAATTGCTTCTCATACTCCTACACACGTCACGTTCTTCATAGTAAGGCTCTCGCAGGTTTTCCGTGCATCGATTCGCGACAAGAAATTTTACAACTTAACTTAACTTAACTCTCTCTCTCTCTCTCTCTCTCTCTCCCCCCTCTCTCTCTCTCTATCACTCACGCCCCATCCCCAAACACCACTAACAACTTAATTATCATTGTGATAAATGTTGTTCGCTGTCGAGTCTCATCATCATCATCGCTGTCGTTTGTTCGGAATCCATTGCCACAGGTTGTTATGCGACTTTTTTTTTTAATTCAGCTGTCTTGTTTATAATAATCATTTCGCTCATTGCTGTAACAATTCATGCTCGTTCGGTCCATCTTCATTTGAAAATACTCTATTAAAACGCGTTGTTCCATTTGTGACTGGCGTTTCTGTTACAGACTTGCTTATGTCTACAGGTAGTAAAATACTGCCATTTGTGAGTCACTCGTCCGGGGTCTTATTCACGGGAGGACAACAGACTTTACAAACTTCGTTTCTTCAAAACCAAAATCCTCTCCTCAGTTCCCAAGGTAATTCATTCACTTCTCTCTCTCTCTCTCTCTCTCTCTCTCTCTCTCTCTCTCTCTCTCTCTGTCTGTCTCTTGCCCTTTTTTAATTTTATATACTTATTGTAACCTTACGATTATATTTTATTAATAATATTCTACCTTTCAATTAATACTACACTATCAGCCTCAGTAATCTAGAGCCTCAAATATTTTAAACCGTTCTACAAGCGCTTATCCACTTGAAGCAATAATAGACAGATGAAATTCTTAATTTAAAACGATGAAACGATGATTTTATTATTCACCGTGAGAAGCCTTTCTTTCACGGTGCAAATAATCTTGTATCTCCTTATAATTATGCTCTGATAAAAAAAATTCTTTTCACAGGAGTCGGCAAGTGCGCCAGCGATGCGATTTACACTCTTAAGGATTGGTGTGAAATAAGTTCTCAGCAACAGCAGACACAGCAGCAGCAATTTCATCATCAAGCGCTGTATCAAAAAGGCGGCTGGAATAACTTTGGATCAATCTCGGATTTGAATCCTGTTGATCCAGCCATAGTCAGTTCGCGGCTACTTCCATTCCAGAGTACTACCAGCACATGGCAATTTCCTCACGCGCATCCTTCACACAATGTGTCTCACAATGCCCAGCAGGTACTTGAAAATTGATTCGTTTATACTCTCATAACTCTTATTAGATCTTATGGATTTTTTTTTCTCGTACGTTGCGTTTGAGAAATGTGAATGAAGCAATAATAATAAAATTATTTCTTGAGTTATAACGGCTCGATCGAAAAATACCTGCATATGTAATATGTGTAACATTACGTTTTTGTTACAATTTAAATATAATAAGGAGCATCGTTTGAAAAATTTTCGTACGCCGTGCTCTCGACTCCAGTGTCAATCTTTGTAATTACGGATATGAAAGATTAAGTTTCGTGTGGCTAAGTAAGTGTAAGGAGGTAATAACAAAGAGATCGAATTTATCTTTTGGTGTACTAGTATGTATAGTGTAATGTAAGACGTGTACTGTAGTGGAGTAAGGAAAGATTTACAAGTGGGATGACATTTTTAGGATCAGGGCGCCTCTCCAGCACAGCATTGGGCTATGCAACCGCCGCCTGGTTTTGGCGCACCAACACCGAGTGTTTCATTAAACGTCCAACAAGCCAGCACAGCTGTTCAAGCGCACACAAAGTTCATCTCTGCGGGATCAGAAATCGAGAGTAAGATATCATGAGTCACTTTAACATTGTTGAAAAGAATTTTAAGGAGAGGAGTAGAAGGTTATTGCATACGGGATAGGAAAATAATATACGTATTGGCTTGATTTGCAATTTAGACGAAGACTTAAAACGTATTCTTAATTACTATTTTTGCTTAATTTGCCACGTTCGATGCCAAACTAGTGTCCAAATAATAAATCTCGTCTGCGAGTCTCGATTAATTCAGAGATAAATATAAAATAGCACTGCCAATGCTTTGAAAAGCTTCTTGTGAAAGCCTCTTTGGCGAATACCCAACAATAATTTAGCGAATGCATGTATTTAATATTGTAAAGCTTTATTACGAAGATACGACCTCTCTAATGCTTCTCAACTTTTTTATTGTTACAGATATATAGGTGTGTCGAATATAAATGGGAAAAAAGTACTAGCACGGCGAAGAGTGCAGCTTTTTGATATAAGAAAAATATAGGACTAAAGTCTGGAAAGCAGCATAAAAAAAAAAAAGAAGAAGTATAAGTTAATATCATACGTTTTTCCTGACTTCTGTCTACGTCTGTGCCCCCCTTACCCCCCCCATTGCGTAATGTTTTATTGGAATTCAATGAATATTTAATATTTACTGAAAAATAGAATATATGAGTTAATCTATAAAAATAACTTTCTTTACTTTTACTGTTTCATATCATCCGTTATTGTCATGCCTAATTTCTACATTAAAGGAAGTACGAAAAATTCGTAAAGAAAAATTAATCAGCAAATATATTCATATTTACAACATAGATTTAATATTGTACTTTGAAAGTTTGATTTATTAAGCAAATTGCATTTAGTTATTGATTAAAAAAAAAAAGTTGGTATTTAAAGGGGACCGGAACATATGTACATGATAAAGCAAATCATGCAAGTACTGCTACAATTATACATGTAACATTAATGAAAAGAGCGTAATGATACAGATCTATATAATTTATAAGTCTCTTTTCCGTTGAGCAATTTACAGGTGATCGTTATTGAAGTTTGATGGCTCTGATGAAAATGCTGAGCATAGATATTACTTTTTTTTTTGTATATAAAGATTACATTTTCCCTAAAGTTATTCGTAATAAATAAATAAATAAATAAAAAGTGAATAGATTCTTCATTTTATTGAATTATTTTGTTTTATAATTCGATAATTATACAAATTGTAAAAATTGTAAAATTTCTAAAAAATATATCAGAAATTGGTAAACATATTCTGTCTAATTCAATTACTTATAATCGATAATGTACGATCTTAAAATGGAAAATGAAAAATGCCAGTTTGTTGCATTCGAGCCTCTAACTTGTTTAATTGAGTAAACAGATTATATCGGGTATTGCCTTTGTGGAGATGATTGTTTTATTGAAACTTGAATTAATTGAAAAATGAAAAGAAATATATATCAGATTCTTGTCCATCAACTGATTATTTAGTTAGCTAGGAAATGATAATATTAATGTCTATTCAAAATCTGTAATGATCAAGTCACAATTTGGGCATGAGTCTTTTGAAAAGTGATAAGAGAAAAAAACAAATAAGAAATGTACACCATTTTTACATCAGGAATAAAATTTATATGAACTGCTGACTATCCAGATGCTCAGGTCATGAAATTACCTACCTTATTACAATCTGAGCTTTCAAAGCTGCTTATTTTCTGAGATAAGAACCTCATGTGGAGATTTTGCACGGACGAACGAAAGAAACCACCAGAATTTAATAAAAACGAGGATAAATTGGACGTCGATCACGTAAGACTTATATTTGCTATAAGAAGCTCGACGTTCGGATGTAGAGATCACGCGGAATCATCATCAGTCGATTACGGTATCAAAGATTTCTTGCGATAATTAAATCTTATAAATGCTGAAAAATAAAAAAACTATGCATAAATCTATATATACATATACGTATATATATATATATATATATATATATATACGTATATATTATATATATTTATATAAAGGGGCAGTGATCGGCGTTAATTAATGCTACTGATCGTACTGTGAAAATTATGCAAACTGTCTACTGCACTTGTTGACGCGAATTCAAACTAAACCAACAAACAAAGAAAAATAAATAAATAACTAAAAGGTAAATTGAAAAGGGGAAGAAGGAAAAACTAGTGGGACACAGTGGACGGCTATCGGGGACTTAAAAAAGTTAGCTGGAATTATTGATAGCTTTATTCGCAATTCTCCCGTGTAAAGATGTAATTGAGAACGAGTTGCGCGTCATCGGTGTTTGGCGACGCAATAGTTTAATGCGCTGCGAAAATTATTAAATTGATTAAACTTGCGAGGACTGCGTTACTGTTATGCATCGAGCACGACGGTCACGGTCGGTTGCTCTACGCAATTAAGGTACAAGATGTATTCGTGTGAGAGAGAGAGAGAGAGAGTTTAAACGATTGAGGTGCATACTGAACATATGATTATATTATAGACACAATTGATTTAAGATAATCGAAAAATATATAATATGCGAAATGAAATATTAAAACAAACACGAGTGATTCTTACATATTTTTCCACCCTCACCATCTTTTACTTTATCTTATTTTTATCTTTTGTTTTGTCACATTATTTAGTCAAACAATGAAGTTATTATAAAATATTTTGTTTTAAAGACATAAAATTATTGCACTCCCAGGCCATCATAAGCAATGTCCTGACATGCATCGAATGCGGAGCTAAAGTTATTTTTTGCTATGTTAGTCAATAGGTAAAAGTAATTTGTTCCTCTTGTAGCCCGCAAGCTTTTCTAATTGAACGATTTGACGCCCATTTAATAATAATGATAATAATAGGCCATTGAGAAGGCGAGCGTTGAATAATAATACGCTTTGTGCTCTTTCCTGATTAAATTATTACGTGATTTCGCCTTTGTCCAATAATTTTTAAATATGCGCTTACGCACGTGCGACTCGATATAAGCGTATATATAGACAGAGAGAGGCGACTTGACGGACGTATCCGTGCCCCCGATAGTTATTAATAAATCGTCAAAAAATCTTTCCTTATACATTTTATTAATTATCAGTAAAATTAAAAAAATTAAATGATATATATGAGCAAGTAAATATTACATATTTATATTGTGAAAAATGTTACGTAATTTATCCGAAAGGTTTACATCGTAATAGATATTTTTTCAATTACAAAAGAATGTAAATAACGCAATTATTTGTTCTAACATATAATCAATTTTATATACGAAGTAGGTATACGAAGCCATAGAAAAAATGAAAATTATGATAAGTACCGTTATATATCTATTAAACCTGTTATATAGGTTTCATTTTTTTTAAATAAAATTATCTTACAATTATTTCAACTACATTAATAACTCGACGATTCACTCATTACGCTTTAATATTTCTTTGGATTTTAAGCTGTCCCGCGTTAAACCCCAAAAAGACTTAGGTCGTACATTCTTATTCTTAACAGCTGTAAAGCGCCATCCCATATGGGAATTACATCCTCTGCACGATGCGACTGTCCAAGCAAAGCTAATAACAAACATACAAAAGTATAAAAAATAACAAGCGTCATAGATATTTATAATATAAATACAGTTAACGGTAATTTTGTACCCTGGGAACCAGCTGTAAACCGTCGAAGGGGAATTTTTTGAAAGGCTGAGGTTCTTAACCTTAGACAACGTAATGGTATCGTGCATGTGTCCACCATAATTGCAGAATGTACTTTGCGGGCCTTCCTTATTCATTACAATTATATCTGATTGCTTCCCAATGGATAGATTACAAATACAGCATATAAGTAGTCGATCCTTCAAAAGAACACGGAGAAGTCTACTTTATTTAAATCTTTCTTAAAGTGATTATTAAATTTCGTGTAACCGTTATTATTTATATTTACTTTCATTAGGTATTTTAATTCCCATTGTAATCTAGAAATAGCAGAGTCGTACTTTAACAGTTTGATTCTTTCCGTATTATTTAACGGTAAGTTCTGAGCGACCCAAAAAGATAAGTCAGAAGGATCTTTGGGTATGCAACCGCCTCCTAAACATTCCAATTATATATATATGATTCCAATTATATATATATGAAAATTCAAATTCGTATTAAACTCAAATGTATTACTAGTTTTTATGAACAGTAGGTGTCGTCTGACTTCGTATGCTAATTTATGTGGGTTGTACTGTCTGTAAACCCAAAAAGGCCAAGACGTTAAAGCAGATTCATACATATTTAATTTATCTTGTTTTTTAAATTCTTGATCAACAAATTTTGTCCTAAGTTTATCCAGTGACATTAATCTACAATGAAATAATGGATCTGGAAGAATCTTTTCTGGTATTATTTTCACATTTGCTGTTATTTCGCTGTAATTCTTAAAAAATATTTTCAATTAGTTTAAAGTTTTGATTTTACCCATAAAATTGTTTTTTATTTTACGAACAATTGTTTTTAAATAGAGGGAAGTTTTGCTTTTTCTTTAAAGAGCTTTAACGTGACAATATTACCCTTAAAATTTTAAACAAACATTTCTTAACACTATGATTATTTACCGAAATTATTATTGAAATGAGTAATTGAGAAGCATTTAAGACTACTGTTTCTTCTGCAAAAAAATTCATTGTTTTCAACCATGTTTATATGTTAAGCAATGTAAATAAAAATATAATTGTAAATTGTACACGGATTAACAATTTAGTCCGTTAATAAATTTAATGGTAAGTTCTGTATTATATAATAAAAACCTGTTTGATCTCTAAAATGACAAATCTTTGTCTGCCCTTGGATTTAATTCGAAATCCTTCCTCCTCGTTTTGTTTTGCATATTCATATATTTCAGCGGTCGTGCCTATTGATTCCAATTGTCTCCCGTAATGACATATCACACCAAATGTGCGATTATTTTGCATGCATTTTTCTAACATATTAATAAAAGCCGTTCTGAATTCGACAATTGGCAAAGTCTGGCCTGGAAATAGGATGACGTTCTTCTTAATGAGCAACGGGAGGTTCATGTATACACCATTATCCAGCATGGTTCTTCCCCTCAATTCCTCTAAATTTGATCCTAAATACTATTAAAAATTTTCATAAATTGATGGACAAAATGGATTTTCGAAGCTCAAGCGATAAAGACCCACCGAATGCGTGGCGGGTAAATTTATATCAAAATCGTGAATGTTTGGGACGACATTGTCTCCATCCTCAAGCTCGTTCTCATCTCTGGAATGATCCTCATTCTGACTATTGTCGCTGGTTTCTACGGCCGCGTCTGAAAGGCAAGAATATATTTTTGTATTCCCTCGTAAATATCTGGGGATTTCATTATGACAAAAACTCTGTTTGTTTAGTGTTCGCGGTAAGGGAAAGCTTATCGAGTAAAAAAATAAGCTAACCTCGAATAAAGTGTAATCAATGGGTGGAATGGGGGAGATGGGGAATACTTGGAATAAGTAAAATGCACCTGAACGATTGCGAACTTCTATCGACTCGTCGTCGTTATTGTTCACAGCTACCAACTCGTTCTCCATTTTTATTTAATCAAAATACGTAAAAATACGTGCGGTCAACGCCGTGGGCCTTTAACAAAGAAATACTCTTCTTTAGGGGAAATTGGTAAACCGAGGGGAACGTCGGAACAAAGAAATCAAACTATCAAACTGCGGACGAATTTCTTTTATTTTCTATTAACAGACGGAATCGAATTCGTCCCCGGGCTCACATAAACTGTGACGACGACGGTCCTTATCAACAACTATTAGCCGACACTCTTCATGAGAAAAGTATCTTTTCTGGTCGACGTGAATGGACCGCGCGAAGACCGTCTCGACGACAGGAATTAACGCTTTTGGCCATACGTCCCTAATAAAACTCGTACCCGAATGAAATCTGATAGTTTGAAATTTCACAGCAATCAATTATTCTTCCTATTTATCATTACATTGGCAATTTACTTATTCGCATTATCATTGAACAGTTACACCCCGGAGACTCGCATACTCTTTTTTTTTTTTTTTTATTAATATTTATGCATAACAATTGAAAATTTTCGAGGGGTATCGAGAATTTCAACGATCTGGCTTCGAACTAAGTAATTATCATTTCTGCATGGAGTTCAAATTCAAAGCCTACTTTGAATTTACACTTGGGAATTAACATATTTTACGTGAAGCTATAAGCGCGCGAAATAGAATATCACCCCGGTGACCCGATTTCTGTCCATATCGAAAGTAAACCTGATTTTTCATCACATGAGTAAATACGCATTTAAGTCGAAACTATTTTATATCATAGGTATTAAGTGATTTAAATAAAATTTACGCCCATTTATTATTTGTTACTTCCGCCTTCCTCTTGCTGGACCGCTTGTCTGCTCGCGCGATCATCACGTCTTAATAACGTCTTTATTATATACGTACACATGCATGCTTCTGTCGCTTAATAGTATAAGCGACAAATTCTGGTTTTACTTTAGATTTATTTTTAAAATACATACCAGGTGACTACGAAAGAACATTTTTCTCACAAAGGTCCTCTTCTGCAAAACAAGTCGTAATAATTGTAATTTTACTGAAAAAACTTTTAAAAAACGATTTACGCATTTTGAGTTTGAACAGAAGCTGAACGAATTCATGGTCGTTGTGTCGTATGGTAATACATACAATTACGCACGAAGGTTTTTGTAATATTCACAAAAGTTTAATATAACGTATTACCATTGATATAGTCATATGGGAAACAAGCTACACGTACTATTTACGCTTTCACATGGAGAAAAACGTATGGGGAACATTATTATTTTCAATTACACGGTCTCGTTCTTATTTTACGTAATTCATAGGAAAAGCCTGTGGATGTAATATTTTATTACAAATAATATTAAAATTCAGATAACTGAGCGCTGAATAAATTTACGTTCATATAATAAAGGAAATTAGAAGAAGAAAAAAAAATTAAAAAAAAAAAAAAACTGTATATACAATATAAATTTTATTTCTCAATGTGCAATTACGCACGACATTTGCATGTTAATTTATGCGATCTCTTGTCTTTTCTGCACATCGCGTACATGCGTTACAATCACCATGACATGTTTTCAAGCGTCATTAGTTCTTTGTTTGAATTATTTATATGATCCAGCCGTCCATCAATCGATCGTTCCCTTTCTCAAGCGATACAGCTGCACTATACTTTTACTTATAAATAATGCCCTGCATTTGCGTCAATATAGGCTTATATAAAAATTTGTTTATTCATGAGGATATGAATCAGTAGGATATGAACCGAATGATCTGGGAACGGGAAACACACGCGCATGCAACATAAAGGTAAGATGGAATGCTTGGCGAGTGAAGTGACGATTACATTTATAATGCACAAAAAGAAGAATTATGATAGCCTCTCTCTCTCTCTCTCTCTCTCTCTCTCTCTCTCTCCACCTCTCTTCACTTACGCATACTTATCAGCAGTGCCAGTATGTACGTGCATACACCACGGCAAGCACGTTTATCTTCCGCTTATCAATTTTTCATTTCCCGTCGATCCGACTAGCTGGAACGAGTGAAAACTTTTCTTAGAAGTCATTCAAGGTCTCACCACGCACATAAATTATTAATCGAGTGAACTATCATTCGAGTGCTATTATAATGTGTACTCGAGATATAATGAGTAAACTTCATAAATCATGAGAATATCAGACAAAGGATAACAATCTCATCAATGTGCTTACATAGATCTCACACTCATTCTTTACAGGTATAGAATACTTTCCCTTATGCGCTTCATTGTGTCAAATATAATCAGTATATAATCAAGAAATTGAATTATCACTTTCAAGTTATAAAATTGTAACTTCGATTAATTGGTTTACAATATTTTCGTTAAGAAAATAATACAAATTCTTTGATTCCCACGTATATAAATGTTGAATAAATAATTTTACCACTCATTTCATCTATTACTACCGCCTGTAGAAATTATAATTATAATTTATACGGATATTATTTTTATACTCGCTTTATAAATTGTTATTTGCAATTCGATCGCTTTCCAAAAGTATTCTTAAACTCATTTTCATTAATTAATACAATAAATATTTCAGATTTATATTGAGAACGATAATAAAATAGCGAGTCGTTTCTAGTTTCAATGCCGAGACAAGACATTTTTTTTTATTCAAATTAAAAGAAAAAAAAATTAAAAAATTGTATACGCGCGCGCGCACACAACATATTTTAATCAAATAATTTATTGTTTACTCTTTGTTTTTTTTTGTTTGTTTGTTTATTATTTTCTTTCGAGGTTTCATAATTCGGTATGCACGTGAAAGCTTACATAATAAAATATCACGGCTAAAATTGTAATAATTACGAAAACAAATTAGGACAGAGATAATCAATGTTTGGATGCATAATCGTTTGCCGAAGTTATGTAAAAACTTTGCATTCCATTAAAAAGATAAACAAATCGACGAAAAGCTTACAAAAAAAAAAAGGCAAATAACAGTTAACGGTGCACTACAATTAAATTAGAATTAATTAATAATTAATTCATCAACGTTTCACATTTGAATTTGCATATTCAATATCGATATTATAAGTATAGGTAGAGCATTGTAACTATCGAGCAATACTTTTACAATGAAAGAATTTTCTTTTTATGGCTTACGAATGTCTGGAACGTGTGTACGCCTACACCCCTCCTTACCATACACCCCGCATCGATCGACGGACGCGGATACACCATCGCAGGATCTGCAGGATCTTCTACCCACATCAACAAGCTTGCGACTTAACTTATGACGCGATAGAAACGGTCCATCCCCTTCTCCCACCAGTATCTCTCGAGGAAAATAAAATCCTCCCACTACCTTCCTCGGACAAAACAACCCGTTTTTACACGTACTTATATGAATATATATATATATAACATTAATTCAGTCTCTTTTACACGCAACTTACGTACTTATCATCGACGTATAAAATGTTTTATTGTATTTTCTACTGTTTAAGTACACAAACATTTACGTGCTCAACGATACTTTGAGAACGGTTCGGACCTTCGCGCTTTTTCGTTCACTCGAAGCGCACCTCCCAATCACCGAGGTGGAAGAAATAAGGTCAACGCAGTATTCTTCGTAAGGGACGATAAGCGTTAGGAATCTATCCGCCCTCCAACCGCCCCTGTCCGCCCGCATACTACGCCCTCGACCCCAAGGGCGACCTTCACCCGTGTCTCTGCCGAGTGGCCCGCAGCTAACACCCCTTACCAGGACCTAGACCCGACAGCCACCGCGGGCTCGCCACCTCCGGGGATACTCGGGCCGACTTCAAGGCTCCTGTCAACTCTCAGTAAACTATTAGTACGTCGAGCTCTGCCCCCCACCCCCACCCCACCCCGCCATTCTCACTCAGCTTGGCCCACCTCGACACGTACTTCATTGCATTTTTATACAAAATATACACGCGTTTCATTCCTTCTAATTTGTTGTGTGTGCTTTTCTCCACCTTTCATATTTCCTTTAGCATTAATTATCAACGAGAAAATGCATATTTTTCTTAAATTACGTCATAACAAATGAATTTCAGCACGCTTTTGGCTAATTTGTAAAATGCTTTTCTTTATTTTCTACTAATACATACGCTTGATGATTTAATTACTTCAAATCGCGACGCACTTATACTATCGCATACTTGATGCATATTTCAAATGGTAGTTAAATGGTTTTTATAAACCATAAGTACAGAAGAACGTTATCTATAGTTGTAACCAACTGCGGGAGGGGGGGCGTACCCAACGATGCTGGCGGGTGGAGGGTAGTTGGGATTGCTGCCTGCAGCCGCGGACTCTCCAGTGTAGGGCGGGGACGAGCGGGGCCGGCGAGCACGCTTCCCGACCCACTGCACCAGGAAGCCCACAAGTCTAGAACCGATTGCGGGGGGAGGGTAGTTGGGGTTGCTGCACGCACCCGTGGTCCCTCCAGGGCGGGGAGGGGCGGCGCGAGGCGTTGAGCACGCTTCCCGACCTAATGCACGGGGGCCAGCGAGAGCGAAGCGCGTTGAGGAAAGCGCCCGGGGGAGGGGAACAGGATAAGCCAGGAAGCGAGCGGGAACCGGAAGAGAGGGAAGGCCCACTCACGCCTTAAAAGGAAAATCCGGAAAGGGATTGGAGGATAAAGGGAAAGTGAAAGAGGCTTTCTCAGCCCTTGCAAGGAAAAGATTAGCGCGTCCGCTTAATTGATAAGCGCGCACACCTCTTCGGATTCAGCTAAGCCTAAGAAGGTCGACGAGCAAAGGGCGAGTGCGGTGTAAGGAGCAGCGCGCCCCAGGCGCAAGACCGCGAGCCGTGCCCACATACGCGGGTGCACCTCCCGGCCCAATGGACCCGGCACCTTGGACGACGTTGCCGCAGCCTGGCAGAGACCCGGACCACGGCGCGGCCGCGAGAAGTCGCGAGGCAACGTCGCATCGGATCGTGTCGGGGCTGCGGGGAAAGGCAGAAGAGGGAGCGTCGCTATCATAAAAGGACGCGTCGATCGCCATATTGGCGACGCTCGACGTCAGCAGTGACGTCAGCGTCCATCAGACGCAGCACCATACCGACAAGGGCGACTGACGTCACGAGATCGATGCGCACACCGCGAGTGACGCGGTGCAAGGACGACGACGACGACGACGACGACGTACAGCGAGAGGGGCGCCGCTACTTCGCCGCGCTTCGCCTTAGGAAATGCGCGGGAAATTCAAATTCAAACTACTGGAGTTTGCGATCGATGCTCGATGGCGCCGCGCGCGAAATGTGAATTGCGCGTAAGTGGCAACGGGTCGTGCGAATTAAATATAAAACAACAATTGCGTGCTCGTCGGCTCTCGGGTTCCGAGATAGTCACCGGCGACTCACCCCTGAGTCGCCGCCGCGTCAGGATAATAAAACTTGTACGGTCGTCCGCCACATCTTCTGTACATCATAATAAGAAAACAAGTGAACAAAACGGAAAAATTAAATAAAGTACTTCATTGGATAACGAAACCGATTGATGCCCCTCCCTCATCCTACACATCCTTCACATCCCGTCTCAGTGCGTAACAATCGTATTGTTATTGGATATATACAAGTTTCAATCCCTGCAATCAAGAAGAAAAAAGAAAGAATAAATAAAGGATACGACAGTATAGTCTCATTGAGAAACATTTATTTACGGATATAACTATATTAAATAAATGAATACATAAATCTATTTATTTCATCATAATTTTTATCTTTAAATGTTCATGTTACTTGTTTTGGTTTGACCGAATGATGAAACTTTTGCGTTTGTAAAATCATTCTTTAATAGATCTGATTATAAAAATTGAAAAAACACGCCGTTACTTGTCATGTTTTTCATACATATTTGTAAATACAATTTTTAAAAGCTGATAAACTATTTATGTTTTCTAATTAAAGAATGGGAAACAAAAAAATATACCTAATCTTAGTATACTATCAAAAATAAATATATTCCTTCAATAAACATTAAAAATAAATATAACAATGGTGGGTTAATTTTTCCCTAGAATAATAATAATAATAATATGATATGATATGATATGATATGATATGATCAATAGTAATATTATTTAATATCTATTTAATATTATTTAATTATGTAATACCGATTCGGTGCGTGATTCATTTGACTTTGAGTTTTTGCAAAGACTAAAAGTAAACATTAGAAATGAAATATATTGATGACTTAGTTTGATGGAAAATCTTTACCGAGGTCGTAGTTCTAAATTACAAATCTCATTTTATAATTTTATCAAAGTTAATTTTCGAGTATAAGAATCGCAGAAATTTCTATAAATTAGTAATATTAGTCGTCACGTGAGTAGAGCCTAAATTATAAATATAATATTTGCCTCAGTTGGATAATAAAAAAAAAAAAAATCGTTGGATAATAGAAAAAAATGCATTTTGATTTAAAAAAATGAAGCATAACTAACGTATCATAAAATTATCGTTAACATAAAAAACATAACAAAAATTGTTATAAAGGTTTCGTTAACTATTCCGACAATTGGAATCACTTTATTCGTATAATGATTTGAAATGAGGAACTGTATAGATAATATTTTAAGCTTATTTACCAATCTAATTAAATATAACGTTCCCATTTCCCTCCAAAATTATTTACTAACACTGAAGTAATACCAATTGTATAATAATTGTTAATTATTAATTAATAATTAATTAGTATGAGTAAATGTAACATTTTTGTAAATGGTTATTTTTGTTCTTAATTATTACTCAAGAAATAGTAAATTATATCAAATATTAAAAGTGTAACATTTGAATTTAAAAAAAAAGTACCGTTACAATCATTATCGGAGCCGCAGATTGATATGGTTTTTTAATTCTAATACATGGATAAATATCTCTTAAAAACAGTGATTTAAGAATCTTTCGTGTCTTTTGTTTGTGTGCGTGTGTGTGTGCGTGTGTGTGTGCACGCGCCCGTGTACATGTTGGAAGATTATAACAGTTTAAAGCTGGATAATCTTTTTAAGTAAGAATGGGGATGGTACGGATAAGTTACGTGAAATTAGATTAAATTATTACGTAGCCTCTTGGTCCCGTCAGTATCACGAGTTTGATAGAAAGTATTTATTTAAAATAGGAGGTGGTTGACGCTAAAAAAGAAAAGTATCGTTCAATCGGATAATATAATCTTTCTTTGAATATTTTAATAAGGCGCCGTTACAATGTTACAGATACACGAGTATATTGTATCAAGAGTGCTTATTTTTCTTTAAATAAAGCAACTTTTACGAATAGCGATATAAAATATCGATAATGAGAAAGAGTCTAAATATGAGAGGAATGGAGCCAGTGCGTAAAAGCGAAATGGGCCTATGTAACGTATAAAGCAATAAAAATCGGCACGCCCTCGTTTTCCATTACTGTCGAAATGGCCGGGGTCGGTCATTCGAGTGGGAGGGAGGGGTTTAAATTATAAAAAAAAAAGTAACGAGGGGGGAGTGACGAGAGAAGTTGCCAATAAAGTTCATAAAGTTCATAGTTGCGGATAATTATTCGTGATTACGAATAACGCTGGCGTCGGTTGTCAATGGATCGGATGGTATTTAGGTAGAGCGCAGAGGAAACGCAGGGGGAAAATGTGGGAGGGACATTAGGGATAACGAAGCCCTCGCTCCTCTCTCTCTCTCTCTCTCTCTCTCTCTCGTCTCTCTCTCTCTCGTCTCTCTCGTCTCTCTCGTCTCTCCGTCGAGCGAGTGAGTGAGTGAGCGAGTGAGTGAGTGAGTGAGGACGGACGCGATGGCGGCCTCGGGAGCCTCGGAAGCGATAATCGCAGGTAGGTGTCTTTGCTCGCTCGGGCGGCTCGTCTCTCGATGTAATGCGATAGGCGAGCCGAGAACGGAGAGGGCAAATAACCGGGAGCTCTCCCAGTGATCGAGTAGCAACGAGTCAGAAGAGTCTAGACCGTCGTCGGCTAGGGATCGCTCGAGAGCTTGAGTGGGAAGCTCCGGGGAAATGGGCCGGACGCATTGGGCCTGGAGAGGCACCGCGGCCTCGGGGCCTCGGTTCTGATGGCCGAGCTCGAGCTCCTCTACGGGGAGCCGGTCGACACCGGCTCCGGGAGCGCCGCACTCCTCTCCTCGGACTTGTCCGCCCGTGGCTATCAGTTATTACGCGAGTTCCCCGACTCGGTAACGAGCAACCTAAACCGCAGTCGGGGCAGCGGCTCCTTCAGGTTCGTACATCTTCTTTTCCGATTATCTACCGATTTCGTCCTTTATTTTTATGTATTTATTTATTTATTTATTTATTTTTTTTTTTTTTCATTTTTTTTTGCCCCTACTTCTCCTTCGTATCACTCGACATCATTCCCTGAGCTCCGCCCTAACAATAACAACGTCATAAATAATAACAACAAAATAATAACAAGGATAGGCATAATCATAATAATAGAGGTCTCCGTGAGATCGTAAATGATAATTATGTGGAGCAGTTGAAATCACTTGGTTTCGCGCTTTCAGATTCAGCGGCTTCAACGACGAGATCCCCAATTATGGCTCAATTGCCGTTTTAAAAGCAGCCCAGCCACTCCCGAGCGTCTTGGCGAACGGCAGGATCTCCGCCCCGGCCACTGCGCCCCTTCAGCACAATAAGTTTTACGATATTCGCAACGCTGATTTGGTAAGGTGCCCGACCCGCCCCCGACACCTTTCATATTTCGTATAATACATTATTACTAAGGTTATTTTTTTATTTTGTTTTTTTTTATTGTTTTTTTTTTTCCTGTCTCTTGAATCTCGAGCAAGTAAAGCAAAGTTAATGAAAAGAACGGAGTAAATAATAATCGCCGCAAGAGGAAAAAAATATCGGGCTTACGTGCTCTGGATAAAGTTGTATATTTTTTGTTTATAAATTCGTTTAAATATAAATTCGTTAAATATAAAGCCGTTTTTTTGTTTTTTTTTCTTTTTTTTTCGATAACGCCGAAAAAAGAATCTGACCTTCTTTTTTTCTTCTTCTTTTCATTCTTTTTATTTTTGCTGTGTTCTGATCATCTAACGAGAGAACGTTCTTCCTACAAAACAGATATTCCGACAAGATGTCTTTGATACGGATATTGACGTCGAAAGGAGGAAATTATTGCCGGAATTTTTTTCGAAAACCTTGTCCAGTCAAATACCCATCAAAGATATCACACGAGACATCAAGCCAAAACAAAGTTCTCTAGTCACAATGTAAGTGTTACACACGCGCTACACGTTCTCAATAAATTTTCTATTATTGCCCAACATTGCATTAATATTATATGAGAATATAAATAACCATTAAATGGAATTGTCAATTGGACAATTACGTAGATTTATTATAATTTAGTATAATTTTATTAGAATTATTTTTGTTTTTTTTTCTTTCTAACATACTATTTACGGACAGAAGCAAATAGATAAATGACTTCTGTAGTAAAAGAAATAAATTTAAGAATATTAATTCACCCGTGTTATCATGCGAACGTATGCGAAATATCTGAATTCTTAATGTATCTGATAACGTTTTAAAAATGTTGACATTCGAATTTATATTTTCTTTGGGCACTTTGTGTATGCTCAGCTAACGTAATGAAATATTAGGACTAAATAAATGTCCTATAAACAATTAAGTTCAATAAAAACGAATGTGAATTTATTCAATTGTGAATTATTTACAAGTGTGTGTTAAGATGTTCGCAAGGGCATCGAAATTGGAGCTCATATCATGTTTTTTTGTTTTTTGTTTTTTTAATGAAAATGGTTTCGTTTATAAGTAAAAATGTTAAGTATCGTATGAAATTCATTAAAAATATAAACATAAGTCGCGTACTCGATTACGCGGGTCATTAGTCTTATCACAAAAGCGCCGCTCGATTGGGAAAACGTATGACCTTCGCGATACTTTTTCTACTTTTCTTTTTTACTTGTCTAACAACAACAACAACAACAACAAACGCAACAACCACAACAACAACAACAACAACAACAATTCGGTGATGTAGTACTTTGGAATAATAATAATTTTGTTTAAATCGGTATAAAAATGACAGACATGTCGCATGGAGATTTTAGTTCCCGACTATTAGTGACAACGATCTATTCGTTACATGAAATGAGCTTTTCATTATAATATTCTTTACATTTAATTAAATGACGCGCCTGCCTCGTGCTTATTGCTTATTGCTTGCATCCACGTTAATTGAAAACGATTTCTTAATTTTTGCTTTATTTGTATTTAGCGTTTTTGTGGCTGCGCGAGGTATGCGCGGCACTGTTTTTAAAAGCATATTATCGATCTTACGGGCAGATTAATTATCCAGAGTCCCTGTATTCAAATAGGAATATAGATTATTTATACCTGCCTTGCGAATTAAGACTGTATGCATGCTCGTAATATGTAAACGTGTCATGGACTCTGACAAAAGGCGCTGAATAATTATAAAAAGAATTATAAAAAGCGACTAATAAAACTTTTAGTTTTTCCGTATGGAACACAATCTTGGGATCGTCAATGCTGACCATGCCATGGGGGATCTACATGGCCGGTTTCGTTCCTGCTATATTCTTAATACTCGCAATGAGTGGCTTATGCCTCTTCACGGCATACAAATTACTCCAAGTGCACAAATATTACGGTACGTCTCGCGACTCTTCGTATTTATTCGTATACCCTTCGCGATGTATTTATTTAAGCGCTCGGACTTAAATACCTTATCGATCGGTAGCAGTCGAAAAATGTAATAAATCACAGCCGAGTTTAAGAATACCGCCGTCAACATTGCGCCGAATGATTTGATTTATTTGAGAGAAAGCTTCTTCGGCTGCCGCAGTCGAAGTCTTAATTATTCGTTAAGAATATTTGAAGAAACGAGATTGCGCTTCCCAAAGAAATTAGTAAAACTAATCCGTTTAAATAAGAATTTGGGCGAGAGGATCGGCAGCGGTGAGCGGGGAGATGACAACAAAAAAAAAAAACAAAAAAACAAAAACAAAAACAAAAAATTGATCGCGAACGTTGCAAACGATATTTATTATCTCTACTGCTCAATCCTGCGTGATATCACGCCGAAGATATCACGCAAACGCCTACGCGCCAATGATTAATTGATCTTACAATAAGTCTTGGAGCTCCCTGACTTTTAAATCGGGCGACTTGTATTTTCAATTCAAAATCCTTCATAAATCGCTCATCCAGTGGTTGTTATACCGAGGACTCCGACACCAATAAATGCTTCGTATGATCAGCCGACAGAGACGCGCTATCTATAAATAGACGTCACATAGACGAAGCCCTATTTTGTTTGCGCGAGGTTCCGTAAGGATGATAAGCTCGACGGATGATAAAACGGAGGAAAAACATTTGCTGATAACCATAGTAATATTTCTCTTTTCTTCAAATATTTATAATGATTTTTCTACGCAGTGACCGTAGTAGTGTAATTTTCACTCGAGCGTTCGATCTATGATAATTTGAGGAATCTTTTGAGAGAGCGTACATTCACGGGCATCTCTACGCGAGATAGCGCACGACGTGTCCTCGGTTATCTTGTTGAATACAATTATTTATTAACATATTTTTCAATGCATCCCCCGCCCTGTAGGAGGAGACGATGGCATCGAAGTGACAGAACTAAGTAAAGCGTTTCTTGGTCGGTGGGCCGAATATTTGGCAAAATTCTTTAGTATGAGTGTACTTCTCGGCGCTAATATCGCATACTGGATTTTAATGACCAATTTCTTATACAATTCTGTCAACTTCTTTTACGGTAAGACGATCTTTATTACTTTACACTATTTGTTTATTGTTTATTTGACTGGGGCTTTATCGATTTGGCCCGAAGCTTAAAACGAATGTCAGATTTTTACTGTAAACAACATTGTAATTCAGGCGGGCATAAGTTTTTTCTCTCCCTTTTTACAGATATGATCACTGGTGTGCCTGCATTATCTGCGTTATCTGCGAGCGCCAATAAAACGAGCGAGAACCGTAAGTAGTAGAGCTCTCGCGATCCGCCCAAGCTCAATACTAAAGTATTTATTCATTCGCTTTATTATTTGTTTTTATTTATTTTTCATCTTTCTTCTTCTTCTTCTTCTTCTTCTTCTTCTTCTTCTTCTTCTTCTACTTCTTCTTATATTGCTGCAGTGTTGTGTCTTAAGAAGGAAATTGCAAACGAAACGCTAGACTGCGAGGCGTCCTATGATAATTTGGGACCAATGTGGGACTTGTACACGACGGTCCCGATATTCCTGGCTTTACTAGTCTATCCAATTTTGAATTTTAATACCACGACTTTCTTTACGAAGTTCAATTCCCTTGGTAAGTCGAGCGAAAAGCCGAAAGCGCATGAGATTAAGAGCAAACGGATGCCGGCATTGCACGTAAAATTTATATTCCTTAAATGTTTAATGCAGGCACGATATCTATTATATACCTAGTACTCTTTGTACTTATAAAATCAGCATCGTGGGGCGTTAACATGGATAAGGCCGCCTGGGACGATATTTGGATTTTGCGCCCGACCTTTCCAGTTTTATCTGGAATGCTCTCTTTATCCTTCTTTATTCATAACATAATAATAACAATCATGCAAAGTAATCGTGATCAAAAGAAAAATGTAAGTTCCCGGCGCGACGTCCCGTCGTCTTCTCTTCACCTTCTAAAGCCCAAAGCGAAATTATGTCGAATTATGTCCTTGAATGTTCCTTCTCATTCACTTCTCATTAATCTTAATCTTAATCTTAATCTTAATGTTATTGTAGGGACGCGATCTGACAATAGCCTATGCATTGGTAACAATCACGTACATTATTGTCGGGATCGTGTTTTACATTTGTTTTCCACTCGCGAAGGCGTGCATCGAAGACGTAAGTAAATTAACTAATAATACATAATAATGCCGAGCCTTAGAGCGATATATATTATTTAAATAAATACGTAAGAATTCCATGGTTTTAGAATCTGTTGAACAATTTTCAAAAAAATGACGGGCTCACTGTCGGTGCACGGATTGTACTCTTGTTTCAATTGTTCACCGTTTATCCGCTCTTAGCTTATATGCTGAGGATCCAGTTGCTCTCCTCCATATTCAAGACAACCAACTGCTCCCAGACTTTGACTCTACTCATTAATCTTGCGATAGTCACGACCTGCATTCTCTTTGCGGTGTTCTTACCCCACATTGGCACGATCATTCGATACACTGGTGCATTCAGCGGACTGGTATACGTATTTACATTACCGACTTTGTTGCATTTGATGATCTCACACAGACGAGGAACAATGACTGTCTTTAAGGTTCTTTGCTACATATGCATTCCGACCATCGGTGTCTTGAATCTCATAGGTCAATTTTTCATACAAACAACTTGAGACGAGTACTTGTCGTGAAGAAGAAGGAGAAGAAAAAAAAATGAAAAAAAAGAAGAGGTAGAGAGAGAGAGAGAGAGAGAGAGAATCAAGAAAGAAAATATATAAAAAATCATAATAACACGGAACGTTTTAAAATACAGATTTACATCTTATATTATAATATCACATACAGTGAGTTTGTATGGTATGAGCTGTATAAAAATCAAAATCGTTTCGAATTACCGTCGCATTAGGTACGAATTTTTATACTTACTTAAAAAGATCTGATAATGTTTCGTTTTATATTAATTAGAAAGAAGCATACTTAAATCACGAGTTTAATAATATTAAATATTTTTTTTTTTTTTTTACAAAATATTGCCATAAGAAATGAAGAAATGTTACGAGTGAGAGAAGAGCCGCCGATTACTTTAGTTTATTCAGAAAGAAAGTAATTTCGTAGTAAGAGAAGCTCGTTATAAATTAATTTATATTGCCGTTAAGCTAATGATTGGATAAATAATTTTTTACACTCTTCCATAGATAATATACGCTACGAGTAATTAGTTATATACATAAGTATACTTTTTTTTCTTTTAATGTTTAAAGTATTATTTATTGTAATTATATTTTTTATAAAATGAAAGATTTTATGTGAAACAATATATGCAGTTCTTGCTGATTATTTATTAATATCTGTACGTCAAAGAATTAGCAATAAATGCATTTAATAAAATCGGTGTCTGGCTTTATACTAATGAATCGGAAACGATCGTAAAGGAATTTCTTTAAGAGAGATTGACAGTTACAGTTACTGGAGCAATGGAGGGGAGGGGGGGCGATTTCCCCGTTGGGAAAATGATAAATAGAAAGAAGAGGGTGGGTGGCGCGCACCGCTTTCATGAAAATCCTCGTGGCGATTAAGAAAAAAAGCACAGTGAGCGGATCGAGAGGGAGCGGGAGAGGGGGAGGGAGGGAGAGAGAGGGAGAGAGAGGGAGAGAAAACAAAGCCTCGACTCGTATTGAGAAGGAGGCTTGAGGTTATTTGGATTTAGGACACGAACGACGAGAAGAGAGGAGCCTCGGCCGACGCGCATTAGCAGTCGCGATACAGAGTGAGGCTGGTGGTCGAGCGAGCTTACATGGGTCCCGACGTCCCGAGGGAGACCGAGCAGTCGATTGTGCTCGAGTGACTCTGTGCGTGAGTGCGGCAGAGGGATGACGAGATCGTTGTCGAGGGGTTGAGTCTGACCAGCAGTGAACGGGTGGATCACAAAAATAAATAAATAAATAAATAAATAAAACAAAAAATAATAAAAACATGCGAATTCTCGGCCCGTCGGGCAAAGAGGAAAGCCAACGTCGAGAAGAGCGAACCCGTTCCTTATCAGATCTAACGAAATCCTTTCGGAGCCGAGCCACTCTCACGAACACGCCGTACCAGTCTCTGTCTTCAGTAAATCCCCGAGCAGCTTCTCTAACCGACTGATAATCAATTATTAATCGCAATCCCTTCAACGCTCGTCTCTGCTCCTCCTCCACCTCCTCCTCGTCCTCGTCCTCCCACCCACCTATATTTATTCAACAAGAAGGACTGCTAGTCTTCCAGCTATATTTACAGTATAGCGTCCGCTGATCTATAAAGGACACGCGCGCGCATTTACACGGTACATAATAGATAGACGTGGTGCCCTGTACGAGGACGATATTAATAATCATTTGGAGAAGTCCTCCCGAGCCTCGGTCCGGCCTTAGGTGTTATGGATAACATCAGCGAATTCGACATTAAGCTCGAAAAGGATATTTATTATGCTGGGGAGATCATTCGCGGTCACGTGATCCTGCACACGACTGAGAACTTTAAATTGAGATGTACGTAATTCTAATAAAGTCTTTGCTTTGCAGACAGGGAGGCAGGCTCACGGGCCGGAAACCTGCGACACTTCTCGATCACATTACTTGTGTCCCCGTTGTATCCATGTTGTATCCCTGCACGCTCAATCATTTTTATTTATTCAATTATTTTGTTCGCACTTAACTTTGCGCCACTTTGGCCTTGTTTTTCAAGTCGAGGCACAATTTGTCATTTCTAATATTTCTTTTCAGGCCGACACTCTCAGTAGCTCGTGCACTCAATATTTTGTTAAAACTTTACCCGAACCATCAATAAATTCAAGTCTTCTATTTTATTTAGTGCATTTTATTTCTTTATTCCTTCCTTGGTAACTTGAATGCTCCAAAGGTAGATATTGAAATTGACTTGTAATACATTTTCATGAATATGATCCACCTGATTTTAAATTAATATGCATACTGTTTTATTTATGCAGCAATGAGATTGACATTGCGTGGCCAAGCTCATGCAGAGTGGAAAATTTTAGTAAGTGGCGATAGAAGAAATGTGAAGGATGATCAATACTTTGTTGATGAGCGAATCGTTGTTTGGGGTCATGGTAATTTTAATAAATACATCCCACCTTACAACTACTACTTCAATATTTAAAGAAATAAAATATTTCAGATTCCTCGGAAGGGCCTATTCCAATTTTACCCCGTGGAAAACATCAATTCCCATTTACATTTAATTTACCAGAAAGTGCTTTGCCATGCAGCTTTGAGTCACGCACTGGGTATGTTCGTTATTACGTGAAAGCAACAGTTGACAGGCCTTATGCGAGTCCACCACAGGGATTTAAATATTTTACATTAATTGGACCTCACATAGACTGTATGGATGAGCAGTATTTGGTAATTATTTTTTTTAACATTTTTAATCATTTTTAATATCCATAAACCAACAATTAATTAATAGTATTGATTTTTATAATTTTATAATTAATAATTGTGATTATAGAAACCTATGGTAGGAACCGAAGTGCGTACATCTTGTTGTTTTTGCTGTAGAAGAAATCCTGTTGAATTAAGTGCTCAGCTAGAAAGAAGCGCATATGTATGCGGTGAGAGTATAAAGCTGCGAGCTGCTATTGACAACAAGGGAATAGAAAAAGCGTGGCTACAAATTAAATTAACTCAAGTAAGTCACCTACCTTGTAAATATTATTAATTTATCACAATTACATCACAATGTATTGTTAAATAAAATAACTCCCAGTAAATAATACATTCACTAAAGAAATCACTTATTTACTGTTCATAGTACATCGAGTTCTTTATCGACAGAGGTGTTCTTGGCACGAGTAAAGAACTCCAGAAGGTCGTTATGGAGTACAAAGGAGAACCAGTTCTACCAGGGACTGCAATTAAATGGGATTCGTCAAAGAAAATGATTCTTCCTGTTTGTCCACCAACTTTAGTTGGTGTTTGTCGATTAATACAAATTTATTATGTTCTAAAAGTAAGTATACATTAACTTCATGTTGATGAAGAGGGCACGTTAATTTTATTAAAAATAATTTCCATAATTTACTTCAGGTCAGCGTGCAATTAGAAAAATCGGGCGAAGATATGCAGATGCATTTTCCAATTACAGTAGCAACAGTCCCGTTCAGGATACCAAATCTCATCCACCAACCTCAGATCAAATACGGTTCGTAATTTTAAGTTAACTATAAGCTATACTGAGTACAAATATTGCAACGTATTTAATTTTCATTTTATACATTTGAATATTACAGAAACTGCAATGGAATACGTTGAAGGTGGATGCTACGTTGGTCCGGAGTTTCTTCTGGGACAAGTTTACGACGGTACTGATCACATGACATCTCAAGTACCATTAATTCTTTACAGACCGGTTTACGTTTGCATAGCCAGTGAAAAGAAAGCTCAGAATCATTAGGAGCAAAGCATACCTTATTTAAAGTATATACAAAGTTGCCAAAGAATTTTATTTATTTTTCTTCTTATACTTAATAATAATTTATTATTCACCGGATCGATAGAGTGTTTCCTTTCAATAGATAAACGAAGTCAGTGCAATATATTATACGTAAAACGCGGTCGAGCGATTGTTACAATTGGATAGAAATATATTTTAGATCCTTCCATGAATAATACAATGACCAAAGCATCGATGATATAATAATGTGTGAAGCGATATTGGTTGCAGTAAAATATAAGGAAAATATAATCTTAACGAAGCCTAAAGTACACATTTGCATTGCTACCTATAATATGTAAACAGCAATTTTTATAATTATTTTTTTTTAAGATTTAAAATTTTAAGTCGTTTATCAGTAAAATACATTAAGGTATTGGTGAACAATCAATAACTGATGAATGCCATGTGATCTCACGTAAAAACTTAATGTATTAACTCTTTAAATGGCCATAATTACGAATTTAAAGGCTGAGGCATTTATTTAAATGAAAATTAATTTTCATTTTTAAGCTACTAGTTAATAGCACTTTGTATTGAACAATAGGAATTATTATTGTATTAATGAATGACTTTATCGTACTCATGTACTTAGTAAAGTTTTTGCAGAAATACTATCAAAATGATATTTTAATATTCTACATGATATTCTAAAGGTAAATTAATGTTTCTTATGTGTGTTGTTGTTTTATTAATAAGATGTTAACTTTAATTGATATTTTAATATCATATCTGCTTATATAGAGGCTAATGCATTATTATTATTATTATCTTATTAAATAGATAATTATTATTATCTATTTACTAACAATCATAGGAGTAAGTTATGCTTACGTATATTTAATAACGATGTGTACCTGTAATAATTTCATTCCATTACTTACAACTTTGTTGTAACAATACGAAAATGCTGTAAAATTTTTAAAATCATTTTTAAAAGTCTTACGATCATTTGGACAACAGCTTGTTAAAAACGAAAACGTACTATTTATTACAAATTTTCTTGTCGCTGGTAATTTTATAACGTATATATATATATCAGAAATCCGAGTTAATTTATAATATGATTCCACATAATTTACTAATACGTTTGTATTTTGTATTAAGTGTCAGTATTCTAGATTAAAACGATCCCGTGGACTTGACATTATCAATATTATTATATTTAGAAAAGATTTTGTAGTAGTCATAAAGACAATAGCAAGAACAGTTTTATTACACCTGTACCATAAAAATGCAATAGTAATATTATTTATTCTTGAGAATTATAATGTTATCAAGTCAAAAACTTTAGTAAAAACGATAAAAGAAAAGAACAAAAAAGCAAATAAAAAAATAAAAAAAAAAAGAAAAAAAAGACGAAAATCTTCGTGAAATTTCATAATGAAATAAAGTTAAAAATGAATTGCAATTCTCGTAGGAGAGAAGAAATATTTGATATTTGATAAAATACCCTGGGTAATTATAAGTTATTGTTCCTTTTAATAGAAACAAACTGTATAATTGAAATAAAATATACCATTTATGAATGGTTTAAAAAAAAAGAAACAAGATAATAAAGAATTAAAAAAACTTTCCTGAACGTAATGAAAAAATCAATCTGCTTTAATCGAGTGACTTTTATCGAAATTACGCGGAAACGATGTAGTTTCGGGTATTAGGAGTTCAGGAAATGCACATGTAAGCGGAAAAAAATCTGTAATCCGAACCCTTACGTGTTTGTATTTTTTTACGCAAAGTACACGTTCTTGAGCGATCGATCGATCGATTACAAGAGATAAGAGATTGAAAAATAAGGGATAAAAGAAAAAGAAGAATAGATCTATATCGAAACCTGCTCATATGGTCTTCCCAGATGTTAAAAATATAGTGCCAATAGAAGAAAAAAATTAATAGACACGACGCAAGATTATTTTGCCTCTGCTTGTGCTGTTGAGTAATAATGAAATTATAACGAGAGAATCGTAGAAAATCAGAATGACAGTCAACGAGTGCGGAAGTGCCTCTAGAAGCATGAAATAGCTCGAATGAATCCAAAAAATTTATTGTATATATCGCGATTATTAAGAGGCAACCGAAAAGAAAATCTAATTTTAAAGATGGTTTAAATAATAATATATATATATATATATGTGTGTGTGTGTGTGTGTGTGTGTGCGCGTGTGTATTTACACATTTGCATGCTTATGTGTGTGCATTTGCAAGCCCTTAAGAAAAATTCTAACGCGTCTGAATACCTGAAAATTTCAGCAATAATATTGATTTTTTATATGAAGCAGTATTTGCAAATAAAACAATTAGTGTCTAAAAAGAAGGAGGTGTAGGTGTGCGGCACCTGGTCAATTACAGGCACTTTTTAGAATATTGTCGAATTATTAAATAGATAAAACAGATAATTGTGGTACAGGTGTAAGTCGAGGCATACCGAGCAAACATAAACATTAGAAAAAAAAGTCTAAGCAGAAAGATTTAATTAAACGTATAGAAAATAAGGAAGTTGATTGATGTGTCAATATGCAGATTCTAGACATTCGTAGGTATGTAGAAGTGTTGCTAATACATATGGATATTATATATTGAAATTATTGAGCTGTGAAAGAAAAGACCGTACGTAATGTGTTATTAATAATATCTTCCTTCTAGTCAAATGAAATGAATTCAATAGATATTATTTTAATGTCGCTCAATAGAAAGTTAATTATGTAATTTTTATGGCACGGAATTTATTACATTACGTTCATTCCGTTCATTAAAATTAATAATGCCCAAGAAAATAATTACCATTGCAAAACAAGCAATAATACCGTTTCATGTAATTTCTTCGTATGTTTACGACTAATTTTCGTTATCTCGGAAATGTGAATCTGGATCGTATATCGTACGAAATTCATTTTTGTGATATTTATCGTAAATGCCAATTTACAGTTTACAATCGTGAAATTTTACATAAACCCTAACGTTTATAGAGGCTAAACGCCTCTAAACGCCTAAAGCTTATTCCAATTATCAGGGTTACAAATTGTATAATAATGCCTGCTATAATATAATGTTTTATGAAAGCATTAGATTCTTAAATATATTGTATAAAATATTACTGTTAATAATAACGATAGCCCTACGTGATATAATTATTCCAGTTGGAACTGTGTACCTATTACATATACATAAACACACCCCGCATACACGTAGGCATCTGCATACATATATATATATATATATTTATATATATAGATCAAGTGTATGAATAAATAAGTAGGAAAAATTACAAGCACCGCAAGTATAACTGGTAATTAAGAAAAATCGTTAAAATGTTGTTACCGTAAGCCGTTGCTACCTGTATGCCTTTCGTTACCTTTGTATTATTAAAACTAACGTGTATAATAAATGTTTATACATGTAAACACTTACACTTATTGAGTTATTTATTTGCCATATAATTAATCTTACTGATTCTGTTCCGTTGTAAAACTGATAATTCCTATGTAATTTATACTTGATTTGATTATTTATCTGTTAGGGGAAAGTAAAATAAATAGCCACTTTATATTAAGTAGAAAACAATGTTATTTTAATATGTATATATATACATGAATCATTAGAGCAATAAATTCATTTTATTTTTTATGCCCTGATAATCATTGAACTAATAAATCTTGAAATTTCAGTAGATTGTATTTCACAAAAGAATATCCAAAATTTATACAATTTAGTAGTTGCACTACATAAATATAACGTCAGGTATTATAAAGTATTTTATTTTAAATTAGGAATATACTATAGCCAATAAAATTATACTTAATATTAGGTAGTACTGAGTTTAATATTTAGAAAAAAAGGTCTTTTATTTAGACGACTCACTCACTGGAATAATAAATATTTTTAAATAATTAAATTTTTAATTATAAAACGAATTTCAGTTTATTCTATTAAATATTAATTATAAATATTGATTTTCGAGAATAAGATAACCTTTTTTTCCAACTCAGACTCAATTAACTTAAAGACTTGGTAGTCGAGTCATCTGTACATATGGAATTTATAAATTAAGCGCAAAATGATTGTGAAGTAGCAAAAGTAGCAACAATAATTAATGCAACAAATATAAATATCATAATTTTGAATTCAGTTCACGTTCGCTGCTACAAACGTTTTCTGCTCCATACATAGCACGAAGTTGATTTTAAAATTTTGCGATTATTTAAAATGAAATCGAAAATACTAAATACAAAAAATTTACATCACTTCCATACTATTTTGTGTATTTTCCGTAAAACTCAGCGAAGTTGAAGGAACATCCTGTGTGGTTTCTTCTACCGCGGACTGTGCATCCATACCATCAGGAATAGTATTTGTTGGTGAGCTCGAACTATCATCCCAGTTGATTTTAAATCTAGTTACACGTGGCTTGTCAGCCAAAATGTTTCTTTGTACTTTATCAAATTGAGGTTGTGGAGGTGGATTTTCTCTTAATTCTGGATCTGGGTATTCATTGTTTATAAAATATCCAACCCTCACAAATTCTTGACTACGATAAGAACAAGTTAATAACACTACAGTAACACCCAAAGCATCGTTCACAGGGATTCGGCTCGTATCTGGTGGATCGGCCTAAAATTTAAAAATAAACAATTAAATATTTTGAATCTTTTAAGGTGATATATACATTTTAGTTAATTGTGTATTTTTAGGTGATGATAAATGTGTGTGTGTGTGTGTGTGTGTGTATATATATATACACGTAAAAATAAAAAAAATATAAAACCTTTAAAAAATAAATAATTATTTAAAATTATGTGTATCAAATTTCATATTAATTGGCATCATTTTAATAATTTACTAACTTTCTTATGCTATTTAGGAATAAATGAAAAAAATCTATTGAAATGTATTGTATAAGGAATAACGAATTAAAAATAAAAAATAATTTAGAAAATAAATATATTTTAGAATATTTTAGTTAAAAAATTAAATTTTTAATCATCCATAAAAGTATTTCTCAAATTAATTGTAATTAGTAATAAATACTGTATCACTTGAGGTTAAATATTTAAAATTATTTATAATAAAAATTTATTAAAACTAGCTGATATTAAAATACTTTCTTACAAAAAAGCAATCATCGAATAAAAAGTACATAAGTTGAAGTCATTTAAAAAATTATTCACACAAATTATCCTGTTACTAATAAACAAATTTTTTTTTATAATCTGTTATTTTTATAATTATTGTATAAACTTTTATAAATTTTACAAGCAATAATTTATGTATGCGATTCAAAGAACTTGTTTTATTATTTATATAATTTTAATTTGAAGTAGTTGGTAATAAAATGTATTACAAATAGTGTATTAGTAATAATTTGTATGTCATACTGCATGTGCATGAATGGCTACACTTTCTGGGTTATATATATATATATATATATAATTAATACATTGGTAGCCATTTAATTACTAAATATGAGTCAAGAAAATGTTTTCATTCAATTACGATATCCTAATGGATAAAATGTTTGTTAGTTATTACAATATTGTAGTAAGAGTATGTCTTACTTGAAACACAAACATGTGTCTTCCTTCAGGAATGGGCCCAACATATATTGTGTCTAAGACTTGATCAAACTCTTCGGATTCAGCACAACCAACGTAAATCATTTTCCATTCTAAATCTGTAAGAGTATATAATAATGAACATTATTTTGAATATTAGAGTAACTGATATTGTGGGTTCAGGTTAAGTAAACGGTACAGAATGATATAGAGGTATAAGGGACGAAGCGATCCAAATTATTTACTTAAATTGCAAAAGCTTTAAAAAAAACAAGAAAAAGGGGGATCCCGATTTAATAAAAGAAGCTCAAGAATGCCGATTTCATTATCTTGTAGGAGCATTGGGGCAAAATGAAAATATATAAGGGAAAAAAAAAAAAAAAAAAAAAAAAATAGAAAAAGAAAAGTAAAAGAAAAGAAAAAGAAGAAACGAATACAATAAATCGATTGATGTTTTGTTAGGTTTTAAAAGGACGCGTGTTTGTGATAACCTTGAATGTGGCGATTGCAATAATTGCAATCGAGCTCGCGTATAATTGGTAATGGTATAAATAAATTCGCTCGATTGTGTGTACATGTAAGATGGATAAACATTGCCGATAATAATATGCTTGTTTCTAACCTTCCTTGAGCTCCTCGATGCACTCGAACGTAATCTCAAATTGTATGGGATTGAAAAACGGAGACGGATTATCGAGAACAGCAACATTTGCCACTTGCACCTTGGCCATTGTAAATGATTTCTCACAAGAGAAACAACGGCTCGCTCCTGGCAATCGCTAGGAGGCTCGCTTCGGGAACCAACAGTAGAGGGGTATGGTAAACAACAACAACAACAACAACAACAACGACGACGACGATGATGATAATAATAGTAATAGTAATAATGCAAAAAGGAATGAAAGGAGAAGGAGTAGGAAGTGGATGAGGAGGAAGAGGCGAAGGTGCAGGTGGAGAAGAGGAAGGGTTAATGAAAAGGAAGAAAGAAAGAAAGACACAAAAAAAAAAAAGAAAGAAAAAAAAGGAAAGAAAAGAAAAATAAGTGAAAAGAAACAACAACACCGATCGCGGACGCCTCGGCCGTAAACGTCAGTGTATGTAATAAGTAGTAGCCTTTGTCTTATTGCCTACGGGAGTCGTCGAAGCGGAGCCTGGCTAGGGACACACTCCTCGGCTACGACAGGGAGAGGGTTTATTGTCGTCGTCGTCGTCGTCGTCGTCGTCGGTGTCCCGGGTTCGATTAAGCCCTATCTTTATCCCCCGCTGGTAGCGAAGTAACGGCTGACAAAACGACCTGAGAAGTGGATGGCGAAAGCGCGCGGGAGCGACTGGAGTTTTTATACGCTGCCGATGAGCTTTGGCGGCAAATGCCTCGATAACCGAAGCTTCCGGATTTTTACGAATACGATTTCCATGAGAAAATTTTGTCCGATCTCCCCGAGATCAGGGCCGCCGACCAATGGGAGCGCGAGCCACGCCGACTTTTACCGCGCTTTTATTCGTACCGCGAGTTTTACTTACTCGCTGCGCCCCTGCATCCCCCGGCCCAATGAATATTGCGATGGCAATATTGTCGGAGCTCGGCCCCGGCACTCTCTCGACCCCAATAACCCCAATAACCGACCCCTCAACCGACAAATAAACCCAAATTGATAATATTGGCCGGGCTCGTTCCCGAACGGGGGGAGGGGCGACAATAATAAACGCGGCCGTTGAGACCGAGGACGGACGGACGGACGGACGTACGGGACTGCTATCCATCCGTCCATCCATCCAACCATCCATCCATCCCTGACTGATTGTCGCCGCAGCCGCGGAATCACCCGAGGAATCGAAGGTAAGAGGCACAAACCCCAAACAACGTCCGCGTAGCCGGAATATCGGGATGAGCATTTGCTAATACATTCGGGATTCTATGGTCGCGTCGCCATGGTTACCGGGCCTCCGTCAAAGCTCGCCAAAGACACATCGTCGCGTAATTGATTACGATTCGTCGTAAGGCCGAGCAGCGAGCGGGCCGTGGACCCCCATCGGCTCTCACATCCTAACTATACAATTATTTTTCATTATGGACTGTAACGAGGCGCAGGACACCGAGTCGGATAACACCAATGACACCTCCTATCGTTGGCGGTCATCCATACCAGAAGATGAGGCCAGTGCTGCGTCCACGGACAAGAACGACGAGCAATGGATGAGCGACTTTGCCGATGACAAATTCAAAATATTAGATCCGGATGATCCGTTGATGAAGAGGTTCCAGGATGCTCTCAAGATACATCTCACGCGCCTTGACAATAAGCTTACCGACGAAATCAATCAGCTCGTAAGGGACAGTCTTTCAGCATCCTTCCTACCTCGTTCCTACCAGCACGCCTTTCCCACATTTCCCATCTAATGTCACCGCTCTATTAATTGTTACCCGTCCGTCGCTTTCATTAGGAAATGGCCATCAAAGACAACAATAAGCTCCGCGAGACCGAGGGTGTTACGTTGTTCGGTATACAACAAGAGGCTGCTGAACAAAGCGCTGCCATCGAGAACTACAAGCACATACTCACCGATGTCATTAACTTAAGAGGGGATACGGAGGAGCGTTTGAAAGTAATAAAGGACAACAATAGGAAGGTTAATGGCGAATTGGAGGCCGTCAAGACCAAGGAAAAGGATATTTTACAAAGTATAGAGAGCCTTGATGTGCTTCAAGAGCAATTCTCCAAATGGGAAAGCGAACTGGCTGGAAATGTAACAATTTCACAGAGAATATCGGAGAAAGATGCTGCTAAGGAGCGGGAGCTTCTTTATCAAAAGCAACAAAAGGATTACGTTCTTTATAAGCTGGAAGATGAAATAGTCAGGCTTCAGGGGGATATAAGGGATCTTGAGGAAAAATTGCAGATGAAAGATGACGAAAAAGTTAGTCTGGGCCAGGCCATAGCCGATGCTAATGCTGATCTTCAAGGATTAGAAAAGGAGCGGAAAACCTTGTACAATGCATGGAATAATGCTTTACATTTAATTAGCCAAAGGGACAAGATTCACGAAGAAATCGTTTCTGAGCAAAAGTAAGGAATAACGTGTTTATATTTATTGCGATAAATTTGTCCTTGAGATAATTTTCTTCTGTCATTGCAACATTCTAGAAAAATTGAAGACTCTCTTGACAACTTACAAAAACAGATCAATAAAGTTAAAAAAGACTCTTTAAAAGAAATGGAACGCAATGAGTATCTGACAACTGTAGAAGCAAAACTAACCGAAGATATCGATAATTTGAAAAATTTCCGTACCGCTGACAAAAACAAATTTTTAAATTTGGAGGATAATTTCGTTAAAATAACCAACTTTATTAAGCAGAATGAAAAGGAAATCGATAACGTAACATCAGTAGGTATAATAATAATTATAACAACAACAATAACGACAACAACAACAACGACTACAACGACAACGACAACCATAACAACAACGATAACAACAACAACAACAACAACAATAATAATAATAATAATAATAATAATAATAATAGACGCGACGAAATATTAGCGGAATATTTTGATAAATGCGCATTAATTTTAGGAGTACAAATCCGTCATCCATGAAGAAAATTGCTTAAATAAAGAAATGCAGAAAATAAATGGCGTGAAGCGTAAATTGGAAGATGATGTTTTAATTAAATTGGACGATAAAGCTTGTCACGATAATACGGTGCGACAGCTAAATAAATTATGGTACGAAACCAAAGATTCTAACGTGGAGGTTGAATTGAATTTAGCAAGGCTCGAAAATTCGTATGGGAAACAACTTTTTGAATTGGAGAAGTTAAATTCTACCGTGGAAAATGAGAAATTCGATTTGGATGCTAGGATAAAGAGTAATATAGAAAAGGATGGGAAGAATAACAAGCTGCGAAACGAGATTAGAAATTACGACGTACTGTATTCGCAGAAGGAAAGAAAGATTGCAGTTATAAATAAAAAAATAGACGAGGTGAGTTTTTCTTTAATTCCTCAGATGAATGAATGAATTGGTGGTATAGATTCGATTGGAATGACATTGATTTCAGCTATTAACGTTAGCCAGAAGGGAAGAGGCAAATCCTTTGAATTTGAGACTGATAGGGGTGGAAAAAAGTTTAGACGAATTGAAAGAGAAGATTAAAAAGGCACAACAATATTGGCTTCGTCAGCAAGGTTACATGTTCACATTGAGCGAACAGAGAAGCGAGCAAATGAAAGAGCTCAACACCTTGAATAAGGAAATAACCCTTATGGAGTATAAGAATATTAAGCTCGAAGATGAGTTGAGTAAGCAGCAAAAGGAGGAAACGAATATCAACAGGACGATAAATGCCTTGCAGTATAAGTTGTTACAAATCAATTTGCGACTGGCGTCACAAAAGGAGTTGAAACACGAACTCGAGGATAAGAATAACGCAGCCAAGACCGAATACGTGAATGCATTAAAGGACGCTGAAATGGAACTGATCAAGATGCAGGCTAACATTAAGAAATTGAAGGAAGAAAAGGTCACGCTCAAGGATGAACTGAAAGCCACTCAGCAAGAGAGCCTCTCCTGGGAAAAAAAGGTATTTTTTTCTCTCAAAATACATTCCAAAAGATGTTTGAATCGGTGATTTGTGACATTTGTTTTCATTTACGTTCTAGTTGCAACTGGTTAACGAGATAAACAAGTCGTGCAAGGAAAAGAGGAGCGAGGGGGGGGACATAGCCATGATGAAGAGTGAGATACACAAGATGGAGTTACGCCTCTCTTATCTGCAGAAGGCTCAGGAGAAGTTGGTCCAGGACATGGAATCGTGCGTGACGAAGAGGGATAACATCATGGACGAGGCGTTCGCCAGAGAAAAGAGAAATCCGAAGAATCAGCACAACCAGAGGATAATCCTGAAAAAGAGGCTGGAGGATCAGAAAACGAAAATTAAAAATATGTCAAAGGTAATGAATAATATTATTATCTGGAGGCTTAGCTTTCCATTCACCAACCGCTCTATTGAAAGCCACTTATTTATCGGTTACACTTGCATAGGAAATAAAACAAATCGAATGCAAAATCAGGAACATAGAGGATGAGCAAAAGAAGCTCGTGGAATACTTGAGCGAAGGGCAGAAATTATTAAGGCAGAACGAGGACGTTTTACCGGATTTGGAGAAAAAAATGCTGGAAGCCGAAATGATAAAGCACAATGTAAATATATATGTATATAAGCCTTTAAAAAACGAAAGAAAGAAAGAAAGAAAGGGAAGAAAGAAAAAAAATAAACGTTTCTTTGTCGAATTTCAGAATTTGGAAGTTTTGGTGAGGAAGCAACGTAAAGTGAACATGTTCCGAGACGTGAAAAACGGTAAATACAAGTTACTCATTAAGAACCAAGGGGCCTTGGACGAAGCGTGGGAACGTCAACAACAGATAAACTGCCAGTTAAAGAGCGTGATGAAGCAAACGGAACACGATTTTCCCCTTTTACACAATGAGATTCAGAGAATTTTGTTAACACTGCATGTCTCTTGAGGCTGTGTCAGCCCGGGGAAGGTTGGATAGGAGGTCAGGGTTATTTATACGTATTTACTTTATAAAATAAATGTTTAATAACGATTTCGCAATAAAGCCTACATCTACTTATATAAATAATTAAACTATTATAAATAATAACTTTGCCTCACAGGCATCTTGTGTCCTCCTTGTCCCTTTGTAACTCGATCCACTGTACAATGTGATAAGTTTTCTTGCCCACCCTCAGAAGGGATATGTTATTTCGCAAGACGTGCACATCCGGCTTAACGATTTCATCAATGTCCGTGATTTTTTTATAATTTATATAAAATCCGCCGGCTTTAATGATCCTGAAGGCTTCGGTTTCGTTCTTGAAACAGTTGGCCTTCATGGCGAGCTCGAAAACGCTCATTTTACACTCGGGAATCAAATGCTTGATCTCTGCGTTTTCGAACGCACACATCAGTTGCTCCTGAGTCATTGCTGATAGTGATTCTACAGACGAATCGTAGAGTACGAGGGAGGCGTTTTTCGCAGATAGCAGTCCCTCTTCTGAAAAATTAATATTATTTTAAAGCGGACTACAGGACTGGAGGATTTGAGCGTTAGGAAGTAGCGAGGGTCTTACCTCCGTGTACCAATAAGGTGACATTCTCTGCCAATAAATTTTGTGCTCTACGTTCTTCGGGACGCCTCTTGTGTTCTTCCAGAATTCGTTTAATTTCTGCAAGGGACAAGAAGGTGAAGAGCTTCAGGTAAGATTCAACCTCCGAGTCATTGGTTCTTATGAAGAATTGATACAATTGAAAACTGGATGATTTTTTTGCCGATAGCCATACAGCATTCTGAAGGGACTTTCCAAATTTCTTTCCACCCTCTGAAGTTATCAAGGGTAAGGTTAAAGCGAAGACGTTCTTCTTTGACATCCTGGATATCAATTCGTGGCCAGCTGTAATATTCCCTAATTGATCGCTGCCACCAATTTGAAATCGGCACCCGTGCTTTTTTAATAAATATAGCCAGTCATTGGCTTGGAACATTTGGTAAGTGAATTCTGTAAGGCTCATTCCAGTTTCTGATCTGAGCCGACTTTGGACTGAAGTCTTATTTAACATTGTACCCATTCGAAAGTGGTGACCAATACTCCTGATAAAGTCAAGAACGTTAACATTCTTGTACCAGTCAATATTGTTCTCTATCACTACTGGCGTAAGGGGAAATTTATTGTCGTTCCAAAAATATTTTTCATGATTATGAAATATGTTCATAATGTTTTCCTTGATAGAATTTACATTTCCAGCAACCGTTAGTTCTTCCATGGCCATTCGTTCGTATTCACGATGGCTTGGATCGCCAATTAATCCAGTCGCACCACCTAATACTATGACAACCTTGTGTCCTCCTCTTTGCCAATGCAACAAATTCATTAGGATCAATAAATTTCCTACATGCAGACTATTCGCTGTGGGATCGAATCCTGCATATACACACTGCGGGTTGGCTTCCAAGAGCCTTGTAATGTCATTTCTGTAACGAATTTATAAAAAGGAATGTTTCATTATATACATTAAGACTGAAGTTTTACGGCAAAAGAGAAAAGGCAAAACAGAAAGTACTCACGCGCTCGTGTCAGGAAATATTTGATCAAACATTCCACGTTCGTGCAATTTCAATATATTTCTAAGTTTATTCTTACTCTCCGTAGAATAAAATTGACCCACTTTCGTTCCTCGACACAATAATATTTTGTGTTGATGTCGGCATAACCGCAAAACGTTAATACCACGCATGTTTACCCAAATGTGGGAGAAACGAAGCTTACTTAATTAAAAAAATTCCTACAAAAATCGAGAAAAATTAACAAACGACCAGTGACATTTTATTAAGCTAGCTACGCTAAATTATTATTATTTTCTTCTTTGTTTACGGTACATTTATAAAATGTTCTCAGTGAGCAGTATGGCATACGGCTTTACGCCTTCCGCGCAAATTTCTGCGCACATGCACACTCAACCAGCTGTTTTGTTGCACTTCTGTTAATATTTAGCAATTGCGTGAGCCAAGCAGTTTGAATTCAGTTGTACAAGATGTTACCGATGTTTATTTGCAGATAACCGTGCTATTTATTATTAATTTCAATTCAGGATCGCGTACGCGTCTCGTTTTTATGCAGTTGTCCAGTGTAGATCGTACCAATGTTGTTATTCTTGAGGAAGTTTGGGTAAAATAGCCATGTAGAATGTAACCTAAACTTTCATCAACAAGTTTATGTATAATATACATACTACTTTTTTTTTTGCTATTGCATTTGTAAACATATGGGAATATTGAAGGATTAATTGATATTATGTAAATCAAAGCTAAAAACCTGCCAATTTATAGCCATTTTAATGAAAGATGATAAAGAAAGTTTTTTATAATTCCATAATGGAATTAAACGAAAGCCTTGATATGTATCAAATTTTTATCAGCGGATATCGTTTGGAGCATGTGTCTCATGGTAAGCCTTATTACGTTTATACCATTGAGATGGTAGACTCAAACAATGGATATTAGATACCGTATAGAAAAGAGATACAGTGAATTTAATACTCTTCATAGAATGGTAATTTCTCTTTTTAATTCATATTAACCAATCAATTTACCAAGCATCCTTATAATGCAATAATATATATTTTTTACAGTTAAAAAAAAACTGCCATAGCCTGTCCATGTCATTTCCTCCCAAGCGAGTAAGAAACTCCAATCCAAAAGTTTTGGAGCAAAGACGAAGTGCTTTACAAATTTATATGCAAAAAATGTTGAGATTAGCCAACACTAAGCAACAAGTTCTTAACTTTTTAGGCATCGATGGAACAACTTCGGAAATGTACCATAAAGGGTAAGCAAGTATTATCTCCTCATTAAGCATCAATGGTTTAATAAAAAAAATTTATTTCATTTCAGAGTGTTAAATATTTATAAAGATGAATCGATTATTCAATCTAGTACTCTAAAGCATCATCCAGTATTAACATTTCATTGTGATCCATATGTGCATGTGAATCATAATACTAGTCTTCCAGATGTTGTGACAAATGGAGTAATTTTAGGTATATATAAGTCTTAAGCAATTTGTATTTAATGTGATAAATTATACAAATAAATAAACTTTTGAACTTTTTTTTAAACAAA